>JALDNG010000238.1:0-464900 GCA_024349245.1 Neodontobutis hainanensis | reverse complement strand
TCTCTGCGCACTCCCGGCTCATCTCAGAACAGCACGTGTGAGCTTTATACGCAACTCCAAAAGCAGTTTCAAAGTCGTAATCCAAGAGTCATAAAGTTAGTTTGTCAGTCCATATTAGATCATTTATCATTCATAGTAGGAGCCAACTGTAAAGCTATGCATACCCTATAGGAGCCACATGGTCTGGTGAACTTGTCGGACACTAGAATAAAGTAACCGCCTATAAGCCTTTAATATGGACTTTTATTTTTATCATTTGTCTTTTTGAATTCTCGTACAACGCCATCAGCTGTAGCAAAACAACGGAGTGAGCTTACCTCGCCAATGACAGCTTCCACTTCATTGGAGTCCAGTTGTACTAGAACACAAACATATTAAGACTGAGACACATGGCACTGCATTTAAATGTGTCAACACTATTATTTTAGCTTTAGTTGCTGGACTGCCTATAAGTGGTCATTCAGTCTCAATGGCTTTGACTAAATTAGAGATAATACGCAGAGAAAGAGAAAACTACTCACCTTTGTTCACATATCCATCTTTCCTGGAAACCAGTGACTCGAGTAGTTGAAAAACTTTCTTCATGGAAATATCATTAGCCGACAGTTCTATTTGGATATAAAAAAAAAAGTCACTTTATTTGAGTCAGGTTCAGAAATTCAAAACATAGATATATTTTGTGTTTACTGGTCTCGCTCTGCTTTAATCCGGTCCAGCTGGGGTCCGAGCTGCTAACTGATAAACAACAGGGAAAAGACATACAATGAAGCATACTGAACAATCTGTATTAGAAATGAGGAGGTGTTTTTTTTTAAGATTATAAAGACCTGTGGCCACCCCGACAGAAAGCACGTAGACACACAAAACCCAAACTGCAGCCATTTCCTCAGCTCCGACAGAAACACACCTCTGCCACATGCACAGGTTAAATAGCACACAAGTAGCGCAGGTGCTACTGATGTCTTAATGAGCGCTGCGGGCTTTTGATTGGTCGAGACAGAGGTCTCGTGCTCAAGACGTTTTTTTTTTCATTGGTCTCAAGATGTCAATCAAGATGTTAGCAATACCCTTTTATTTACGTTACAAATTGAGATTAACTTTTGCCCTAAAAATTCTTTTAAAATACTCCAAGTAAGTGTATGCTATTAGATAATCTAACCGTGGAGTAGCCTACCCAAGTCATGTGTTATCGCCCTTAAATCACTTTTATTTCGCCTTTTATAGTAAATAATGAAGTACATTATCAGAACACTGTAATTTGTCCATATATAGGGACAAACAGCCTACGTCATAGTTTCTATTTTATGCATCAACCAATAATAAATATAGGTTTGGGCAGTTTTAAAAAATAGCTCATTCATTCTTTGCATAGGACGGCAAGTGCATCATTAAATTAATTGTTTTAGTACTCACCCTTTTAATTTTTTAAATGTTTTACTCAGTTTGCTTGACATTGCATGTAAATTTTCTGAGCCGTTCGTTTTGTATACTATCCCTCTCATTTAATACATTTTATTACTATTTTAATATAAAAAGCATAGTAGGCTATATGAACAATGTAGAATAAAATACTAATAATTAACCAGCATCTAGGCACAAATTACATTATTTATATCTTATTCAATAACCAGTGTCTAAAAATTATAGTTTTGGGAAGTATAGAAGTTTTGAAAAGATTTTAGGCCAAAAAAATTATATTTATAGGTTATATTTAATAAAACATTATAATGGACATACAAACTGCTTACTTTGGGAACACTGTGTGTGACTTAAACATCTATTATGTTAAATGTTTTGTCAAATATTTATCCATTTTATATTTAAAATACAAAGCTTCAAGTACATGGACTGCATATATTATTCATACACTAAAATATTTTGATATGCTGAAATAGTTTTTTGCAGAAGAATAAAAAATATATATAAATAAACAAAAATAAAAAAACAACCCAGAGTCAATTTTATTCTATAAATATGTTTATGTAGTTCCACATATGCAAGGCTGTGCGTGAAGAGTGCATGTCTTTGAGAATCAGTATATTCCGTAGGTGTGCTCCTTCCCGTCCCGGTATCGGTCCAGGTAACGCAGCGGCTGTCGATGAGGGAATTTGACCTGAGGAGGGTGGTAGACCGGAGGACGGATGAACTCGAACACAGGCTCCTTCATATCTGAAAAAAAATCAATAAGGTTTGTTCTTTTAAACGATAGGAAAGCATGTGTTTTTAAGATATGTTTGTTTGGGTTTGTGAGATTACAGTTTAAAGTTATAAAGGCCAAGTAATATGAGTTATATCGGAATTTAAGGCACTACTTCCATTAAGTCAATTTTTTTTCTAAAATATGTCAGGTAGAATATGTTAAAAGGTAAATACTAGACTTAATAGAGTAGAGATGCATGTCAACAGGTTAAAAAATAAAAATAAACTAATATTGTAACTGAATATCTGAACTCTGTTTAGGAAATATTTTAAGGATATCTGTGGTGTTGCAGATTAATAAGTAAAAATAAGCAGGCGGGAAAAGTGAACGTTGCAGCAGTTCTTTCTTTACTTTTTTGTTTTATTGCTTTACCATATCTTATCACAATTACTGTGTACAACATCCCCACCTGCTGGAGAATTCAAGCAATAACATGGCTCAAGGCTCCAGCATTTTGTGTCTATATCCATAATTTATTAAAATATTCCAAAATATCCAAAAATTGCAGTAAATTCTGTTGAATTACAAAAAAAGTGTTATATGGCCACATATAAACATGATGACTGCAAACCGCCACAGACATATGATCCAAATGACCGTGCCCTACTCAAACCTACTGCATTACGGGGCTCTGCGGGGAAATTTCTGAGAAATTGCACATTTCTCAGAATTTCTCAAAAGTTTTTTCTAAATGCACTTCTTGTTTTAAATGCTTTATTAGTAAAATGAAGACAATTTTGAAAATACAACAACCTTTGTTTATTTAAAATCCATCCAAAATGACTACACCTAGTTTAATTAACATCAAATTAAATAATTAATAATAAAAAATATGGCACAATAAATTCTACTGTACCAAACCAAAAAAATGAGGGATGTATTAAATAATGGAACTTGCTGTAATGTTGCATTCAGTGATGTGCAAGTAAATCAAAACATTTGCATTATAGTTTGGTGACTATCCTGAGAAGTGGGGGTGGGGGGAAAGCGGGGAGGGGATGCTCACTTAGCTTGAGAAGTTTCCCAGGATGCATTAGAACCCTAATATTGATGAATTTTAATGGTCAAACTTGACCTGAGCCCTATTTATGCTTTGATGTGTCACTCACCCAGTGTATGGTGGAAAGTGTGGGTGACCGACTCATCCCACTGACATTGAAAGAAGGCCAGGCCAGCGGGTGTCATGGCATCCTGGTGCTTTCTGTAGAATTGGGCTGTTTTGAACGTACGATCCACCAGAGAATGACTGGACAAGAGACAAACAATCCATTACAATTTTATGTAGTTATCTTAAAAAAAAAAAAAAAAAAAAAAAAAGTGCCATTGTTCGTTTACTTACCACGGTAACGGTCGTGCATCTTCCTGGAAGTTGATGGCTGCGTCCTGCTTGAAGAGGACGTAAATGTAGCGGTGGAAGCCTGTTCCTTTGGCAGGGAAGGGGGGCAGGTAATGGCACAGCTCCTCTCCGGCTTGTACTGCGCCACCTGGGATGTTTCCCCTATGACACACACACACACACACACACACACACACACACACACACACACACACACACACACACACACACACACACACACACACACACACACACACACACACACACACACACACACACACACACACACACACACACACACACACACACACACACACACACACACACACACAGTTTTATACATTCAAAAAGCTTCTGGTATTTATTTATTGAGTACAAAGCATCACACATTGCTGCTCTCTCTGAGACCAGCCGACAGGAGCTGACCTGAAGCTGTGCGCTCACAGACACAGAGCACACAGAGCTGCGCGGTCACGTGTGGGCAGATTGACACAGAGTCCGATGAAATGAAGATAGAGCGCAATATATTGTGCTGTTTGGTCTGTTTTAAAGTTTTACAGTAGCTTGTTGTAGCAGCAAGCCAAAGAAAACTTCATGAGCAACATTTTTTTTAATTTCTCCCTCTGAGCGTTACCATGGAGACCCTGACAAGGGCCTTTACTCACCAAATTGATCTCCAGCCATTTAGGTGAGCATTTTATAATGACCTGTTGCTCTATTACTACTGTAGGTTTATTCACTCAAGTTAAATACATTGGCTATACCCTGATTTGTTAAATGAAGGCAGAGCAGTGAAGATATCATCGAACAATAAAAAGTAGGTATCGTGACAGGCCTATTGCTAGCTCATTTTCTCTACACTGCTGACTTTCAACACAAGTCCGACAGCAGCCTCCTTAAAAAACTCTCTGCCGACACAGCTGTGGTTGGCATGATCACAAGAGGTGAGGAGGGAGAGGACAGGAAAACCATCAATAGCTTTGTGGAGTGGAGTTAAAAACAATCATCTCCTTCTTAATGCCACCAAAACCAAGGAGAGGATTGCTGACTTTAGAAAGGGGAAGAGTACCCAACTGACACCCATCTCCCTTCAGGGCACCGAGGTGGAAGGGGTTTCCAACCACAGGTACCTGGGTGTGCACCTTGACAATAAGATGGACTGGAGAGGCCAAACAGAGGCCGGTACAGCAAGGGACAGAGTCTACTTTTTTAAGAAGGAAAAGGTCAATTTGATGTCTGCCAACCCTTGCTAAGTTTTTATTGCTGTGGTTTGCTGGTGAGAAAGTGTTTGCACTGAAAACAAAAACAGAGTAAAATATTAAAAATATTAAAAAGGCAAGCTCTGTGGTCAGTTCTTTACTGTATCCAATGCAACAGGTGAAAGACGGAAGGACAGCTAACCCTGTCTGAGTGCTTTAGGAAGTTGTTTTTACCTGCTGCTATTAGACTTTTTAATGCACAATGTTGACTGGACTTGGATGAATTCATCCACATGGGACTCAGTGTTTTGTTCCTACATAAAAAAAATTTAATTAAGTCTGAATTACGCCGCAGTGTAGCCTTGCAGTGTAGAATCTTTTACAAACAACCCTCACAACAATACTGCTGATGTGACTAGAAATGAAGAACTTACACCATCCAGTGAATGTATTCAGCCTCACTGTCCAACACATGCTCATCTGTGGAAAGAAAAACATAGGAGTTGTAACAAACCTTTTTTACAATGATGTGACAATGTTGCTCTTGACTGTTCTATTCTTTTTTATGTTGTTACCTGGAGATGTGAGCAGCAGAGTCCACAAGGAGTCCTGCTCTGCATCAAAGCTGATCTGAGGGGCTGACGCTGCCTAAAAAACAAGAATAAAGTCATTTGTCAGTTTTTTTTTTTATGGAAAACTGACAAAGTGCAGTACTCTGCATGTACCTCTGCAGGGGTCAGTGTGTTTCCATAATGCACTTGAGCGTTGTGGTCTTGGCCATAGCAGACTTTGAGTGAAACTTGAGGTAAAAAGTAAGCGTTGGGGAAAAGATCTCTGAAAACCCCGTAGTGCTCAGCCAGTCGCTTTATATGAAACGGCCCAGTGGTCTTCGCCCACATTTCCTGCACTCGGTCCAGAGGAATCTTCACTGCAGAAAAGGAGACAAAACAAAAGACGTTAACAAAAATATTCTATAATTTTCTAAAAATGTCTTCTAGTGTTTAAAAATAATACTCTAATATTATTACACAGAATGTCTTATATGATGGTGTTATCTACCAGCATCCTTATTTCAAATGCAGTTGATTGAAAAGTATGAAGTAGGCATTAACAGAAAACATTTTATTCACTTACAAAAAAAAAAATTCTTCTGTTTTTGTGTTCGGAGTATATCCCTATAACAGATTCACATTTGTAATTTATGTATGAACGATGCATTTGAGTTTCTTTAACATAAAATAAAAAAAGAAAGATCAATGGAAATGAAAATAAGGTTTAAATCCAAACACTAAGCATTAGGTTAATTCCTTGCACATTCTTGGAACACATAGGTGGCAAATGTCTGCACACGTGTCCTTGCACACACCAGCTGAACACTGATAAAGCATCACCGGCTGGTTTGGGAATTTGACTGTTAAATCTAAATCTCAAATTGCAGGCTTAGTTAAAACTGAAAGAAAAATAATGGGAATCTCCAGCTTACAAATAAATAACCTTAAATAAATAACCTATTGCAAAGGTTCATCTCGTTGTTTATTCAAACAAACACTGGATTAGGGTAAAATTAGATGAAACAATTCATCCAATAAATTGAGTAATTTGATTAGGAAAATGCCTCTATTATTTGTATGTTTCCTCTATGATCCAAGAGGGAACGTCCATCCATGCCTGTGGCAGCTGAAGCCACTTTCACACGTCCACTGAAATCTGCACCGTGCGCCGATTGTATCCGCGTGCCCTGGTTGTATGAACAAATTCCCACTCAACTTTCACACCTGTACCTGATCCTCTAGGAAACATTTACAGTGTTGTCCCCGTGGTTAGCTGTTGATGAGAACGCTGTGTGTCTGGAGCTGAACCCTCATTTTCTCTGCAGCTGTTTGAACTTTACTTTAAACTGTTTGGTCAAGGTCCTGACATGTTTAAACAAATGTCATTATTAGAACTAATAAGTTATTCTGGAACCCTGTTTTTAGCATTCACTTTAAAAGGGAGGGTTTATGGGCATAATGTTAACCAATCAGAGAAATGCCAGACACAGAAGAAGATGAGAGAAGGGATTTGCTGTGAGAAAGGGACCAGACCGTTCTGCTTTTGAAAAAAGGAAAACGGTCTGGTGTACCAGGCTAGCTCTTGTTCCCCCTGCCCAGCCCAAATTTTAAAGGCAGCTTTTGGATTAACTTTGATTTTTAATGTGTATTTAATGCCAGGCTGAATCAGTGATTATTTCCCTTTTAAGGAATTTGCGTTGATACAAAAGGTAAATTTCAGTGATAATGGTGATTTAATGCATTATCATTCTCTATTAGACATTATTTTTGTTGATGTATTTTCTTATATATTTAATAGCCCTTTAGTCTCAGGTACTTTATTTTTTTTTGCATTTATTATGCACATATTGTATAATGAAAAATGGAAGTGCCATTACAATGCTGATGAATGTGCAATCAAGAATAAACATAACATTAATTGTTAATGTTATTTCAGACAGAAAATCTCATGTGTTATATCTGTTTATTTACAGTGTTGCTGGCCTTTTTAAAAATACAGTTATGCTATTTTTTCAAATATTTGAATTATTTGAATCAAATAATCAAAAGATTGCTCGATAACTTAAACAATCCATAGCTGCAGCATTACACTGGATCCACCACTTTACTGAAAATGGGCTACTCTGGCACTGCCAAAGTTGTATGCCAAATACAAATTTAAGAACAATGTTGTAACTATTAACACAAATTCAAACAATTCCCACAGATTCAGCTCAAAATACAACTTTGTCCAATTATGGCATGGCATTTGGCATGGCGCAGGCAGACAAAGCAGCTGATTAGTCAAAGCACAGACAGTGCTGCTATTATCCACATTCCTCATCTGTGCTTGAACCACTTTGCTCTGAGACCCGCTGCTTTCCAAGTGAAAATGCGCCAGAGCTTGTTTTGAAGCTGAAATGATCAGGCAGTGTCCATGTGATTGAGACCAATTAACTACTGCATGAAACAACTACAACGGCTTTACATGACGTGAGTAAAAGAAAAATCCTGTGTGGTTTCTTCTGTCTTTAGTCCACTACCAAATTAAAAAGCTCTGTGATTAGTTTTCCAGCCTCTTTATGCCTGGCGTCGGTTTAAGTCCTGCCTATTTGTACCAAGCGTCTCCCAAGGAACCTCCTAAATGGTCGTTGCATAAGGGCGCTGCCATACTGCAAAATACAGCGAAAAACGACGATATACCGGCGTCCACCAGAGGGCAGGCTCCAAAAGCGAAAATATAAGGAGAAACCCAATGGCGGCTTTACGGGTGTAAAAATTATGTTTACAGACTGGTACAAAAGATGGCTCCGGTCTCTAGAGCTAAGTTTTTACTACGTGACAACTCTGGGGGGGGGGGGCGGATGTAACGACCATTTTATTGACAATATCAGTAAATAGGGGACCAATGGGCGGATTATATCCACTATATAAACAATCAATGATTTGTACCACCGTCTTCTCCCTGAAATCGTAAATAAGTAGATTTGGACATGCCCTCAATGAGCTTCCACCTCCGCCAGATACCTGCGTTTTGATCGGAAAGATATGGCCCAAGATTTTTTGCTCCTTTTTGATGGAGTTCTACGCTCAGTATCCAACCTAATCTGAAATAAATGCCCTATTTAACATGTAGCTGGGTATGTCAAAGAGAATACTAAAATTGAAGACTTACATGTGCGCAGACGAGCCGCTCTCTCCAGTTCCATATTATTCTTATTCTGCTTCATCTGCTGCGTCCTCTCTTTCACTTGTTTGGTCCGACTGGGTTGACTGTATAAAAATCCAATGTCCACCAGCTCAGCACCTAGAAAAGTAGATGAAACTTTTAGAAAACAGCTACTGACGTTAAAAAATATCCTTCTCACCATGTTGTGGGTCTTCCTTCTCCACATATTTGCGGTACGTGTGCCACCAGACAGGTTTGTTGTTGACTTCTTGAGCCTGTCTTAGGTAGCGGTTGTAGCTGCGATATTTCTCTAAGGATTCTAGGTCGTTCACATCAAGTTCTTCATTCGGCATTGGGCCCAGAGGGGGTACTCGACGAGACAGAAAGGCTGGAACAGAGGACATATTGGACCACTGTCAATATAAGAGTTAAGCATTCTGAAGAAAAATGTGTTCAGAATTAATCTCAGGATTTTATTTTAGAATTCTGACTTCAATCTTAGAATTATGAAAAAAAACCGCTTCTGAATTGAATCTAAATAATTTTCTTCACAATTTTTTTTTCACAATTACTAATTTGTAGTACAAAGCAATAAGTCAGGTTTTTCAAACTTTGTGGGATTGTATTTATAGATACAGATGTAGAATTATTTTAAATACATTACACATATATAATATCAAAGGAGTTACTAAAAAAATCGTATTATTAGTGAGTGTATGAATGTAATTGCTAGGGTTGACACCAAACCCAAATGACTCAGTTTCCTGGCAAAAAAAGTATTGAATTAGAATTGAATTAGATAAAAAAAAACCTGCAATTAGTGCAGTCCTTATACCACAATGTAATTATTTAGTGCCATGTGGATCAGTATTTGAAGGTGGTAAAGAACGACCAAGTCAAGATCCTGTGGGACTTCCAGATACAAACCGATAAAACTAGAGATACACCAAGGCCTCAAAGAAGAGATTGAGAAAGCCTGGAAAGTGAAGGCAACAGTGGTGCCCGAGGTCATGGAAGCACTCTGAGGCCTAACCCTCCAAACTGGAGGAGTGGCTACAGCAGATCCAAGGTAAAACACAATCAGTCCAGAAGAGCACAATCCTAGATCCTAGAAAATCAGGCCTCAAAGTTTATTTTAACGTGTTGCACTTTGTAAGATTGGTTATAACTACAGTAAGTCAATCGACATCTCAAAGGCACCTCTATTTATTGATCACTTGTGCCCTTGCAGACATACACCATACATAAGCTTTTACGTTAAAAACTGCACAGATTGAAGCTAGTGAAATGTCTTTAACACGTTTGTTGACTGTCATGGTTTTCCGGGAGAGTCTTGCTTTGAAGCAGCACTCGTGTTACACAGAAACGTCTACCGTTTAATTTTACATTAATAATATAAGCAAAATGCAAAAAAACACAAAAAACACTTAAAATAAGTGTTATTTACCTGATGTGGCGATTGTCCTCGTATTAATGGCCCCTAATTCTATCCCTTTTCGCCAGGCAGCAGCGCTAACCGTGCGCACCGCCATCTTGGATTTCTTTACTAGACGGAGAACTATGGTGGCTTCGAGGACCAAAAAGTCAGGATTGTTTTTACCCCATTCGGCATTTTAACAATAGTTCTTAGCAGACTTGTAGCCTAAGTAATACTATCCATATTATCTCAGTATTTTACCTTTATTTATTTTATTTTCAGAGTTCAATTGGATACATTGCTGAAGAAGACGCCTCCCAGATAGCAAGTGAATCCATCATTATTGTTTTTGTCGTCATCAGGGACGCTTCATTTTGATATCAATCTACTACAGTCAGTCTGCTGCTGTGCACGAGCCTCATTCTAATGGTAGGACTGTTTTTTACCGTTTTCCTTTGCCTTTAGTGGAAATATGTTGTTATGCATAGTTTAATGACTACAATAGGGCCATTTCTATTTAATGTCTTGTTCCGAGCTAACGTGAACTGACTGTAGCCTTGACATTACTCTTGGCTAATAATAGTTAGCTTTCACTTAGCTTGGTCATTACATTGTTACAAATGTTACCGCTGTGTTACTCGTGGTGAGCTGTAGGCTGCTATTTTTAGGTTTCATAATTTTTTATTATTCCTTTATTTATACGGGTCTCATTGAGATACAAGGTCTCATTTTCAAGAGAAACCTGTTTTGCAATAAAAACAAAACACTAGGTTACTATAAAAAATATTCAATATAAAAATACATTAAAATTCTACAATTTCAAAATTTAATATACATCTTATATAAGTGAAAATCAACATATATACATTTTTGGATATAGCAAAGTTTTCGCCTTTGTTTGTTGGCCACTAGGAACACAATTTTGGCGTTAAATATATTACTTGGGTAATTTGGTTAACATAGTTATAGCACAGTTGCCATTGTTATTTGAAAAAAATATTATTTTTGTCCTGTAATAGTCTTGCACTGTAATAATCTTGATTTGAATAGATATATCTGTGTAGGTTCTCAGTCATCCTACCTAGTCCAGATGCCTTTGTTTTAACCATTTCTTTAAAGGATATAATTGATGTATTATACGGCAGGGATCTAATTTGAGTGTTTTGTTTTTTTCGAGCTTCAACAGAAATGGATTGCCAGAACTCAATCCTGACCTGTCCCATCTGTCTGGACCGTTTCAAAGACCCTGTGACCATCCCCTGCGGCCACACCTTCTGCTCAAACTGCATCACAGCTCACTGGGACTCCAAAAGCAAGGAGGGTATCGGCCCACAGTGCCCAATGTGCAACATGGAGTTCCCCACAAGGCCCGTCCTCAACCGCAACGTGTCCCTGTATGAACTGGCAGAGGCGGGCGTCAGCTCAGTCTTGTCCTGCAGGGAGTCCCATTTGAGGACTGGGGATGGGGCCGAACCCATGGAGATGTGCGACCGACACAGAAAGCCCCTGGTGTACTTCTGCAGACAGGATAAGATGTCTGTGTGCCTTGAGTGTGGCGTGAAAGAGTGTGCAGACCACGAAACAACGCTGTTGGAGGATGAGCGGGAAAGTCAAGAGGTATGGCATTAATGTGTTGTCATTTAAAGCTACATTTTGCACACTTCCCTTGTTGACAGATGGTTTCAAATTGTGGAGGTTCTTATAGATAACTGGATAGTTAAGACAATGTTGACACAAGATAATATTATAAAGTAGGGCTGCACCCTATTTGAAAAATGCAATATGTAATAACTATTTTAAATACTGCAATAACAATTTGAGTTTCTTCCCATATTTGAATGCACGTTGACAAAGTGCTAAAATTGATTAAACTATATCCATTTTGAATAAATCATGTTTTCACATTACATAAAAGACTAAACTAAAGTATCATTAATGTGCAATACGGATATTGTGATAACGATAATATTGTGTTAACAATACATTTGCAATATATTGTGGAGCATTGTAGTGTATTGGTCAGTATTAATGCATTAGGCAAGAGGCAGTTGTTAGTGGAAAGAATAGCAGGTTTCAGTCAGGATGTCAGTGGCAGAGTTCTTAAAACCTGATATGGAAATTATGCTGCTCAGTTTTATCATTTTTGTAGGTTGTTCCATTGCTTGAATGCTCTGAACTGAAGTGACAACTCACCATATTTTTATTGGATTTTGGTGAACAATAATAAGCATAATGATTTGAGTTGAGCAGAGCAGGTGTAGGAGGCAGTGGTAGTTTGCAGCAAATGACTGAGTTTAAAGGTGGAGACAGTCCCAGTAGATGAACATGTTGTTTACGGCGGGTTTGCAGAGATGACCAGTTGTAACCTGCTAGTAACCCGTAGCTATAAAGCCAGATACCTATATGTATAGTAACTTGCTCAATAACTGTGCAATTACAACAGTGTTAGTTTTTAACATTGATTTATATACAATTTTCATCATATCATCGGTTCCTAGAGAATATTGGTGCGTATAATTTCTCAAAACATACACCCTTGATGCCTCCACTCCCTCCTCTCCTCACGTCTTAGTCCAGCCAACAGAGGAGACACTCTAGAGGAGAGAGGAGAGGAGGAGAGATGAGATATGTGCAGTGGGACGTCCTCTCCTCAGGAGCGTGACGCTGAGGAAGCAGCAACATCTGTTTATGATGACATTTACAACTGGATCTGCAGATCTTATCTGAAATAACTTCAGAATTTTAATTTAGTGTGAGCTAAACGTTTTTTCCCAGAATATTATTACATAAAAAAAATACATTAATTCGCTTTTATTTTTACAAATATTAATGTCCCAAACATCAGGACTTATTTTAACGTTTACAGATAAACGCTGGAATACTGAGGCGTTCACAGGCCAGCCAAGAGACATAGTCCCTCCAGTGTGTCCTAGGTCATCCCCGGGGCCTCCTTCCGATTGGACATGCCGTTGAAGTTCTTCATAAACCAACCCTGAGAGATGCTTGTTGTGTGTTTATTTTAATGGGTATTCTGTGGGCAAGGTTTTTTCCTCAACTATGAGTCCTCACTTATGCCTACTCTCAGAAGCCTCCCCCGGCTCCCCTCCTCGCCCCTCAGAGTAGCGCTAAGTGCTTTGGAACAGCACTAAAGATGGTACGTGGAGACTAACTTCAGGTGCAATTGAGGAGATAATAGAAATGAAGCTATAGTCACCTCTGGGAAGGCTAAATCAGATTTTACTCTTGTTCCATGCTTTCAATTAAAAACGTTTAAAAATTAAATTACCAGTAAAATGTGTTCTGAAAATGTGGACAGGAAATAGAAATGATCTTATCCAACAGAAGAATGACTCACCTCAGGAAAAAAATGAAGTGTGGCTCATCCAGTCAGCTAAAGGGATTTCAAAGCTTTTAATGTAGTTTGTTTCATTCCCAATTAATAAAGACTTAAATCTGATTCTTTTCTTTGTCGTCAGCTGACCCTCAACAGAAAAGACAAAGAGGTAAAGAAACTCATGGAAGAGACCGAAAAGAACATCCAAGACTTGTCTGAGAACATTAACCAAGCAAAGGTATAACAAATTAAAGGCAGAGAATTTTTGCTGAAGAATGTTTTCCATCTTAAATCATTACCAGGATTTGTTCTATTTCTTTCATTCTTTAGGTTACCCTCCATCAAACTTCCAAATACATGAATACAAAGTTTTCCACTCTCATAAAAATCCTGGTCGAGAAGCAGGAAGCCACAGAGGTCTTCATAGATGAGCAGAGGAAAGCCGTTATCACTGAGGCTGAGACTAGACTCGCTGAACTCCAAGAACGTGCCCAAAAACTCAAAGAAAGCCAGGAACAAATTGCTGCTCTGCATGAGCTCCCTGACACAGGGCTTATCAAGGTTTTTCCAACTACATCAACATTTTCAATAAAATTTAGTATACATCAATTAATTGTCAGTTTCTCAGGAATCAATGCTAGTGGAAGTTCCACATTTTGGGGAAATTTCCACAGAGGTGACGCCAAATCTTCAGGAGAAATTAAATAGCGTCACTGATGTGATGGTACGGGTATCAAAACTGGTGCACGAGGATCTGGACCGAGCTGTGAGTACGGCACTGGGACAGGACAAACAAGGTGAGCTACTAAGAGTACCTGCACTTATCTGTCACAAACGGAAATAAAATGCATAGAAGGTGACAGGCAGGTCAGCTAAAGAGTCTGTGAGAAATGTTCATGTACAAGGGACTACAAGGGGAAATATTACAGAGAGGTCAGGTCTTCTTAAAATTTTGTTATTCCATTGTTAAAAACCAGGGTCTAAGAGGCCGGGATGTTATCGGATTAAACATGGGGGTTATTTTGGACCTTCCCTCAAGGTGCAGACTTCCAGATTGAGTCGTTCACATGACAATTTGAATCGACTTTCAAAGTGTGCCAAGAAAACGTAAAAAAAATATAAATTCAAAATTAAATTGGAAAGCACACACAGTGCTGTAAAAAACAAATTATTAATTTTGTTTAACTAAATGCACAGCATCACAAGAGTACAAATTTTTAGTAACATTACTGTGGTTTATCAAACTGAAGTCTATGTCTCTGTTCTGTCTTTTGTTTCCAGTCTCTCCTCAGGACAAGCGGCCTATCCTGGCAGTGGTGCCCAGTCCAGCTGCTCCTTTTGCTCCCGGACTCAAGGAGGGCCTCAGTGCCTGTGAGTCCTGCTGTTTCAAATACTTATCTACTGTATTTTCATTATCAACATTGGGAAAACATTATATCTAAAATACTTTTTTTATAAATATATATATATTTTTTCCCCTTCTTGTAGACCGCTGCTCTCTGACCTTTGACCCCCGCACAGCCAACAGCCACCTGTTTCTGTCCAATGAAAACCGAAAAGCCGTGCACCGGACGTCTGGGCCGCAAACCGTCCCTGCTGACAAGGCCCGCTTCGACCACACCTGGCAGGTGCTGTGCTTCCAGGGCTTAAAACACGGACAGCACTACTGGGAGCTGGAGGTGTCCAAGCCCTGGGCCTATCTCGGGGTAAGACTCTTGAGAAACACTGCTGCAGATTAGTAAAGACGTAGAGTATTCTGTCAAAGGAGGTCCATGACACACTCACTTGGGTAACTCATTTCCTTAAATTAGGCAAGTGACAGCACAGCCTCAGTTTGGAAGAGCAAAAAGATTAGATGGTGCTGAAAATGACCCACTATAGAGATAATTTACACCATATTGAGCTAAATCTAAAAAGAATAAGATATACTTTATTGTCCATTAACACGGAAAATTGTTTTGCTTGGCCACAATCACAGCCCCAGACAAAGAATAAGACATCAGATAAAAATAACAGCACGCAATCATTTATAAATTAAAACTGGTTCATTTGCCTAAACTTTATTTATTTAAAACTTTGTGTTTGGAACAAATTATTTCTTGTATCTGTCAGCTGGCCCACAAGTAGAGTAAATGTTCAGAAGCCTTTGATTTCTGGTCTTGAGCTGGACTGAGAGTCCACAGAGCCATGTCGAGCCTCCGTTCAGCAGCACACTCTGAATGGTAGTATGGACAATGTCTCTACAGGCTCTGAAGGTTCGCACTCTTCTCAGAAAGTATATCCTCTGTTGGACTTTGCTGCAGACATAATCCTCATGCTGTGTCCAGGAGAGGGTGCTGTCCACGTACACCCCAAATATTTAAATTAAAATACTTTTATATTGTTATTTTGTATGTTGAATTGAACTAGAGTCTGTTGATGACTACCTCTGTTTTAGATTAATTTATTATGAGTGCATTCTGTTTGCACCACAGAACCAGATTATTTATGCTCTCATAATTAAGGTCTGGCTTCTCTTTTTATGTCAACAGTGCCACCAAAACTGTGTCATCATAGAATTTATTAAGATGGTGGTTGGGTGTCTTGATGACACAGTCGACAGCGTAGATGGTGAAACATAAAGAGGGAAATGGGGGAATGTGTGTGGTTAACTTTGACCAACTGTTGTCTGTCTTTCAAGAGAGAGTAGTACCAGTGACGAGTGGTGAATTAATCCCCAACAGGTTCTTTTTCAATTGCAATGAATCCATTTTAATGTAATGAATGCAGAGGAAGCCAGATGTTGTGCAAGTGCATGAGGGTGACTACAGCATCTTCAGTGTTTCATTCACGCCTATAGGCAAACTTATAAGGGTCAAGCTTTTCCTGCACTGACTGAGAGAGCAGAGGAGTAAGGATTTATTCCAGTGCCCTTATTAGGACACAGGCCAAAAGTCACTGCATTTGTTGGGGCAGGTTTTCTTTGAGAGTGGGGTTATATGGGATGTCTTCCAAGGCATTGGGAACAGTGTGTGTCCAGTGAATACTGGAATAGGGGCTGCCAGACTGGAGCAACCTCCGCACTGATTGTCTGGACCAGTGGACCTGTGTATGTTCAGATGACACAAGGCACTGGCCACTTGCCCCACTGAGATGCCCACTCACACTATGTTAAGGCTGTACTATAACTGAGCAAAAGAATCTACTACAGTTATCCTGTTGCTGGAAGGTTGACGGTTTGATTCCTGCTTCTCCCACAGTTCATACTGTTGTTGTGTCCTTTTGGCAAGACACTTAACCCTCATTGCCTCCAGTAACACAGCACTGCTGAATGAATGTGTGAGAATGTTGGGACAACAGATGCAAATTATCCCGAGACTAATCTGGCTTGTTCAAATTCATGTGGCTGTGACTCATGTTCATTAACATGCACTGTCCCAGTCAAATAAATAAATAATAAAATAATAAAATAACAGTAAAACCAGGATTTCACATATTTCTACTGAAGGAATTTAAGATAAATAATTTAATCCATTGTCTCCTTTGTCAACTCTTTGTCTTATCTCCACATTTTTCACCAGTCAATGCTGTAAGCAAACAGAGTGACAATGGTGACATTCATAGACATTTCAGTGCCACTGAACTTGTGTCTTAAAGATCATTATATCAGAATACTTCAGGTGACTGTTGATGGATATTTTTTTTTTAAATCAGGATACACTAATTTTGGTTTCTGTTGGTAATGGTAATGGTGGTAGTACATAGTTTAAATTTACCAACCAAAATCTACAGCGTTTAGATTGATAGTTGGTACATTTTTATCTATTATATTTGTACAAGCCAAGTTAGGCAATCGTTTATATCAGTTAATAAAATTAATATCAATATTATTACATGGCCACATAATTGGTTGAACTTTAAGTCAACCAAATAGCACATGCACAAAATTTTATATTTTTTCTGAACCGCAGATGTAGTTATAAGTGGGCAGCTATTAAGTAAACAATACCTGGATATAAATTTCAAACGTCTTTTTCCAGGTCACCTATGATGCCATTCCCAGAAAGGAGAAGGGCAAGCGGTGCATGGTGGGAATGAACGAACTGTCCTGGAGCCTGCAGCTGGACGAGCGGCACCTGACAGCATGGCACAATGGCCAACAAGAGACACTGGCCGGCCCTTCACAGCACAGACGCATTGGGATGCTGCTGGACTACGAGGCGGGGACACTCACGTACTATGGGGACGGCCAGACCAGACTGCACGCCTTTCACTGTGCCTTCAAACAGGAACTGTTCCCGGCCTGCTGGATTGGTGAGGGGGTCAGCGTCACCCTCTGCTCCACGTGAGACCCCTGGTAAACAATTTCACAGTGGGAACCTAAAGCACTACTGCAGTATTAAAGACACTCTGCAAGTTGCACTTCAAGGACAGTGTTTTTAAATTATTTCCTCTTTTTATTGACTGGCTGCATTTCTAAGTTTTTTTCTAAGAATCCTTTCTGTTTTCTTCTTCCATGGACTTATTATAGGATAGTGACATATTGCAAGTACAAAGATCACTTTTAAAATCTACCAAACTAGAGATAGACTCAAGTTAAGCTTCAATGAGTTTGTGTTTGTGACTCAAGCATAAGTATTGATGAGTCGGACTTGCATATTTGATGGCTCGGATTAGACTCGCGTATCCTCAGACTTTGACTTGTTAAAGATGACTCAGACTTAGACCCGGACTTGTGAACAGATGACTTAGATTGACAGATTGATTTAAAATTTTTGGTTTGACTCAGACTAGTGTTGCTAGTGTTAATGACTCCACTCTTAATTTAAGGACTTGAAAGTGGACTTCAGACTATAAGATGGACAGCCAGCTCTATATAGAAAGTGTGGTTCTACCCATAGGAAATTAGCTAAATCATGCAAGCATCAGTAATCATGTGTTTTGTGAACAGGACAGATGCTCCAAGTCATCCATTTTTTACAAATATTTCACCAGATTTTTACCTTAAATGTAAATTATGTAAATTTTGCAGTGTAAAGTTGAACACAATGGACATCTTTGGTTCCTTTTCCTATGTATTTCTGTCCTTAACTTGCCCAGAGCAGACATGTAACTGAGCACTGCTGGAAGAGAAACACCTTCCAATAAGGCTTAGGACATTTTTACACTAAATTGAGTTTGCTTAAAATTTTTACTGCCTCATCCACCTGGGCTCTGCACAGACTAAAGCGAAAATGAACAAAATGAATATGGGTTCATATGTTATCTAAATATGTTTAAACTGTTTAATAATTGATTTTCCCAGTGTTATTGCTGCTAGAGAAATTAATTGAAGGCAAAATGAGATTTCAAGATGCTCTTCTCAGACCGTTGCTTATTATGACCAATCAACATATATAAATAAGTCTGCATTTGGTGGTCTTCAGTTCTCCTCAGTTCCGTAAGCCACACTTTCTAAGCGTCTTTCTTGAAAAACACCACCCAAAAAAAAACCTTTTCCATGAGTTAATTACAACCACATCCACCTCACACTGACAGCTGCTGAGAACACCACACTGAAAACTGTCCTGGAAACTTCAAATGAATGCACTGTAAAAGCCCACAAGACGTGATATTAATGTTGTCAAGTCTGCATACAGTATAATGCCTTTTCTGAAGTTTGGAATTTGGAAATATGACTGGGTTCTAACAATTCAGGACAGAATTTTTGAACTTTTTGAAAACTTTTGTTATTATATGGTCATGTAAGAGAAGCACATTTTGAGTGAAAATAAAACACGGTACTTTTTGTGAATTGTGAAAAGTAAAGTGACAAGAGTTAATTAGGAGCCGTTTAATAAAATCCATTGCACACATACATTACAGTATCATGCTAAATTGAGAGGTTTTACAGAAATTCTCAATAAATTAGAAATAAATACATGATTATTGTACATACAGCCGTAACAGAGCAGATCCAGAGGCAGTGCAA
Organism: Neodontobutis hainanensis; assembly: GCA_024349245.1. NCBI lineage: Eukaryota > Metazoa > Chordata > Actinopteri > Gobiiformes > Odontobutidae > Neodontobutis > Neodontobutis hainanensis. Next base: position 445,765 of record JALDNG010000238.1, on the reverse strand, counting down.
GAGCAGAGAATCGGCTACAGATAAAGAAGACCACAGACTAGTAAACCATAAAAGGAAGGAAGCTCTTTCAAAAACAAACCACAAAATAAAATAATAAATAAAAATCCTCAAATGAAATGGTGAGTAGGATGTAATACTGGGCATTTCCATACAATGATAATCCCTCGCCTTTAATCCAGGAGCAATATAATACTCAAAGCTAGTTTTACAAACAGCTCTCTTTACAAAATCTCTAGGTTTAGCGTTTTTTTTTCTCACAAAATATATAAAGCATCATATATTAGAGCCTGTACAGACAAAAATCATAGAAAAATAAAATACTTCTTTTATCCCGCGTTAGCGCTGTTACGACCCGGTTGAGTACATAGAAAAAAGTATTTTTTTCTTTTGAAGCGTAGCTAAACCTAGCATATGGGCTAGCAGTGTCTTTATCTGGGACACTAAGCAGCTATTATTAGTTTACATTGAAGAGCCATGAAATCTGTTAGTACATTGAATGAGTCAACAGGTTAAGTAATAAGGAAGATGAAAATAATGTGGAGAAAGAAACATTTGGTCATTATTGGTCAGTGTTAATGGACTGAGAAAAAGACACGGTGGGAATGGAAGATGGGATGAAAGGAAGAGTAGGTCTACTGGTTCTTCTTGTCCTCTGGAGGAGAATATGGAGGTGGCTTGTCCTAAAAAGAGAGAGAAAAAAAAAGCTGAAGTACAAATATTCATTCATTCATAGCACGAGTCGCTAAATTAAAACATTTTGAAAGTCCCTTATATTTCCACCCCAGTCACTTGTATGTGTGTGTGTGGTTTTGTTTAATGCTTCCAATCACTGTAGTGGTTTTAACTCAGTAGTATGTGTTAGGGCGGGGTCACATGTAAAACAATTATCTTTTTATTTTAATAATTTTTTTGTCTTGCTACTGACCTAAAATGTAATTCAAATTGATTTTCTTATTTGGTTATTATTTTCCAATATAAAACAAAAACAGCAAAGCAGAGTGCATTACCCTAGAGTAAAAAATAAACCAGTTTAGGTTGGATACTTTTTAGTTTTAGCCCTCTCATAAACCATTCCTAATATAATTTCCACTGCACACAGCATTGTTAAAAGCCTTGTTAAAAGTGCGCTGACCTCATGGCTAATTTGCATAAACCAACAAAAGTAGTGCCACTTCACTAAACCAAAGCATTTCAGAGGTAATATGAATGCTTTCTATGAGGATTACTAGTGTTTTTGGCGTCTGCAGATTTACCACAAACATTATTGGAGCTGCTCTGAGAGGTGTTCCATAGAACTTGCTCAGAAAGGCGTGGCATACAGACGAATTCTAGCTTGCATTAGTGTAAACATAATAGATGAGGCTTATCCTGTTCCATCAAGACCACTCTGGGCTCACACAGCCAGGCTAACTCCAGTCTTACTTGATAATGGACCGTGCGTCGGCAGTACATTACAGTCAAGCCTCAATAACAAACCACAGCGAGGAAACGCCCACCTCCTGAACATCCCTTTAACAAACAGAGTAAATGAAGATGAGCGAGGAGCGGAGAAACTAACGTGGAAATACGTGAGAGGAACCGCCTCTTCAAGCTATCAGAGAGATTTCATAAACATATTACACACTGTATATATTTTATTTTTCATATACTTTTTATCCTTTAATCAAATTATTCTATTTTAATGACATTCCTTCAGGCCTCTAATTGCTTCAGACATGAAAGGGTTAATGTCCTGAACAGTACAGTTGTACAATCATATTTAGTGGTTTTGTTTGGGTACTACAGTGCAACCTTGTGCGCCCGAGATGAAGTGCCCCTTGCCTGGATTGTAGACAAGAACAAGAGGCCGCGGCAGAGGGCGGGGAAAAATGTCTGCCTTTAAGTCAGACAGTTAATAGACTTAGCTTGGTTTGGCTTAGATCACGCAGCCTCTCGTCCAAAGTACAGATCTAGTGCCGATAAAATTGAGTTTATAAAACTACATTTTATGAATGCACTTGTGTTCAACACACCATTGACTGAAAGTATTAATGACATAGCTGATTATACTATTTTAATTGTGAATTGGCTTTGACAATATTAAGTTTGAAATAAGACGACTCCTTTTCATTAAGTTATTTTAATAATGTGTTCTCCATATTTGAAAAAAGTCTAAATAATAACTTATCTATTTGTCTAGATTCAAGACATTATTGTCTAGAACAAGACATTATCTCCCATCATGCACTCAGACCTTGTAGTCCATGCTTTGTAAAAGGCAGAAGTATTGTCAGGCTCGACTTGTAATGAGCAGTAAATGCTTAAGATATTAATAAAAATGAAATGAGGTCAGTGGTGATGGTGGCGGTTGAGCAGTTTATTTTCGTGTATAAAACTGTTTTTGTCAGTGATGAGTGTGTGCAGTGTGAGTGAGCGTTCTTGTTGTTGTGTACGTTTGCAGCAGGGCATTTCAAACTAGTTTAACACACAAAGTGTCTCCCTCTGAGACCTCTTCAGTCTGTGTGCGAGTGTATGAAGGCCGAGGTCAGAGAGGCACGGTTCCGTGATGAACAACAGAACTGAGACAATTATTTCGCTGAATTAAACGAATTTTACCAAAGTCACAAAGTGCAGAGCTGCACAAGACACTACAGACAGCTGCAGAACTGAGTACACTCCTCACATTTTTGTTAATATTTAATTATACCTTTTCATGTGACAACACTGAAGAAATGACACTCAAAGTAGTGAGTATACAGCTTGTCAAACAGTAAATATTTGCTGTCCCCTTAAAAATAACATGACACACAGCATTAATGTCTAAAGCGCTGGCCACAGAAGTGAGTACACCCCTAAGTGAAAATGTCCAAATTAGCCATTCTTTCTCCCCTTTGTCATGTGACTTGTTAGTGTTACAAGATCTCAGGTGTGAATGGGGAGCAGGTGTGTTAAATTTACTGCATTATCGCTCTCACTCTCTTATTCTGGTCACTGGAAGTTGAACGTGGCACCTCATGGCATTGAACTCTCAGAGGATCTGAAAAAATAAATTGTTGCTCTAGTCTACATAAAGACGGCAACTAAGCTGCAGCTTTGTGGCCAAGACCATACAACGGTTTAACTGGACAGGTTCCACTCAGAACAGGCCTCGCTATGGTTGACCAAAGAAGTTGAGTGTACGTGCTCAGCGTCATATCCAGAGGTTGTGTTTGAAATACGTACGAGTGCTGCCAGCATTGCTGCAGAGGTTGAAGGGGAGGGGGGGGTCAGCCTGTTAATGCTCAGACCATACGCCGCACACTGCACAAAATCAGTCTGCCTGGCTGTCGTCCCAGAAGGAAGCCTTTTCTAAACATGATGCACAAGAAAACCTGCAGTTTTCTGAAGACAAGTAGACTAAGACCATGAATTACTAGAACCATGTTGTGTGGTCTGATGAGACTAAGATAAACTTATTTTGTTTAGATAGTGTCAAGCATGTGGCGGCAACCAAGTGAGGAGTACAAAGACAAGTGTGTCTTGCCTACAGTCAAGAATGGTGGTTGGAGTGTCATGGCCTGGGGCTGCATGCTGCTGGCACTGGGGAGCTACAGTTCATTGAGAGAACTATGAATGCCAACATGTACTGTGACATACTGAAGCAGAGCATGATCCCCTCCATTCGGAGACTGGGTGGCAGGGCAGTTTTCCAACATGAAAACAACCCCAAACACTCCTCGACCACTGCCTTCCAAAAGAAGCTGAAGGTAAAGGTGATGGACTGGCCAATTATGTCTGTAGAACTAAACCCTATTGAGCATCTGTGGGTCTTCATAGAACAGAAGGTGGAAGAGCGCAAGGTCTCAACCAGATCTGTGATGTCATCATGGAGGAGTGGAAGAGGACTCCAGTGACAACCTGTGAAGCTCTGGTGAACTCCATGCCCAAGAGGGTTATGGCAGTGCTGGGAAATAAGGTTGGTCGAAAACAATATATTGACATTTTGGGCCCACACTGGACAATTTGATTAAGAGGTGTACTCACTTTTGTGGCCAGCCGTTTAGACAATAATGGCTGTGTGTCGAGTTATTTAAAGGGGGCAGCAAATTTACACGCTTATAAAAGTTGTACACTCAATACTTTACATTGTAACAAAGTGTCATTTCATCAGTAAAAAGATATAATAAAATATTTACAAAAATGTGACGTGTATTACCTTCTGCGAGATAGTATATATTTGAATCTGTAAATGAAGACTTGCTATAGATAAACACTAAATAAATAGTCTTTGAATTGAATTTCTAGAAAAATAACACTGGGAAAATAAAGTAAGCTAGGCTAATCCACAAATCCTTTAAATAGATGTGATATTTAGGATTATAATGTAATTTAAATTAAATACCAAAACAAACTGCTAGTCTCATGTAGATAATAAACTATCTCGTACTTTTTAATTTGGTATTTATTTGATGGCTCTACTGGTTTGTAAAGTTCCTTAATATGATCAAACATAAGAGACAGATCAGAAAATGAGTGCTTTTACACTTTGTGGTGAAAATTAAATGTTTGGGCTAAGCCTGAGCTCAAACCTGCTCCAGACCAGGCTAAACTGCCTGCACAAGTTTCCAGTGACTGAGTCTGACTCAGAATGAGCCTCTTTTATGGAACATATGACGACAAAATGAGCCTGACTTATCCAAATAAGCCTATCTTATTGGGTTAGCTAGTTTTATGGAACAGCCCTAAGAGCTAACAGCAGCATTAGCCACAACACAGCGCAGGGTTAGAGAAAACGTTTTTTTCCTGTTAAATTTGATTTGGAGATATTGCTATTTTTGACATTGTCCAAAATAGAAATTCTTATTAATTGCCCATCCATGAAGCCAAAACACATTTAGGAGTGCATGGTACCCAGCGGTAGGAGCCATTTTAGCTTTTTATTGTTTCCATTACAGCCTAGAGAGGATAAACTGAGCACTGTTATGCATGTATTTGCCTTTTTATTTATTTATTTTTTTCAAACATAAACTTGGATGATGGCTCAAAACAATAATGATAGCTATTGGGTAATACATTTTCCTTGATTGACAATGAGAAAGTTGATGCCATGTTTTGACAGACACCATGAAAAGCATGTCATAGCGAGAAAAACATTGCACTGAATCAATCATGTGAGTTACAACTCTATTCAAAAGGAACAAGCTTGGGGCGTTTTAGGACACAATCCTAATAACAATATTTGGAAGAAGAAATCAGGGGTGTGATAAACTATTGTCAGATTATTGTAGCATATTGTAAAGAACAAAATTGGAAATTGAAAATGAAAGGAAAAAACAATAGAACCAATTGTAACTGTGTGCTTTAGTGTAGTTTCTAACTCTGATAATTCCCCCTCCTTACCTCTGGCAGGTACATGTGTGTAGGAGGCAGAGTGTAGGTGGCGCTGGCTGCAGCCTCTGCTGCTTTGGCGTCTGCTGTGATAGACACAGAGTGGGACAGGATACCACAGTTTTAATATTGATCCCAAGGCTGTATGAAATGACTACGCAAACCACGTAATGAGAGAAGTAGGTCAAAGAAAAAGATAGTAATGACTCGGCTATGAAACGAGAATGAGAACATTGACCTGAGCGAGACAATGCAATACAAATTGATTTAATGCTTGCCTTAAAGAGCTTACACAGAATGATGAACTGAATTCTTGAGTTCAGTTAATATAAGAAGTATTTTGAGAGAGTTATTAGTTGAACAGGGGAATTTAGTCAACTACAGCCTCACAAAGTTTCTGAACAAATAGGGACTAGCCTTTCTCCCTAACTTTTGCTTTTCTTCAGGTGAAACATCAGCCAGGTCAGAATCTCCGGGGCAATGAGACAGCAGAAGACTGACCTGCTGCTGATGCTGGGACGTCCGGGTCATGTGAAGACTGCTGGCCCAGAGGAGCTGAGTAAGGAGGCGGGGGCATGTAGCCTGCACAGCCATCAAACGCTGGAGGGCTGGGGTAAAAACCACCTGGATAAGGGGAGAACACGGTTGTTGTAAGGTTCTCCACTCAGGCATATTCTCAGTTTATATTAATATGCAAAAGTAAAAGCAGTACTGGGTGGGGGAGCGTTGGAGTAGGAGTAGCCTGGCGGTGGCCCAGCTGCAGCGTACATCCCATTGGCAGGGGGCGGGGGGTAAGTATAGGCCCCATTGGCCATGAAGGGGCATCCACCGAAGCTAGGGGTCACAGGTTGACCTCTAGATGCTATAACATTCAAGCATTTGGAAAAGACCCATTTGGAATAAGAGATAATATTGATCATAGACAGTACAAATATTGAAATAAAAAGCCATAACATCACTTCACGCTGGTGACGTTAACCACTAGAGTGTAACAACTGTATTTGCTTCAGACACAATTTAATATCAGTCATGATGTATAAAAGTAGCCTATATATTTGAAGCATGCCGAGTAAGACCAAACATTTTCTTGTCAACTTCCAAAAAAGTTAAGGGACATTTGATTTATAACTTTAACTTTACACCTTATTATACTCTTTTATGAGTATATTTCTTTTATTTCTTTTCTATGTATATAATATATATTTTATGTTTTCCACATTCTATTATTACATATAAAAAAGAGGAAAAAACAGTTCTTCTTCAATCTTCTGATAGCATATTTTAAGATGTCATACAGGCTTTATTGTCAAGGACTTGAATACAGTTGTGCTCATAAGTTTCTACCCTGGCAGAATTTGTGATTTTTCTGCCATTTTTCAGAGAATATTAATGATAAATCAAAGAACTTTTTTTTTTTTACTCATAGTTAGTGGTTGGGTGAAGCAATGTATTTTTTTAAATCATAATGACAACAGAAACTACTCAAATGACCCTGATCAAAAGTTTACATACCCTGGTGATTTTAGCCTGATATCATGCACAACTGACACAAACAGGTTTGAATGGCTACTAAAGGTAACCATCCTCACCTGTGATCTGTTTGCTTGTAATCAGAGTATGTGTAGGTCAGTGAGTTTTGGGCTCCTGACAGACCCTTGCCTCTCTCATCCAGTGCTGCACTGACGTTTCTGTATTCTGAGTCATGAGAAAAGAGGGTCTGCAGGAAAAGGTAATTGAACTGTATAAAACAAGAAAGGGACATAAAAAGATATCTAAGGAAATGAGAATGCCAATCAGCAGTGTTCAAACCCTAAATAAAAAGGAGACACTTGAAGAAAAATGACACAAAGCCTCCCGCTTACTATACGCCAAGCAGCACAGAAACAAGCCTCAAAACGTCTGGAAAAAGTCATTTGGAGTGAGGAGACCACTACAACCATAAACGTTACATTTGGAGATGAGTCAACAAGGCCTATGATGAAAGGTACACCATTCCTGCTGTGAAACATGGAGGTGGATCACTGATGTTTTGGGGATGTGTCCAGCTACAAAGGCACAGGTAACTTTAACAGTTACCAGTAACACTGGAGTATTTAATCTATAAACGACCCAAAAAGGACCCTGATCATTTGCGTAGTTTCTGTTGTCATTATGATTTAAAAAGAGTAAAACACAATTGTCTGGCTTCACCTACTAACAATGAGTGAAAAAGTTTTTTGTGTTATTATGAAAAAAAGGCCCAAAAAATAAAATAAAATAATACAATAATCACATAAATAGATGTAAATTTATGACCAGAACTGTAGATGAGAATGTTTTGACATTTTTGTTGCCGTGTTGCTCTACCTTGAGCGGCCACCTGCAGCATGTACTGGCCAAACTCTATGGCTCCTCCGGCAGCAAACAACAGCTTAAACGTAGCGTTGCCCTCCCAGCCGCCTGACAACACACGGCACAACAAAGTTCACAGTTAAACACTTTACCTTTAATTACGGGTGTATTATGAAAATCAATTCTGTTAAATATTTTGATATTTCATTGCGCAATTATTGTATCAATTTGAATTATGGCCAATTAGATTTTATTCAAATTGAAAATTAAAAAATAAATAAAAATTAATTTGAAAAACACTTTTGTGTTGAGTATTTTTGGGAAGAAAAATCTGCAAACAATAATTTAGTTGCTTATTCAATCATTCATTCATTCATTCATTTTCTGCTTAGTCTTGTTCGGAGTCATGGGTGACCAGAGCCTATTCCTATAACTTTGGGCCTACAGTACACTACAGTATTGGGCTATAGTGTATCATTATCTTGTACACCTTACTCTCTACTCCCCCTACTAGAAACTAGAAGTAGATCAAAATTTGAAATAGCAAGTCACATTCTGTCACAATGTTATGAAATATAATCGAAAAGGCTAAAGAGGGATCCATTCTTTGAGGACAAAACAGGGTGAATGTAAAAGCCACACATAAAAAGACACCTACCTCCAGGCTCTGCACTGACGCTTCCTTTAATGTAATTGGCCCCCAGCACAGGCTGTTTGATCTCACAGCCCTTCATCAGGTAAAAGGGCATCATAAAAGACTGCAGTGCATCTTTGCCTTTAGCCAGGAAGATCACCTGCAAAACAAGGCACCAGAACTTATTGAGAGATCCATTTTTGTAACCAAGTGTCTACTCTACTGCTAAATTAAGCCCAGTTTCAAAATGTAAAAAATACCAGTCACTGAAGAGTTTACATGGCCCAGCGGGTTTTGGCCGCAAATGACAGTGTCCTTAAAAATATGTTCAAGACAACTTCAAAATTCACATCACACTAAATAAAACACTTACCCACACAGTACCAGCTGTCTTTGTAATGTCCCTACAATAGTACATCCTTGCTATCTTGTCTTATGTCTGTCTTTAATATTAATGCATACATACATTTTAATTTTAAACGCTCCTTCTAGCAACATTATTAATTATAATATATACACCAGGTGACAAAAATGTGCAAAAGTATCAAGTACCAGATAGTATTTAACACAACACAATAATATATTTGGCATAAACACTACTCATGTGTCAACAATGCCAAGGAAACCCTAAACTTAATCCATATTCTTCCTATTCCTTTCCAGTTTTGCATTTTCTCAATTTTCTGTCCACTACTACAACTTTAACCATTTCTTCAACAGTACCTTTTTCATCCCCACACAATGATATTAATCTAGTTAAAGAGAAGCTACAAAAGCCCTGCTTGACAGTGATAGCCCTGTTAGTGCAATCAGCAGACTCATGAGCCTGAGAATGCAGCTAAATAAAACATGAGACCATTCTCACCCTGTAAGGAGTTAGGTAGACGCTGCCTTTCTTGCTCTTTTTAAAGGCTTCGGGCAAACTGTCCGCGTCGCAGAAAACTAGCTCCACGTTATCATGGTTCATCAACATACTGCAACAGAAATAGTCACATGTTACTAATATTCACAACAAGGTAAAGCTTGGGTGCTAAACTATTTATTTTAGCTATATTGTAATAATAGTTTTAAATATATTTCTCTGACATGGCAAGATTTAGAATTTCATAACCTGGGATCATGGGGTCATTCATTGTGCAACTGTCCCCTTTTCAAACATGAGCCATCACTTGCTGACAGTAAACACTAGGCCAGTAACAGGATTAAGCTTAAATGCCATCTAGTGACAGTGAGAGGCCTGGCTGTAATAAATTTAACATTACAGTCCAGCAGGTTCTAGAAGAATCTGACACTGCTTCTCATTTTGTGGGCTAGCATTACAGACTACATTCCAATACAATGTAAATATATGTTTTTTGCAGTATGTAATCCAATAAAAAGCTATGAAAAACGCAATTTGATGATAAAACTGCAGAGCAATGCTTTAAATATCAATATTCCCAATGTTAAAATGGGTCATAGGAACCTTCTTTAGGTTGTTGCTGGTTGTTCGTCCTACCCTACCCTACCCTAAAGCCCTTTAATACACAGTTATTACATTTTGTACGCTACGTAGTGTTTTCTTAAAGTTCATTGTTAATTATATAATTGGTTTAGTGGGGGCCTCCTACTCGAGAACAACAAAAACCCTGCTAATAGTAAACTAGCATGCCACAGTTTCCAGCAGCTAGCTAACTAACGGTACCTTTCGCTGTTGTTGATAATGACTCCGCCAGACTCCGAGTGGTTCTGGTTCAAAGCCATGTCGACAGCCCACCGCGGCCTTCGAGAGAGAAGAAATACAAATTATTTGATTGTATTCCCCTGTTATGAAGGGGTATGCGCAGGCCTATCTGATGCCTGCCTGGCCTAAGCAGTGATAACGACGGCGGTTGTAATGTTTACACTGCGTCTGGTGGCGTTGCACCTGCTCTTCCGGCTCTCGTAAACGCCTACATTTTGACGTCGGACGTAACGTCAAATGGACCGCCGAGGCCCCCATTATTTTCAATGGGACCACTCACACCGGGCACGCGGTTAAATTGCCATTTAAATGGTAAAAATATACAAAGTGTTAGGTAGGCTATATTTTATGCTTCCCTTTGTGCCTCATTGAGCATCACAGGGACTTTACAATTATTCAATGAAAAAGCCCTAGCCTCTTGTAATCGTAACTAAAGTGATAAGTCGTCAAGAAAGAGAAGGATGCAAAAATATGCAAATTCACTGTATCAGACTTATTTGTTTGCCCGGCCCTCTCAAATGCAATCATTACAACATACATCACACTTGCAGCACAAACCTATTCAGAGTACAGTCAAATCCCCCTCTTAGCCCTCCCCCACATTTGTCTTTAATATTTATTTTTTTTATCAGCTAAACCCAATTCAGGATTATGTAGAAAAAAACACTTAAGTAAAAATATGTATGTAAATATAAACTTTGTCCTGGAGACTACAGGACACAGGGACATTTCTAAAGACTCTGGAAACCCCGGGCAAAATGCGTAGAACTGGCCCTGCGTTACATTGCAATCCATAGTTTTCATATATCTCAAATTTACATTTAAAGACTTAAAGACTTTGCACATCTTGCTGTTTTTGTGACTCGTAGCCACAAGATAAACTGCTGGACAGAGTTAATAATCTCAGCTCTTTTGATAAACATTTGCCTGGTGTATGATAAGAGTCAAAACTATTGGTTCTGTTAAGTTTTGTGACATTTAGCTCAATAAATGTTGAATGTGTTTAATGAAGTTCAACAGCTTGAGCTCAACATTGGCACTGCTGATGTCTCAATATTTCTTGCAAACATGGCGGTATACATATACAAACAATTGTATTTCAACAATAATTAATTGTTAAAAAAAATTTGTGGCTGTTTCAAGTCAAATAAAATTTTATCTGCCATCTTAGTGGAGCCCCGCTTCCAGCTTTTGGGCCCTAGGCAAGTGCCCGGTTTGCCTACCCCATTGTAATGCCCCGTCTGGTCATAAACCCAGAGTAAATAGAGTTTTGAATGGACAGATACTATTGGAAATCAGCCAGAGCACATACCGTGAGTAAACATTCCACCAAACACAGGTGGCCCTTTCTTTACATGAGCACACCATCTAGTGTTATTGTCACACATAATCTAGCTAAGGTAGATTTGCATCACCACTATGCTCCATAGTGGTAATAATAAATGATCCAGTATAAACCTGACTATAGAAGAATTGAATTGTTACATACTGCACTGGTGGTGTAGTTTAAGGGACAAGAAAAAGTTTAAAGTCACAGTTACTGAGGTTGCCACCTTCTACAGGAAGTGATGACTTCCGGCTCATGCCTCTGTTAGACACACACTGCTTCCTTATTCGACAAACAGGAGGCTGCTTGTTACGCAGCAGCATCATTACTCTGGTCCTCTCACAGACGACAACATGCTACAAACTCCTGAACAGGTACGCCCTTTAATAACATGTTTGCAAATAAAAATATTACTTGGCACTTTAATAATGAAAGTAAAGAAACTAGTTTAAATTGCTATGGTTTCTTGCACTGTTTGTTGCATTTAAATGTAGACTTCTGATTTCTCTGTCAAAGTTTAGATCCTAAACTGAAAATTGTCTGAAGAATTACTGCAAAGTCTAATCCTGGAAAACTAGTCACACTTTCCAAATGGCTATTTCAAGATGCCATGACTATGATTCATAGTTCTTTTGGATGCATGTGATGTTTGATAGAGTGTTTTTAGTCCAGGAAGGCGGCTTTGTAGTTTACAGTTTTGTACGCATGACAGTATTTTAATAGGATTTTACTGTATGGAAACAGTGGATTCTGTGTTGCACGTTTGTTTGCTAATGTATTTGCATTAATATTTATTTTGCTGGTTATTATTGTTTAGGTGCTTTTGCTTCATTTCGAACAAAGTACGATGTAGGTTTCATTATCAGCAATAGAGGAAGTTCCTTATAGATACGTGGCTTATCAGAAATCAACAGCATGACTGTTTTTGAAAAACAAATTATTTTGGTGAAGTCTAAGTGTCTCTTTCTCTGTTTTATAGGAACATAGCTTTGGGAGACAAAGACAGGTAACAAAATAATGAGAGATTGATCCAGAATTACCCTGACCTGATATTCAGAATATATATATATATATATATATATATATATATATATATATATATATATATATATATATATATATATATATATACTGTATATAATTGATATAATGTCATTGCTTCACATACCCAATATTTTAGCTTTGCATGTTAATATATTTGCCCAAGGTGACCAAAAGCAGAAAGATAATTACGTTTTTGTTCCTTAAAGTAAAATGTAACATAATATTGCACATTTTAATAATTGTATTCAACTCTGTACCTGATAATATCACTGATTCTTAGAATGTGCTTTTGCAATGACATCAACAACATCCATCAGATAAAAAAACATGACAGATTTAAAAAACAAAACTATAACTTTCGATGTTTGAATTTCAACATAGTTATTGTAAAGGTTTTAGAATTGTATTAAAGGTGCAGTGTATAGTTTTTGCCTTTTTTGCAACATCTGGTTATGCACATTTCTTTATTAGAGCATGTGAGCAGCTATGGTGACCTTACACTATTTTCTAGTGGTGCCCAAATCTCTAGTGATTGAAATGTAGTGCCCTTAAATTTTCAGTAAAAGTAATGAACAGCAAGGGTCACTAGCCCTTTAAGCTGTGATTGCTTTCAGCTTTGACTGAAATGAGTTAGAAACAAAGTTTTATCTAATGTGGCAACAGTCTGTCACAGTCACATAACTAATGGTTGTGTTGTGTCTGCATCTGTTCACTATATACTGTGTTCAGTTGGTTTGCTCTGGGCAACTGTAATGGCACTAAAACGGCTCCTTCCACTGGGTTCTATGGACCTTATTACTGACAAATACAATGAATGTTATGTGAATATACACCATTACAACAAAATATTCTCCATTTTGTTAAGCTGTGTACATCAACATTTTACACACTGCACCTTTGAATCATACAAATAAAGATAACTACAGGGCTGTAGACAAACCTCAACTTCTTACACTCATATCTTTACATTTTATGTAAATAGAAAAAGTACTTTGATAGGGAAAGCAAACTGTTCCTGGCAATAATGTAGTTTAGCTACATTCTTGATATTTTACCGTACTGATAAGTTTGTCAGGGAAAAACAGATTTAAGAAAATGTATTAAAGGTCACATGACTAAATATTTGTCTAGACTAAATAATATTCATTTAAAATGTTTTATTTTTTTCCATCTTCTCAGTTTTCTCCTGGCCATGTACGAAAACTGGGTTTGACAAGAAAACGGGATCGAAGGGTAAGTTTCCTTTATAAAACTATTTTCATACATGGGAAATCTCACTTCTTCAAAAAAAAACATGTCTTGTAGGATCTGAAAGAAGATGAAAATCCGGAAGAAAAAGCCCGGAGGCACAAAGAGTTAGAGGTATAATATTTTATTTATACTAGCCTACACTTTTTTTTCTTACAAAACTTAACTCTGTGTAACTTTTTATTGTTTACTAGCTGAAGCCGCTGTACAAAGAGCTGCTGTACACCATTGCACATCAGATTGGTAAACCGTCACATTGTGAGGTTTTCACAGAGAGACAGCTCCAGGAGTACATCAAGGAGGTAAACATCTTCACACTTCCCACCTAACGCAATCTTTATGACCAATAAATAAATTTCATGTTATCCCGCAGGCTTTCACTATGACAGACTCAGAGCACAGCAGCCTCATGGAGAAAGCACAGAAGACAGTGGTGAGAAAATACTCTGCATGTTTGTACAACAGAAGCGATGCATACATGCCACCTTTGATTTCTGTAGGCTACATTGCATACTGCTAGATGTGTTTTCTTATAAATAATAAATCTTTCAGCCCCCTGTATACTGCCTGATGACCACTGTAAAAGAAGCCAAAGGAATCCTGGGTAAAGACGTCAGTGGTGAGTCTTGCTAAAAAAAAAAAGTAAACACTTTACGTTTTTTTATTTTTAAAAAATATTTTTTTTCTTTATCAATTGTTTAACAGTTTGTAATTTAGCTAAGGCTATTTTTCATATGAATTACTTTCTTAATATTCATTTAATATTGTGTTTAGCAATGCTGCAGCTATGATCTAAGCTAGGTTAAATTTATTCCATAGCATAGGTCTTAATTTTTACGTATATATCTCAAAAGGCTGTATTTTGAATCACTCTAAATTATTTAAGATGCTAGCTAGTTAGCAACCAGCTTAGTGTTGCAGGAAAATTTGACTATATTTACTCAGGCAACTAGCAGTGTTAGCTTAGTAACAGTAATTAGCATAATGAGTATCTTCTAAAACCAATAACAGTATATACTATGGACAACTGCCCATTGGTCTCCTATTCACCAATATTGTAGTTATGACAGGGCATTAAAATGGCGGTTACATCCAGGCTTTTCCGCCTTTACTGCATAGTAAAACAATAGTTTTCAGATAGCATAAACAGACGTATTAATCAACCCCCCAGAGTTTTCATGTAGTAAAAACTTATCTCTACAGACTGGATCCATTTTTTGTACAGGCTGTAAACATGATTTTTACACTTGTAAAGTTGTTATTGGGTTTATCTTTATATTTCTGCTTTTGGAGCCTGCCCTCTGGTGGATGGCGGTATATTGCTGTATATCGCTGTATGGCGGGGCCCTTACTCGAGGACCATTTAAGGCTTGGCTAAAAGCCTGGTCATTTGTGCTTTTTATTGTATTAATTTTTTTTTAACTGGTTCACATGTAAAAAAAAAAATATATATATATATATATATATATATATATATATATATATATATAGTCCCATTTTATTTGTTTTTTAGCTTTTAGAGGATTTAAGGACCTGAGCAAAAGGTGCTAAAATGTCAAGTATTCATTCGTTTGGTCCTCAGATGGTCCATGTTTCTTCCAAAAGAAGGTCTTATAACTTTGTTGTGTTTATGTGCAAAGCCAGAATATATGATACATCCTTGGTTTTAAGATTTTAACGATTTTAACCAGTTGAGCAGGCATTTTGTTGCCTAAATGCTCAGTAATAATAATAATGGATTGGATTTATATTGCCAAGGGACCAAGGGACTCAAAGCACTTACAGGCTGTCCATTATTCATTCATACACAGTCACACACTGGTGATGATAAGCTACAACTGTAGCCACAGATGCACTGGGGCAGACTGACAGAGACGTGGCAGCCATTTTGCGCCTACGGCCTCTCCGACCAACACCACATACATTCACGTTCATACAAGGCAAGGTGGGTTAAGTGTCTTGCCCAAGGACTCAATGACAGTATGAATTGTGGGGAGAGCGGGAATCGAACCTGCTACCTTCCGGTTGAAAGACGACTGCTCTACCACTGAACCACTGCCGCCCACAAAGTAACCAATATATTACACAGATGATTAGCACTATCATTGTTGGCCTGTTTTCGTTTTTGGAGCAAATTACACAGGTTATCCGTAGATCCTTTAAAAGTCTTAAAAGGTATTGAATTCTATAATGTAAAAATAAGGCCTTAATTTGCATTAAATGTCTTAAATCCATGTTTCAAAGTAAAGTATATTGTGCAAGAAAGTTTTAAAATTAAATTTAGAATTAAAGTTTTGGAGACCCACATGCAGTGCAATGAAAAAAACAAAGCAGCTGCGGAAACTTGTCAGAAAACACCAGACATTTCTCAGTTCTGTTTCATTGCGCCCACCACCTCAGCACTACAGAGCGCTGCTCCAAATTTTTTGCAATTAAACTGGTCTTAAATTTAATTTTAGATGGTATTAAAAAGGTCTTAAAAAGTCTTAACTCTAAATCTCAGAAACCTGCAGTTACCCTGATTACAGATCAGTGCAATTTTGCTTTCCCTAAGGGTAACTTTCTTTAAAAAAAAAAAAGTTTATTAATTGATCACAGACTGATTCATTGTACAGTCAAGAAGGAGTTCTTGTAGCATTCTGTCCTGAAGCTCACTGATCTCAGTCCACTGGCTGCTCTCTGTCATTGTGTCCAGTGCAGGAGATGGTCCATGTTGTTCAGTATAGCATCCAACTGATGCTCCACTGCTTCCAAGCCACTATTGCGGCGTAATCAGAAATAAGTAGCTACTATCAAAATCACAAAAATAATCACTGATCTTAGTTGTTGTACAAGATAAATATCTATACAAACATGCAACTATATTCAATAATAATAATTAAAGTGGCGATGATTGTCCCCCTCCGTTGCCACCGGTGCTGTTTCTGAGGTTAAACTGTTGCTATCTCAGATGGGGTTCTTTAAGAAGTCTGCCAAATGTTTGGAAATTACAGGAAACTTGTGTTTTTCGCAGGGGGCGCTGTCGTGCCCTTGTCCTAAGCTTATGGGGGGAGGGGGGTTAAGATTTATATATCACTTTTCAATGCTCTCAAAGCCCTTTACAGAGTCCGTTATTCATCAGTCACACAGGCAGCCAAAATATTTATGGTAAACAACAGGAATGCCTTAGCTTACCCAACTTATTTATACCAGTCATTCCTGTCTATTATCTATAGAAAAAAACTAAACATAAATAGCACTCTCTTGTGTTTGCAAAGGTTTCAGTGACCCTTACTGCCTGCTGACCATATTGGTGGACATAGAGCAGAGTCCGGTTGCCCAGGCCAAATCCAAACCCTGCAAATCTGTCATCAAAGACGCCTCATCCTCCAAAATATACCAGACCGACATCAAGAAACAGACTCTGAACCCCATTTGGAACCAAACCTTCATCATGTGAGTAGTCAGTTGAGATTACCATTAACATGAGAGATTTTAACTGACAGTGATTTACTTTTTCTGTTTTAGGGAGTTTGAAAACATGACTGGTGCAAGTTTCCACCTGGACATGTGGTAAGGAATACTGCTTAGAGTCTATATCTCGTCTGTCTTGTCTTTATTTCAATCTGAAGGCTGTTTTAGGGATAAAGATGAAGAGGTCTCACTCTCCCAAAAACTGGAGGAGATCAAAACCTTTGATAGCTTAAGAAGGTAATATCATTCTTTTCAATTGTATTTCTAAAGTTGTGAACACCAAGTTGACCTAATCAAACTTGTATAGAATTTTCAAGGAAGCCAAAAAAGAGAAAGGAACTGATGACTTTTTGGGAAGAATTAGTCTTAAACTACAGGTAAGATCTTGTATTATGTGCTGGCTTATAAATCCTTTCCAGTCTGTCATACATACCTGTAATTCTGTCTATAGGATCTCCACTGTACAGAAGATAACTGGTACCACCTAGAGCCCAGAACGGAGACCTATCCCGATCGCGGACAGTGCCACCTCAATATGAAGTTCATCCATAAAGCAGTAAGAGTTTATGTCATGTACGGTGTTGATTTTCTGTGATAAAAGTGAACGTCAGGAGGCACTGAAATCTTGACAGTGTTTTTTTTATGGGGAAATGTGAGCAAAAAAAAGGGAATTGCAATTCACGTCAGTTCAGTTTCACATCCAAAGCTTTAGTATCCAGCTTGAAAATGTAAAACCATATGGACTCATGGCCACTGTAAACAGCTCTGCCATTAAAACCCTTTACAGTGATGTAACATTGATGAACTGAAAGATTTGTAAGGAAAGAAGTGCTTCATTTTCTTTCAGCGTGTTTTTTAGCCACTTAAAAATACTGACATGGGTCAACAGTAAGATGTTCACAGGAACAGAGGTGAACAGGATTTTACTACAATCTGATTAACTTTAGTTGTTAATCAGTCAGCTGCTACATTTGTGCTTTTCAAATCAGTCAAAGTGTGTTGTCATCTTGCAGAGAGACGGGACGCTGAGTGCAGGTCGTAGCGCCTACATCAACTACTGTGGCATTCTTCAGCAGTTTGTTCAAGCATATATCGCCAAGCAGGAGGTAAAGAAACAAGTTAAAATGGGAGATTTTCATTAATGTGTTTGAAATGTTTCTTCATAACCAGTCTTGTCTTCCTCAGAGTTCTGCTCCGTGGAAAGGGGGGGTGTGCGGCGAGGCTCAGGTTCTTCTGGAGTTTTACGCCACACAGAATGACCTCTCACCCTTTCTTCAAGATCTGGCGTAAGACATCTCACAAACACATCCCATCATAACGTATTTACACCAGTTCTTTAACTTGTAGTACTATGGGAATACAAAACACATTAACACACATCTCTTTAAGTTTGATTAATTCCTCATTCTTGTAATGTTATTCAGCTATTACAAATCACAAATTTAATCCAATGTTCCATAAATTTTCCATGCTTTTACTTCCTCTAAACATATGGATGTGTGTGCTTGACAGGAAGTGGGTGGCCTACAGTAAGCTGTACCAGAGTTTAGAGGTGGACTCTTCTGTCCTGCTGCAGCAGCTCACCAGCATCGAGTACCACTGGCACCAACAGGAGCTGCCTTATCAACAGGTGCCCATCATTTAGCTCTCAAGTTTGGAGTGAGAGCTGTTCACAGATACCCTATGTTTTTTTTAATCAAAGAAAGTTGAAGAAAGTAAATTTTACAAGAAATGCAAAACAGAAACTGTCTCAACTTAGACACCTTAACAGAAAAAATAGTGTATGTGTACACGAAAAGCTATGATGCCAAAACATCATTAAGAGACCGGAGAAGACAGAGGTCACAGTGAGACAGAGGAGACAGAGGTCAGAGTGAGACCTGAGACAGAGGTCACAGTGAGACCAGAGGAGACAGAGGTCACAGTGAGACCAGAGACAGAGACCACAGTGAGACCAGAGGAGACAGAGACCACAGTGAGACCAGAGGAGACAGAGGTCACAGTGAGACCAGAGACAGAGACCACAGTGAGACCAGAGGAGACAGAGACCACAGTGAGACCAGAGGAGACAGAGGTCACAGTGAGACCAGAGGAGACAGAGGTCACAGTGAGACCAGAGGAGACAGAGGCCACAGTGAGACCAGAGGTCACAGTGAGACCAGAGACAGAGGCCACAGTGAGACCAGAGGAGACAGAGGTCACAGTGAGACCAGAGACAGAGGTCACAGTGAGACCAGAGGAGACAGAGGCCACAGTGAGACCAGAGACAGAGGTCACAGTGAGACCAGAGGAGATGGAGCTACCAGATTATTCTTTGCTGTTTAAAGGACTCTAGTGACTCCTGTGGTGTGGTTGCGTCTCTCTCTGCATCTGTTCGTCTTTTGTGCAGCTCGTTGTTTTCTTTAGTGCAATTTTCTAGAAGTTTGTTTATCATGTAATCACAAAAGCAAAATAACTCGCACGGCGCGTCTTGTTGCTGCTCAATTACTTCTTCCACTGAGTCACGTGACGACACAGCGACACACGCGGAGCAGGGGAAGGTGTCGGAGGTGATAACAGTACAGACACCTGTCTAGTGTATAAATGACCCACTGTTCTCTGTCTCACTCAGTGGAGAAGCCAAGGGGGAGCTTGTGTGCGCATCTGTGCGAAAAGAACAGCTTGCAACTGTGGCTTGATTCCTCAGAAACAGAAAAGAAATATGTGGTTACCAGTAACAAACCATCAGTTGCGTCAAGGTTTTCAGCAATTGTCTGTGTTGGGAAACACCAGCCAGTCAGAGAATGTGTATTTTGTTGCTGGTAAGGTCTTTCAAAGGCACATCAGTGGAGGCTGCAGGTCAGAATCCTTTTACTTTAAAGGTTGAATATAGGTGTACAAAACATTTACTGAATACTTTATGATTATCATTAGCATATAAGTTCTTTTGTAAAGGTGAGTTGGTTAAAACATACATGCTAAAGGTTTTTGCCAACAGTTGCCTTTTTTGGTTGCGATTGTTGAGAGACTGACGTTACAATTATAGTTTTTTCACTAAATCAATGGGATTGGAGTTGTGGTTATCCATAGGTTATTATGCTATTATTTAACTGTTCTTGTCAACTTCAGATCAGATCTGACTGTATGTGGCCCCTGAACTAAAATGTATTTGACATCCAGCTGAAGTTACTATTTACATATGCTCATTAAGGAGAAATATGTTTTATGAGTACATCCACTCAAACGTCTTAAGTAGCCACATTTCAAAATATGACAAAAATAATATTTTAAAGTATGAGGGTGTTCCTCTATGGTGCACTTAAAAGGTTAGGGCCTAGTAAAAGTAGTAACTTTTTTAATAAAATACGGGTTTTCCTGGCTAGCTTTATGGCAATTCTAGATTATTCTTCCCAAGATTTAACAAAACCGGGCATAACATGACTGTAGCTGAGTTTGTATCTAAGAAGGTAATCATTAATAAATTCTTGTCTTTCACAGTTTCCATGATACAGTAACTTCTTGTTATAAATAAATAAACAATAAATATTGTCAGTTGTAAAGCCAGCATTGGGTTTGGCTTTGAGGACTTCACTACATACTGCCGTGTAAAACTCACAAAGGTACTTACATT
The DNA here is from genome assembly GCA_024349245.1 of Neodontobutis hainanensis. Lineage (NCBI taxonomy): Eukaryota > Metazoa > Chordata > Actinopteri > Gobiiformes > Odontobutidae > Neodontobutis > Neodontobutis hainanensis. The sequence goes on along the minus strand of JALDNG010000238.1, from coordinate 425,049 downwards.
TTCTTTTACAGAAACAGGAACTGGGAGATTCTCTCCACGGCTTTCTGCAGTACGGTCTGTGTCTGCTCTCTAAATACAGAGACATCTTCCTCCCGACCCCCAGCTCCACGCCCAAACTCCACACTCTGCTCCGGTACACAATGTTAAAATGCTCTTCTAGCAGTACATGTGTTTATACTGTATGTTATGGCATTAATGTGTATTTTTCTTCAGGATTTTGGTGCAGATCTGTAAAACTCAGGCCTTCCAGAAACTGAACCCAGCTCAGTTTGAGTTGCATGAGGAGATCTGTGATGCCATTCGGGTCAGTTACCATCTGTGATACTTCATACACAGTGTTGTTTTGGTGCTTTTGGAAGTCACTCTTGGTTTTATCCTCTATCAGACAGGAACAGAGGAGTGGTTCTCAGTCAAAAAGGGACTGTATCAGCCCATGACTAAGGTAAAGCACATGTCAAAGTCTAGCACCATATTTCCCCTTTACCACTTTACGACAAATATTGAGCCACAACAACTGAGACAAACTCTAATATCTTTGCATCAGGAGCTGTCAGAGATTGTGAGCGCCCTCTCCAAGCTGATCGGGGAGGTTCAGGAAGACATCAAGCACAACAAGGACGTCTACAACCGAGTGTTTGTCAGGTGAACCTCATCGTCACATATGAGACAAACAGGAGAGAGGCTCATTTCAAATTTTGGGTTCCCTTGAATCAGAGAAATCATTATAAAAGATATGTATGAGAGTTTGTTAATAATGTTTTTTTGTCTTTATTCCAGTGCTGTGCAGGTGGATGTGTTCACTGTGGTCTATAAGAGGTTTGACTCACTGGTAAGACGCATCGTTTCAAAAAAACCTTGCCTCGTCCTCTCTTATATTGCTCACCAAGTCAAATCAAGGTTTAATGACTTTGATTGGAAGTTTATTAACACAGTGCGTTTGTAGAAAAGATGAAAGACAGACTAAAAGATCTAACTTAAGTACAATCAGGAAAGTGTCTACAATAAACATTTTAAGAAGAGATTTAAAAGAAATTTCTAGTAAACCTGATTTCCTCGTGCAGGTTGTTCTATAGCGTTATTATATATGTCTAAAACTTTCAACAGGACCATGGTTTACTTCAGTTTCTTGTTATTCCTTTAAAGCTGGCCAAGGAGGTCAGAGAAACCCTGTCGCTGATGGAGGGTCATATGGAGCAATCTCTGGCCAACAGTCTGTTCCCCGTTTACCTGAGCCTGCAGAAAATCCACAAGGACAAGGCCTTCCTGCAGAAAAGGTTTCCAACATTGCCCACACAGCATTTTGACTCTTCAAAATACAGCTCAGAAAACAACTGTGGAGGGTTTTGTTGTTTTTTCAGGGGCGTATTGGAGCTGACATGCTTCCATGAAGACTTCAGAGAGGCGCTGCCGTACTGGCTCAACCAGGCCTTCAGCACCACACAGGACCGAGTGGAGAGGGCCGTGCAGGTGGACCAGGTAATACTGCACTAGAAGGGACACCTGTGGAGAGATTATAGTTTTTTATACTGTATGTGTTTTAAAAGAGCCGTGTCCCCTCAGCTGCAGCCCCTTCAAGCCGGCACAGTGCCCATTAAGCATAGCTCGTCTGCAGTGGACCTGGTGGCCTGTATTCAGCCCATCTGCCAGTTGTGGGAGCAGCTGTCCTGGCCTGACCCCGAGGAGGCCTTCATGCTTATGGTCAAGCTCACAGAGGTACACACAATCCTAGAGTAGATTCTTTTAAAAGTCTCAAATAGACAGGAACAGATACGCCCTCCATAACCGCCACAACAACGTCTCTTTAGCAACACGAGTTCATAAGTAAAGGACACAATTACAGTTTCTTTACAACTATTATAAGCATCCTCACAGTGACATTATTTTAGAAACTGATAAAAAAAAATCAATACCCAAAGTGAAGTTTTTGGTCTTTGATGATGTGTGGTGCTGAAAGTGCTGTTTGAAGTTCAACACCTTACACTGCTGATTTTCAGTGCATGTGAACAGCTATGGAAGCCCTGCTGTTGATTATAAACAAACTCATTGGAAATAGGTCTAATAGTGATAAACGTTAAAATCATTAACAAAATCATTGTAGTTCAAAAATGCCCTAAACCTTTGTGCAAGAATGTGTGATCCAAAAGAAGAAGTGAGTATGCCTCTCCAGCATTAGAGCTTAGTTTGTCCGCTCTGGGCAGGAATTGGAAGTAATTGAACTAACATGGCTCTTTTTTCTGGGTTCTGTGGAGCTTTCAGTGTATTTTTTGGATATTATTATTATTAGTATTATTAGTAATGGTTAAGCTGTATACTACACCATTTCACACATTGCACCTTTAAGTGACAAAAACAAATGCTAGGAAAACCTAAATGACAATTTGTTAATTTATAATCAATCTCAGCAGTACTAAAAATATGTTAGACGTTTGTGCCAGTAGTGTAGTGGTCAGTGTTGACGGATTGAGTAGACGTCCACTGGCTGCTCTCTGGTGCAGGGAATGGTCCATGTTGTTCAGTATACAGGGTTCGTACAGTCATGAAAAACCTGGAAAAGTCATGAAATCTTGAAACAATTTTCTCTAACAATCTGTATATTTGAATATATTTTAGTAATAATATTGGTTAAGAGGTGCATGAGTGGTTAGTGCTCCGATCTCACAGAAAGAAAGTTATGAGTTCAAACCCTGGCCAACTCAAACATCCTCATCCAACTTCAGTAACTCATGCATCCAGTAACTCGCATGACATGTCTGTGTCTCCGGGTGCTTTAATACTCCCACTGCCCAAACGCATGCATGTATATGGCCATTGGTAACTCTAAAGGCCTCCCTAGTGAAGGAATGTGAGAGTAAATGGTTGTCTCAAATTGTCAGCCCTGCGACTGGTAAAAAATGTCCGCTGAGCTTTTATTTTACCGGCCAATTACATAAATTTATGCTGCGGTAAAACATGGATTATTATTTTCTACTTACCCTTATTTAACATGTAGCCTATACATAGACATTTCATGTAACATTAGGTCATGAATATTGACTTCAAAGTCATAGAAAAGCCATGCAATTTTATTGGTAAAAATGTGTACAAACCCTGAGTATAGCCGTCCTGTTGTTTGTCTGTTGCTCCACTGCTTCAACCAGAGTCTCTAAAAAACAGCTGCAGCTGTCTATATTACTTGCATGTATTAACAAACAAAAAAGCTTAAACTAATAAGGTGTGCTTCTTGTTTTTTCAGGATGTGTGTAAGATTGTGGTCAACTACTGCCACATCCTGAAGGAGAGGGTCAGAGTGCTGTCAGAGAACTCAGACCACGGCCGAGCTATCAACATGGTGAGAGAAAGATTTGTGCCGTTATAATGCACTGTACTGTTTTTCATCCTACAGGCTCTTATGTGACTTTTTTCTTGTGCAGCTGTGCGTGGTAGTAAACGACCTGGAGCATCTACGCTCTGTGCTGTCCAAGCTTCCCACACAGCTCAACTGGGCAGGTCTAAAAGAACGTACTCAGCATGTGATTGGAGAAAAGCAGTTCCACAACACACTACCGTCACAGCTCCAGCAGTCCCAGAGCATCCTCAGCAGAGAGATCCGCTCTGCTTTAGACACTCTGGGAAAAAGGGTATGTGTGTGTGCTCAAAGAAAAATGCTATTGTTTAATAAATAACAGATGATGACATTATTGTTTGTGGTTGTTCAGCTAAATACCGACATTGAGATTCACGTCAGGAGCATGGCAACACGGAAGAGAATTCCATCCAAGTCCGCAGAGGATGTAAGTGTGTGTCACTGCCAGACAAATCAAACACACTCTATTAGCATGATTCATAATGTCCAACTATTTTAGGTTGCGGCTCCCCTGATGCGCTACCTGGAGCAAGAGCTGCAGTATATGAATGAAAACCTAGTTCAAGAAAACTTCAACAGGTGAATGCTCTATGTAAATATGGGTATAATTATATTATTTGTGAGGAAGAGGGTTAGGGCCTCGGCAAAAAATTATTAAAAAACAGGTCTGAATTCTGGGATTGAAGTTAAATATGGGATAATGAACTTGGAGTCTTTAGGAAAAAGCTCTAAATTTTAAGATAGAATTCTGAAAATAAAGTTAGAACTCTGCAATGAAAGTCAGAATTCTGAGTAAAAAAGTCAGAATAAGAAAATTCAGAAGTTCACTGACTAATGATTGCTTTTACAATATAATATTTGGGATTTAAACAGTTTTCTCCAACTAGAAGAAAAAATATTAGGTACAGTCTGTTTAAAGTCTGAATAAAAAAATTAAATAAAGAGCCTGAATTATTAAAAGCCAGAATATTGAAGGAAAGATAAGCCTGAATTCTGAAATTAATAAAAAAAATATAACAATAATAAATAAATAAAAATTGTTGGAAGGACATTTTTTAACTTGTATAGCTCTAAGCCAATCACAGCTCACAGAAATTTGACCAAGAACAATTAGTACATTTGCCTTTCCTTTTACTATGTCCAGCCTTCTGACTCCTCTATGGGACAACTCTGTGAAGATCCTGTACCAAGTGGCAACTCAGCATCAACAGCAAGAAGGGCTTATGGTGTTTTGCCAGAGACTCCTCTATACACTGCAGGTTGGTCCTGGGACACAAATATCACGTCAATGTTAGTTCAGTCATAGTCACTGAAACTACTGGTGGTCCCCAAAGAAAACTAAAACTACCAAACAAATTATTCTGTTTAAGAACTTTTCATTTAATGACAAAAATATAGGGTTTTATTCAAATATGAAAACCCATGGGATTAAAGGTTGCAAAATTGACTTAAAGTGAAGTCACTTACTAACTTTAGTATCAGCCCGAGTCAGAGATGCATAGAACCCAATGCAAAGGAAAATTACATTCAGTACTCCTCAAAGTAGTCAAACTGAGCACTGCTGGAGGAGACGCTCATTTCTGAACATTCTTTTTCCAACCAATCATTTCATTTTTATTTACTTTTTCAGATCCATTTCTATTGAGTTTGTTCATAGACAAAAGCATGTCCCAACAGGGCTACCGTATGCGCTCACAGGCTGTAAAAAGGAGGGGTGGAATTGTGATATACATTTTTACCCCTGGATGCCACACACTTTCAAGTATTAACAAAAAGACAGCCTTAGAAGGGGTCTTTTAAGTACTGATTTTTATGTTTACACAAATGTTGGTTAAATTTGTCTAGTTACATGTGTTTTATTTCAGTGTCTGGAGCAGTGCTTCCACGCTGAGGGCAATGGACTCCCTTTAAGCACCCTACACTCCACTGAGTACAAGGTCAAAATAAAAATGAACTACATACAGTTGGAGTGCTCTTTCTTTTATAAATGACAAAATGTTTCTTCTTCTCTCCGCAGACTTTAAAAGCTCACCTAACTCATAATTCTCTAAATAGCTGTCAACTTGTAGAGAAATTCTTTGAGAAGAAGATAATGGACCAGGTGACATATCAGACTATAATCTTTTTTTCTTCAACATTTTATTTCATCATTTTATCTTTGGTTGATTCTTGTGTGTGACAGAATGTTTTCAGCGGGGAGAAATATGGAGCAGTGACTCTGCTCACGTCGTACAGGAGATCAGAACAGAAATTACGAGTCGAGGTGTTGAACGCTATCAACCTTTTACCTATGGACACAAATGGTGGGCAAACAAAGGTTATTTATACTTAAAATTGCAGTAGGGTTTGTTTGTTGGATAGAGATAAAAGCCAGAATTTGGAGAAGAAAAAAAAGCTCAGTTGTAGAACAGTTGTCCTATAACAGGAAGGTTGGTGGTTTGATTCCCGCTCTCCCCACAGTTTATACTGTCGTTGCGTCCTTTGGCAAGACACTTATTAGCCCACCTTCCCTCCAGTGGCACAACTCTGGTGTATGAATGTGTGAGAATATTGTGAGAATACTAAAGACTAGAGACTATAATCTGGCATGTTTACATTCATGTGGCTGTGTCTCATGTGTGTTCATCAACATGCACTGTCCCAATCAAGGAAATGAATTAACAAATGTTAACAATAAAGTTTACAGGTTTACAATAAAACAAGAATCATACAATTTATAAAGCATTCAGAAATATTAACTATTACCTGTATTTAGAAAAACCTAGCTTACAAAGTTGCTAATCTTACAAAGATTAACAAAGATTTAAGTTGGGACAGTACATACCCAAACAACATTAAAATATGTTGAATATGGACAAATCAGACAAAACATTATGTACAAAACCTTTTCTAAAAAACATTTTTTTTAAATGGTCTTGCTAATGCAGTGATAATTTAGACTTGGATAAAGCAGCACTATTATTTGAAAATTATATAAAACGTAATGGTCCTAAATATTTTGTATACATATAAAATATACCATATTTTGTCAATAAAATAAACATTTGACCCATGGATCAAGAAGACATGATGCTTTCTGTCTGATTGGTAATTACTAAGCCATTTGTACATGTTACCCTTAAATCTAAGTATATGCTTCTGATCTAAAATCTAAAAATACACCAGTGTCATAATAATTCATAGTTCTCACTTTGCATTGTTTTGGCAGGTTTTAGTGATCCTTTTGTTCAGCTGTGCCTGGAGCCAAACCACATCTTTCCAGAAGTAGAGCCTCGCTGCACAAAAATCAAAAACTCTGACCTTAATCCTCTTTTTGAAGAGGTTTTTGAATTGTGAGTATATTATGAGCACGTTTATGTAATAGTTTATTCCCATTACAACCCTAAACACAAGCCTCTTTGTTCTTGATATTACAGTATGGTTTCTCTGGAGCAGTGCAAAGCCGCTGGCGCTTGTTTGATGGTGACAGTTCTAGATCATGACACCTTGAAGACAGATGATTTTGAAGGTGAGGCATTCTTGGCCCTAAAATCCATCCCTGGAGTTGGCGGAGCAAAGCAGGAAGACATGGATGGGCTAAGTGCACTGCCAGATGCAATGCCTGCTCAGATACGGCTGCCACTGATGCATCCCAAACCCAACGGTATGACCTCACAGTAATAGAAGCTTATTGCACAAAGGTGTTGACAATGCACTTTAAAGCAGAAAAGCAATGGTCCTAAGATTGATCCTTGTGGTGCACCAAAGGTAACCCCCTACTCAATTGAGAAGTGCTTTTATATTTTTGTGTGTGTGTTTTAGAAGACAACATTCTGAGGTTACTGGAGTCCAGGAAAGGAGAACGAGAAGCTCAGGTTTTTGTGAAGAAGCGACGATTAAGAGAGAAACAGTCACAAGAAGCAATTCAGTCCTGAAAAAACAAAAACACCTAGCCATCTTCTTCCAAAAATATACAATTTATTTGAATGATCTGTACCAAAAAACAAAGGAAATCCACTCAGAGGCAAACACTGTTGTTGTGTGTGTTTGTGGACAGTATGCTGAACCATCACAGTGATAATGAACACTTTCACATCTGCATGTAAACCTCACACAGCTGACTGCATCCTGATGCTTTGTCTAATCAGTGCAAGAGATAAGTATGACATCATGTAACTATGGATATATGGATATATATATATATATATATATATATATATATATACATATATATATATCCATATATATATATGACACACTGTGAAAATGTCAAAGATTACTACAAATGGAAAGATTTGGCAGAAAAAACTGTCACATATTCATTGGTAACAGAGCAAAAGCCAGAAAAAAAGTGTATTTTTGAATTTAGATGAAAAAATGTTAAGTAAAAAAAGTAATTTCAAAGACTACACAAAGTACATTTGCCATGATTGTGTTAAACATGCTTTCCTCTCAGTTTATACCAAAGAGAAAACCTGAGTGTATTAACAGAGGCCATCTGTTGTATAGCAAAACAAATAATACTACATTTAATATGTTATTGTAACACATTAACATTTTGTAAATTCTTTGTACTAAAAAAAAACTTGAAACTGAACAAAATATTCCACAGAAGTGCTACCTTTTTATTGGTAGAGGGCCCCCTTTGGCTGTAGCATTAGAACATGGTCTGCATTGAGTAAAATACACGCTCCTTATTCTCTATGTGAATAATATTTTTAGCTCATTAGTTCTAAAACGGTTGTGGATTACCAACAGTGATAGCCGTTTCAAACAGTGCAACTAGTTTTAGGTTATTTTGTAATAATCCAAAGACCACATTGTGATTAATTCTAAACCGTATGAGCTATTTGCTGAAGAAAAAAAAAAAAAAAAAAAAAAAGAGTATACTTTTTAATGGTCCACTGTCTTGAAAAAAATTTAGCTGTGAATATTCAAGGCAGTCAAAGACAAACTGCTCCTGATGTGGTTTGTGGATTACTGTTCATTACTGTCTTGAACTAAATTGCAAAGAAGACTATTATTTGTTTGACCATAGCGACAGGTCCTTTAAGAATACATTTACTGTATTAGAGTAGAACAGTAGATATTTAAGATTATTAAGAACTATGAAAAATGGATACAAACAGTGTTGCTGGTCCAAAGCATTAACTATTAAAATGTACTGGTGTTCCATTAGCAACACTGGAAATTTCATAAATCTGAATCCCACATAAAGAACGTTCACCTTGAAGCCACAGCCCACAATGATTATCAGTAAATGTAGAAAAACGCTGCTATAAAATGACATTATTGTGAATGGTGGCTGAGGTTGAAAGCTGGTGTGTGTGGAATCAGGGCAGACTGGTCTAGAGTCAGTGGTGCACCGCGAGACGTGAGGTCAGGAGAGCTGCTGCTCCAGACTCTGTTCGGGACACAGGGGGCACTCTGTAGATGACGAGCAGTTCTCGCACTGTAGTCCGTGTCCGCAGGCCAGCGTCACCGAACCCTGCTCTCCACACGTCACACAGCACTGCCTCTGTTTCCTGTACACTTCCTGCAAATAAACATGGTGGACAGTGAGGGCAGGTCCACGAGGGACATATGACACATTGTTTATGATAATTAATGTTTCCATAAAATCATAAAGAAATGTTGCTAAAGAAAAATAGAAATTAGCAGCATTTTTTTACAACATTTATTGAGCATTTATTTACATGAAGCTAATAAACTTTGTGTGACGTTAGAGAAGTTTTAAATAAATTCTGCAGGAGCCTTGTCTTGTTTGTTAAATGCCACTTGTTGACAGTGAGGTATATACTCGCAACAGCAGGACCCCTACATCTCTGTTAAACAGCAGCATATTGTTTAGTTGAGTATTATACACATCTCATATTTGGCAAAGAAATAGTTTTGCTTTCCCTTTATTCATACACATTTATATATTACCTGTTTAGTGTTAAGTAATTTAAAGATAATCAAAGTGTGGTTTCAATCAGTTTATGTTTTACAAAATTCCAAAATGAACTTTTTGGCCACAACCATAAACGTTACATTTGGAGAGGAGTCAACGAGGCCTATGATGAAAGGTACACTATTCCTACTGTGAAACATGGAGGTGGATCTGATGTTTTGGGGATGTGTTCAGCTACAAAGGCACAGGAAACTTTGTCAAAATTGATGGCAAGGTGAATGCAGCATGTTATCAGAAAATACTAGAGGAACATTGGCACTCATCAGCCCGGAAGCTACTCATAGGACGTACTTGGACATTCTAACATGTCAACAATCCAAGCACAAGGCCAAGATGTAATTAGCTACAGCAGCATAAAGTGAAGGTTCTGGACTGGCCTCTCAGTCTCCTGACCTCAGTATCATTGAGCCACTCTGGGGAGATCTGAAACATGCAGTTCATGCAAGACAGCCCAAGAATTTACAGGAACTGGAGGCTTTTTGCCATCTGAGAAAATAAAGAGCCTCATTTACAACTACCACAAAAGACTTCAAGCTGTCATTTATATTAAAGGTGGCAATACACAGTATTAAGAACTGGGGTATGTAACTTTTGGTCAGGGTCATTTGAGTAGTTTCTGTTGTCATTATGATTTAAAAAAAGTAAAACACAATTGTTTGACAATAAACTGCTTCACCTAAACACTAACTATGAGTGAAAAAAAGTTTTTTGTGTTATCATTCATATTCTCTCAGAAATGGCCAAATCAATCACAAATTCTGCTAAATTCTAAACTTATGAGCACGACTGTATTTGAGAACTCATTTAGGATTTTGCAATCTGCCACTATCCACACTATCCTGCCATACATGCATTGAATTGTATTAATTAAATCAACAAACAAATGTCAATATTAGGTGAATCAAAAGACAGGAAAAACATTTAACATAAAAGTCTAGTTTATATACAGAATGATAATCACCATATTTTACTCACTTTAACTCATTATGCAAAAGTGAAAGACAGCTCTTTAGAGCTAAGCTAGTTTAAGAACAGACAAAGCCAACTTAAAAGCAGTGCCTCCAGTCATAACTGCTGCTACACACTTATCCATTTGTTGTCCTACCTGTTCCACAGCATGTAGGCAGCTACAGAGCTGGGCCTGTAGGCTGAGCACAGACTCCAGTGGCAGCCTGTGTAAAAGCTGGAGTTGGTGCAGTTCTAGATGGGGGTTATCTCCACTCCGTAAGCTCTCCAGCCCCTCCTGCAGGAGAGAGGCCTGTCTCTGTGCCTCCTCCTCGGCCTGCTTGGCCCGCTCAGCTTCCATTGCTAACCGCACCGCATTGGCACGGGACTCCTCTGCCTCCGCTTTCATGGCAGCCCACGACTGAACACAAACCAAAAAAAAACATGTATAGTCAGATATCACTTCAAACTCACTTTTTGACTATGTAAGATTAACTTTTCATCATCTCGTGCGTTACCTACCTGAGCTGTGTGCCTCCAGCTGTGCCCCCACTGCTTCAGCGCCCTGTGAGCCTCTTCTAGCTCCTGTTTGAGCCTGACACTCTCTGGACAGGGAGCAGAGGGCATAAGGGCAGGTGGTGTACCGGGAGAGCCCTGGCCTGAAGGAAAGTGCTCCCAAATATTGCTACTCATACCATTCAAACCTGCAAAAACGTAGCCAGAGTTAACCATATAGGCCCAAAGCATTTTATGTAAACATACACAATAACATACAAAGTGTAGTTTATTTATCAAGGTACGGCAGGGCAACCCATACTTGTGTCTGGTGCCAGTACTTTACATTTAACTCTTGAAAGTGTCTGTAAATGAGGTTCACAAGTTAGCTTTAAAATAACAACCCACAACAAATTAATTATTTTAATAAAATTTTAAGATGTCTGAAACTATTTATTGATATCAGGTTGAGATGTTCTGAATCTATAACATTATGGCCTAATCTAACTGGTATGGAAGAGACATTCACTATGATTAAGATACAAAAACAAACATCCTTAAATTGACTCCTGAGGAACACCAAATTTAACCTCGTAATAAATGCAGTCATTTTGTCTTTCAACTCATCAACTCATAAGAATTGTTGGCACTAAATTTTCTGTATTTTATTTGTGTTTTAGAAGACAACACTCTATGGTTACTGGTGTCCAAAAGTAGTTAAAAGCTAACTCTATAATAATGCGCAGCCTTTCTATTCTTTTTGCTAGCAGTTAAAAAAAAATTCAGACACCAAAGTAAAGTGTTTTTGATACAAACAAGCTAATGTTGTTTTGTGTTCATTCATAGACAAAAGATTCCATATAATTTATAAAAGTCTAAAACAGACAACTTCAGTAATATTTATTAACATTTCCACAAACCTAAAGAGCTATGGGACGGTCCTAAAAACGGGCTCTCTGATTGGCCAGTTTGTGACAAGTGCGAAGAGAAGAATGGCGAAGCGTGTGGCCTAATTGGTGGAGAAGGTGAAGGTGAGCCAAATGGAGCCGAGCTGCTAAAGGATCCTGGGATATTGACCGGGGCAGAACACTGGAGCTGGCTACCTCCTGCAGGGAAACAACAGAAACAAAATTGTTATATTAATTCACACTGAGATATGAAATACGTGTGCTCAGTATGTAAAATATAAGTGTGTATTACCCAACATCACTCCCACACTGCTCTCTAAACTTCTCTCCAACGCCGAAACACCAAAATCATTCAGGTCCAGATCATCTAGGGCTGACTCTGCAACAAATATTAAAACCATTTGGGAGATTTTTCTAGGAATGTCATACGCTATATGCTATAATATTGTAGGTAGGTTAATAACTTTAATAAATGGAACTATATTAATGCAGGAGTTAGTAAGCCGAATAATGATATAAGAAGCTCAACAGATCAACAGAAAAAACTGAACAAGTCCTTAATTGACATTTGGTATCTACAACAATACACTGCTTTATTTCAATATAATAAATTTATGACAAAAAACCTAATCCCAAAAGGTTAGCTTTTATTTGAGCCCAATAAAAATATAGTCAACATCAACTAGACATACTTTCAGTAAAGTCTGTTTAAAAGCATACTAAAAACATACTCTCTGTATGAATCAAATACAACCTTAGATAATCTACAACATATGATTTATATTTGGGATTGGATTGGAAAGACACTGGTTTTATGTTAATGTAATTAACTAAATAATTTTACTAATATCAGTCCTACTTTAAACCTTAAAGATCAGTCAAAGAATCATTAGTTGCAGGTGTGAGTACACCCTGTGTTGCTCGTCAGCAGCCCTTGATTATTTGTTTTTTGGTAAGTTTAAAGATTGGTAATAGCTTCTTTATATGTATTCCGATATGCTGTTCTATTTGGCAATTTATAAAATAGTCTTGAAAAATAAAAATACCGGTCATGAAATCATGACTCTACTGTGAAGGGTTGTGTAATTTTGTTGTATATAATATTAAATGTAGCATCTGTAAATCTTCACTTACCAACTACTGACTCCACCGTTTCACTGGTGGGGTAAAAGGGCAGAGCGTTGGCGTTCATCCCCGAGGAGATGCAGCCTCCAGGGGGTCCTAGAGTGGCAGGGCTAGGAGGTGTTGCAGCCAAACTGGATGGGATACTAGAGGACAAACTTAAAGGGCTGCCCACTGGTAAAAACACCAACAGGTCCTGAAGCAGAAACAATAAAATGTGTCAGCATTATTAGATAATTAAGTTGTTATTATTAAGTAATTTGTATGACTCGCAGCAAATAGATTTCTTTGTTTAACTGGAATTCCCTCTGTTTACATGCACATGACTAGAGTTAGGAATCCTTTTCTGCTTTGGTTTGAACTTAAAGAATTTGAAACTCTAGCATTTACAAATGGTTAGCTATAATATTATTCTGTTATGTGTAATCTATCCCAAGTCGTTTCATGAGGATGAGAAAGCAAACCTGTTTGCTTTGCGCTGAAGCCATTTCTCTGTGGCGTTGTTCAAGAGCAAAACTCCTGTGCTTGGCCTAAACACACAAACATACACATGTAGTTAATAGCAATCCCAATACTTTCACTTCCAGAAAAGATATTACATAACCCAGATGTATTGGCCCTCACCTGGTCTTCCCTCTCAAATCCTGGTGCCCTCCCGTAGCCCCCCTCTCCCGCCCACGGAGACAGCCCTTCTGCTCTGCTGACATCCTCACACAGTGACATAACACTACCCAGAAGCCCCATCTCTGCAACACACGAGCCTACGGTAGGAGAGAAGGGGTCTGTAAGTGAGCCAGGCCCAGTGCTCCGTCCACATGGACTCGAGGGAGCCTCCGAGGCGGGCACGGGGTCTGATGGTCTGGACGGCGGAGGAGAGTTGGGAGTGTGGCACAACGACAACGCTTCCTCAGGGACCAAAGGCTCTGCAGGAGGGATACAAACACATTAGAAATGATACAAAGAGGGAAGAGATGTAGGAAGTGTAATGTGCTTACTTTCAACATGAGCAAAGGCACAGAAGGGTCCTCTGGGACAGCTGCCAGACTGCTGCATGTCGTTACACTTTGTGGATTTATAGATCTGTGACCAAACAAAACATTAGCTACAGATGTATCATGTAGAGCATTTTCCAGGAAAGCTGATATAAAGTTTGACCGGCCCATTATTTTACTTTTGCATTCACATAAATACATTCGGTTTGAAAATATGTAAGAAAAAAATGTAAGAATAATACTTGGTTAGGATGCACTAAATATGTTACATTATGACCCTCTTTTTTTTCAAATACAGTCAATAAACTCTAGACATCTGGAGACATTTGTATGTTAGTATATCAGAAATATTCATACACAAATATGCAGTGGTCATCATTGTGGAACACCTAAAACTTCTAACTAGAGTTGTGATGTTCATGATTGAATCAAATCTATTGCAGTTACGCTACGATACGTTCATTTTTATTTTTTTTTATTTATTACAGATGCACACACAATCTTTTTTTTTGCTACTCCACCGAGTGAGACGGACAACAGTAGGGCCGGGCGGGTCATTCAAACAGTAGACGGGTGTCTGTGCAGTTTTCACCCTTGCCTCCTTTTGCTCTCTGTGTCGCCGTGTCATCACGTGACTCAGCGATAAGACGTGCGTTGTGCGAGCGCTGTGTGGAGTCATTTTACTGCAGTTAACAAAAAAACACTGCCAGTTGTGATCAGTGTAAAAAACCTATCTGCTCTTGTGGTAACGAGATTGAGTAGATTTGTGAAGAAATAAAACTAATGTTACAATTGACTACAAACAACCAGTTTCATTTTGTTTTGCTAATTTCTTTTTTTTTTTTTGCCAGAAAGATGCCTCTAGTGGATCTACCATATAACTGTGTCCCTTTTTTTTTTTTTTTTATATTTACAATGAAGAATATGTGTCCCCGTAAATAAAATCACATTTATTTAGAGGCAATTACATTTTATAGAATAGAAATGCAATGTTGTGCAGCAGATAGATCATAACACAGTACACAAGTTTAATTTAATAAAAATATTATTTGAGCCAAATGAGCTAGTCTTTTGAACAACTCTTTGAAAGGAACTGATCCACAAACTCCAACTCCCTTTAAAGAGCTGTAAATCCCATCTCTACTTCTAGCCAATTGAGACATGCTTTTCAATCAACTCAAATGAATTGTTGATTATTATTTTTATGTATTTATCTACAGTCTTGTAAGGTTACTGGAGTCCAGGAAAAAAGCACAAGGCATAAATGCTAGTAGTTAAAAACTAGCTATAAAATAACAAGCATCAAGTTTACTATTCTTCTTCTACAGGTTTGCCTTAAACATGTTGAAATGGATGTTGTAAAAATAATTTTATGCTCACATTTTTTCCCCAATTCATTTGCGCTTTTCGAATGATGCTTTATAGTGACAAGTTTTAGAAGCACTTAAAAATAATATTTTATAATTTGCTTTTTTCTGTGATATTATTGTGAATAAGATCCAAACCTCAGGGTGGAACTGCTGTTCTGTTCTTGTGTGGCAGTACTGACAGGATTCTGCTCCCTCACATTTACTGGGATCTCCCCATTCCTCGCTCTGTTTCACAGATGGACATGGCAGTGCTCTGTCAACAAAAACAAAGCAATACTTTCTTCACATGTATTTCATATACACAGCGTAGTTGGACTTTGCTCATAGCACAATTAAGCCACGTAACTTGTCTAAATGTACATGCACCAGAGAGAGTCAAAATTCTGTACTGAGTCCACAGCGTTCACAAAAAAGCTGCATTTGTGTGGTTTTGGGAAAAAGAGCTAACGTTAAACCAGACTGGTGTTGTATGCAAATGAACTATGCTGCTTTATTACATCAATAATAATGAACACTCCGACCTTACATGTAATATGCTGTCCTACTCTATACTTTGCTGACTCTGTGGAGCATGCTCAGAGCATTTAGTGCAATTAAGCCATATACATACATGCAACAATAGCCCAACAATGGATCACATCACATTATCCATGTGCACTTGGACTCCGACTAAGAGTGTGCAATTAAAACAACCTCATGTTTGGTTCGCTTGTAAGTATGGTTTGTTGGTGCAGGTGTTCATTCAGACAGACACTTCGATATCATAATCTACTCCGGGGTGGTGAAAAGGAGCACTCACTCACCACTGTTAAAAAGTGCTGTGTAAAACCAAACCAAATGGACTTAAACAAATACAACGTAACAAAACGTTACAACGTAACTTTGGACTAGCACCTGGTTCAAGTTTCAGGTGGATTTAAGGCATTAAAATTAAAAGCACCTGTATTTGTGCTTGTGTGGACTGCGCCTCCTGTCTTTGCTGTTGTGGTAATACGGGCAGGCATAACCTTGACGGCACAGACGGGGGGGTTTCTTACACAGCTCTGTCTTGTAGTGGGACAGGACGTAGTTGTTATCTTTTGGAGGAAAAAAACAAAAAAAAACAAAACAAACAGCATTCAACAAAAAGATTTTAAAATGTTTTGCTTTTTCCTTAAATGTAATTTTGCTGTACCTTGCCAGCGAGGTTCTTCACTCAGTATTTTCTCTATGAGGGCTGTACTTGCCGCTTGTCCTGACTGCCCATCTCCTCCTCCTCCTCCCCCTCCTTCTGCTGCTCCAGATCCCCCTTGAGACTCTATGACCTGCAGCTCCCTGTTGGATTGTAGACAAAATAAGTGTGCATAAGTGCATGTACAGCATAAATCCCATATTGTAGAACTTTTTTGTTTATTTAAGTGTGCGGGCCTACCGGATATCATAAACAGGGCTGCGCAAATCATGTGATCCGTGTGCAAATGCACAGTGAGAGCCGTTTTTGCTGCAGTGGCCCTTGGCGTCTGTTTCGTGGATACATGAGCCTGTCTTGTAGTATCTGAGGTGGTATCTGCGCTCTGTGTCGCCGGCTGTGCGGTGTAGAAAGGGGCATCTGGGAAGGCAAAAGAGTCAGAAGTGTATGAGTAGTCAGACTTGAAAAGTTATTACAGCTTAAATTACAGAATGGGGTGTATAGATAAAGAGCAGCTGGTCTTTGTACAGAGAACAGACATGTGATGGGTAAAATAAGTTTGAGAATTGAAAGTATATAGCAATGACTAACTATCCATAATTGTAAACAGCTATTTCTACCCTCAGGGGACCCTCAAGACAAAAATGGAAATACACTAAAAATGCTATAAAATCATTGTACATAAATATAGAGTTTCTGCCTTTCTTTGCATAAATCTCTTTAACCACATCAGCTCTGCTCAGAATTACCAAATATTAAATCATATTTAGAAAATGCCACTTTAAATACATTATGCCATGTTAGATATATTTATATAGTAAATAGGGGGATATATTAAATATTTGACACCCCAATACCAAAGAAATTAAATAAATGTTTTGCTACTTTTTGACATATCTGTTCAAAAAAATAAAAAATAAAAAAATAGTGACATTTGGCTTGAGGGTTCTCCGAGGGAGTAGAAAGTGTCAGTAGTGTTTAATACACCTGTGAGAGTCACTGACATTACATTAAAAAGATGTATCAAAAAAGAAACATTATTTCAGAATCACATGCCATAACCTGTAACACAGCCTTAATGATGACAAAATAAAAAAAGAACGACAAAAATGCCCTAACAATTAAGGTTACATATCTGTTTCAAATAACAGACACATATTTTAGAGGCCTAAATGGTTTGTGACAAAAGCAATAATGCTAATTATCCTATTTATTGTACTTTACTGAACCATTTTTGTTCGTTCTTAAATTCTGTAATGTATGTTACTTTGGGATTAGCCATTTCACCAGCCTATCTACACAAGCTTTTTCACACCTATTTTAGTTTTGAGTTTACCTGACACATTTTCTCTCCTAAATATTATTAATATATCAGAATTGAAAAAGTCTCTTGGAATAGAGACGAAATGTCTTCACCTTGAAAACGAAGTCCAGAGGCTTTTACTCAAACCTTTTCTTCACAATGCCCTGGATGACTGAGAACCTCCACAGACATCTCCTAAATATTGTAATGCAAAGTCACTTCTATAGTCCAAGTGCCTACTTCAATAACAAGTAGCAGGTCTCAGCTACATTCTTTTGTCACCCAAAAGACTGCATTTAATAGCCTAATGGTGCAGTAGATGTGTCCAAAGGAGACCCCCTGAGGGCAGAACCTGTTTTGTTCATGTGCTAATGTTCATACAGCACAAACTGCAGACACCATTCACTGAATGCTAAATGTGTCGTTATCTTACACACTACACTACATTAAACAAAAAGGTATCTTTGTAAATGCAATGACCATCATCCTCTGGTAAATCTCCAGACACTCATGAGGAATAAACTAGTCAGAGCGTAGAAAGAAAATTTTACAAAACTGAGATTCTATGGGGTGGAAAATCTCCCTGATTATGAACTAAAAATTTGTATAGAGTTCATACAAACATTCCACACAATGTAGATAGATAATACAGTATGTTACAAAATGCTTGTGGTGTTATAATGGCTAAAGACTAACCCACAAAACTGTCCCGTCTCCACTGCACTTACTCGTCTCCATCGGGGCATGTGCCTGAACCCTCGTCATATTTGGTACAGTAAACATCTGGGCTGTAGTTAAAAGTCCCGTCTCTTTTTCGCATGGGCCTGCGCCGCCGCTGGTTCAGAAAGTGCCAGTGGAAACAGGAAAAAGGCCGATGTTGTGTACATTTGTGCTGGACAAACAAGGGGCACTGCTCTGTTCTGAACTCCTTAAGATATCTGCAAGAGACCAGACACAGACAATAAAGTGTGTTGCATGTTACAATAAAGACATATACATCTTTGTTGTAGAATGCTTAAAACATTATTTTCGGCTTTATAACGATATTCATTATTCCACTGACAGCTGTTTTCAGGTACTACACAATGTAACTACACTGCATAATATACAGACAATAACTTCACTGACGTATTACTAATTAAAGCTATTCAAATATAAAGCTAATCAAATATAAAGTCAACCACATAATACGAGGAATCTCAAAACTTGTTCAAGGCTATTAAGAAATGTCTTTGATAGTGCCTAAGGTTAGGCCTCTTTATCGAACACAGCTACACTCTGTTTACATTTCCTGCTACGTGTAGGTCTTTTAATCGCTTCAAAACACACTGTTCATCGCTAATTAAAATTTTCGACTACACAATATAAATGATTACTGAAAACAACTGCACGTGAGGTTGTGTACACATAGCTAGCTTTTCAAGCTAACAGGCTACGTACGTGTAATGCTGGGGTTTCTCGGGCTGTACGTTCAACACGGTGGCGGGAGATGTTGAGCCCCCAGCGGGCGAAGACGAAGAAGAGGAGGACGGTCCTCCGGTGGTTGTTGCTGTCGAAGATGACGAGGGCTGTGAGTGTGTTTTGGACATTTTATGTGTTTAAAGCGTAACCACAGTAACCTTGTTTTTAGCTTGGTAGCTAGCTATTCTTGTTAGCTTTGCAATCCGCATTCTACTACAATGTGAGCATGCGCACGGCAGGAGGAAGTAGTAACCACGGGACAACACGGAACTGTGGAACGGGAAGTTTAATCATAAATCATATTACTGTGCTTATCATATGAAGGTTGGGTGATAAGATGTCCACTCTGACAATAGAATATATTAGAAACTATCATCATATGGAGTAAAAAAAAGGTTTGAGTAAAAGCATCTGGACTAAGTTTTTTAAGGTGAAGACGTTTCGTCTTGGAATTAGAGATTACGTTTCGTAATTCCAAAACGAGAACGTTTCGTCTCTTGGAATTAGAGACGAAACGTTCTTCAAGATGTCCTGGATGACTGAGAACCTTCACAGACATCTTATGGAGTATGAACTAAATTTTTTTAGACTGTTTTCCATTGGCTAAACCATACGCCCTCTGGGAGAATGGACCAATGAACATTTTGAATTTCAGAGCATGACGTCAAGACAACGGATAAATTCTCGGCCTAACCCCTCCTCACGCCAAACGTTTGAGCGTTGTCGTTAGTACGTGTTGACGGTCTACAGCGAACGGCATAAAGGTAAATAGTTTGTTCTCTTAAAAATAGCAAGTACTTGTTATGTGGTGTTATTAGACTTGTAATTAATAGTAATATAACTTGCCAAAAAGGCCTGTTCACAACAACTAACGCTAGTGGTAGCTAGCTAAATGGAACAATGGAACAGCTTTACGTCGTTTGTAGCTAGGTTAACTAGTTAAACGCAAACTGCTAAACTCGCTAAAACAAAATTGTTTAACAGTTTTAATTACTTAACGCCTACTTGACCAAAAGTTATATAGCCTCATAAAACCAGAACAATGTGTTTTTCTGGATTGCTTGTTTGTTTATTTTTTTTGTCTTTTCTTTTTGAGTCGAGGCAGTCTCGCTTGTGAGACGATTAAAATGGCGAGGGCGAGAAGCAAAGGCGTGTTGTGGCCTACAATAACGCTGGCTGTAATTCGAATGTTTTTGAAGTTGTGTTATGGCCGCTGGTGGCTCATCATTTTATGTAGTGGCAAATGTCGATCTGAGTTGCCGAGACTCTTTTCCCCATACAACCATGGCCCGCTTGTTATTATTTTCGGTCCGAGTCAGACGATGACGAAAAAGCACACTGGAACGAACCAGACACCTCCCAGTATATAAGGCTGGGGGAGGGGAACCGTGAAGCTACGCTAATGTTAGCTAAACCGGTTTAAAATGGTCTAAGACACGCATTTCTCCATCTTGCCATCATAGTTGAGACATGTCCCACCCTCTTTTGTTTACAGTGAGTACGAAATGGCCCGTACCAAGCAGACTGCCCGTAAATCCACTGGAGGAAAGGCGCCAAGGAAGCAGCTCGCTACCAAAGCAGCCAGGAAGAGTGCGCCCTCCACCGGCGGTGTGAAGAAGCCACATCGTTACAGGTATGCCTGGTGGCTGGATTAAGGCTAAGCCTGTCAACCACGTTAAGCGTTTTAATTATACATCCGGTATTTGTTGTGTAGACCCGGAACTGTGGCTCTGAGGG
This sequence comes from Neodontobutis hainanensis, assembly GCA_024349245.1. Taxonomy (NCBI): domain Eukaryota; kingdom Metazoa; phylum Chordata; class Actinopteri; order Gobiiformes; family Odontobutidae; genus Neodontobutis; species Neodontobutis hainanensis. Next base: position 404,273 of record JALDNG010000238.1, on the reverse strand, counting down.
AGATCCGTCGTTACCAGAAATCCACTGAGCTGCTCATTCGCAAGCTGCCCTTCCAGCGTCTGGTCAGAGAGATCGCCCAGGACTTCAAGACTGACCTGCGCTTTCAGAGTGCTGCCATTGGTGCTCTTCAGGTTTGTTCTTAATCAAACTAAAAGCTATGTTGAGATGCTCTTGACTTGGAACAGTAACCCATGCTTTTGTAATCTATGCTTGGCTGAAATGTATGCAACTGTCTTAACAGGAGGCAAGTGAGGCTTACCTGGTGGGTCTGTTTGAGGACACCAACCTGTGTGCCATCCACGCCAAGAGGGTCACCATCATGCCCAAAGACATCCAGCTGGCTCGCAGGATAAGGGGAGAGAGGGCCTAAGTGGCAAATGATCCTATTTATCGTACTTAATTTTTGTGGACTTTTTTAAATATTATACAAGGGTTTTTTTTTTTTTTTTTTTTTTTTTTTTTTGTATTGTATTTTAGATTGAGACAAATACCATCAACCATCCCACCAGCTTGAGTACGCAAGCTATTCGGAAGTGGTGTTCAGTAGGAATATATGTACTGATTTCATGTGGGTAATTGCATCTTTTGGGGCACGCATCCTTTGTGTTGATAGCTGTCCGTAGGGCAATGAAGCATACTTCTCATCTTCCATGGGGTCTGTAGTTTCTACACTCCAATACCAGCATGTTCTGTTCCACAGGTCTCATTGTGGTGTCGGGGTGCTACAGCTGTGCCCTTCCACTTAGTGGTGGAGCATTAGCAACACCCTCCCCTCTGTATTTTTCAGGACTGCTTTATACATGTTTTCCAACACAACTTTGGCAGCTACATTTAATACTATTTATGAAATGTTGTCACATGTCTTTCTATTAAAAGTCTTTATCAAGTAGAGAACCCTGTGTTGTCTTGTCAAAGTTAGACACTCAGAAATTCCAGCTAACCTTTTTATTTACAACACAAAATTACTGTAGTTATACAAACCACTCTGTATGCTTAAAGCCAGTAGCTGTGAAGGAAGAGAAACTGAATGTAAGGCTTGTCTTAAAAATATAAACATGGTTAATAATTGCTCACCTATACGACAGACGATATCTTCACATTCCTTAATGGAGCTGGCTTGGAGCACTGCACAGTAGAACCCAGTTGAATGAGGGGTTTCTGGGGAGTCTCTGTGACAAAGCCAATCAAGATGCTCACAGGACAGCCAATGATGTGCAAGAGCATTTATGACATCATGGATACAGGCACTAGGGTGATAGACTTCAAGTCCACTTCTCTGATCAAGCTGAGAATATGTGGTCATTTTTAAACTGCTCATGACTGGCAGACCTAAAGCTTTAGACCAAGTGTTTGTTCTGATTAGCTTTCTGTGGCTGAGAAAAAGCCACAATTTCCCTCATATGTATCCAAATAATGGCTAAGATTAATTTGTATACAAAAACTTAAATCAGATTTTTTTGTGTAATTGTACACTGCAGAGATCATAAGTACTATTTGAAATTTAGAGTATGTAGATTTTTTTTTCTATACATTTTTGAAATGCAGATGTTCATTAATGTGAGCTGCCCCTTTCAAATATGAATTAAAATAGTTGCTGCTATGTTAGAGCACTGATGCTCCAGCTTTATCTTATAGAAGTAATGGTGCAATACTTCAAATATTAATATTCACAGAAGTGCATTATTACTGCCTATTTCATAATATTATATTCTACACTTTCATTTTGAAGGCAAGTGGTCTCACACCTTTCCTTTTTCTCAAGTTTGTTTTACCAAATTGGACAATGAAATTAAGAAAAACCTTCAAGAGCATTTTCAACTGTCAAATGAATGAATAGTTTACTTACAAAGTGATTTATGCTTAAACCGGTTCAGGCACTGACACTATTGGGTTTCATTTCATACTCACGCAACACAGAAGGCAAATGTTGTGTAATCCGGTTGACTATATCTCCCGACACATGAAATCTCAGGATAGTGATGCTCAAACATTTCCTACAAGATAACATAACAAAACTCAGACTCGCCCATGGTAGCTTGACAACAAGTTAATCCAAAAGTGTACTTAGTGTCAACTCCATGTACTTACTGTTTTAGTGCTTTTGTCTGTACACGTCAAATGTGTTTCCTTTAAATCTAAAAGCACTTCCTGTGACACCGAAATACAGATTAGAGTTAGCATATATTGGAAAATACAATGCAATCTGTGTTTATCACCTTGCTCGGCAGATTCTTGTGCAGAACTTGTGGAATTGCGTGCTGCAACACCTCCTTGCCACCAAACTATGACAAGATATCACATTTAAACAGTAAAAAAAAAACTTGTAAATTATACAGATTATATAATATTACAATATTTACCATGCCAATGTTAGCTTTACCCAGGTACTGTACAATGTATACAATTCTAGAAAAGAGAAGGAAAAGGTTGTCAGAACATAGACTTAATTAAAGTGCTCTGAGATGACATGGAGTGCACTTGCCTTCCATCTTTGAGGCATTGTGACGAGGATGGTCTCTGCTCTTTGGTGGCCAGCTGCTGGGATGGGGCGGGACTGAGCTGAAGTCCGGGGTTGTCCGTCCTCAGAACATGCAGGAGTTTGATGAGGGGGTTATATACCGTCCCGTCCTGCTGCCGCCATCGGACCACGCGAATAGACAGAGGGCAGCCTTTTAACCGGGACAGTACCACACCGGCCTGGGAAAAATCTTAACTGTAAGGATTTCATGTTAAAAATCGACTTGAAACTAGGACTTGAAACAATTTTTTCCCACCTGACTCTAAGATCAAATACAACTTATACTTATATTGAAATATCAGACAGTAGGCTAAAATTGCTGAATTTACCCAATTAAGTACCAACTACTCTTAAGATTTTCTTGACCAGGACAATGATAATTTCTATATGATTTTGCTATTTTACAGATATTGCACAACTTACTTACTCACAATTAATTCATGTCTCTAAAATTCTTTTTTTTATTATTATTATCATTAATTTATCTGATTGGGCATGTTGAGGAACACACATGAGACACAGCCACATTTTCATCCGTTATCCCACATTCTCACACATTCAAACACCGGTGCTGTGTCACAGGAGGCACGGTGGTTTAAACCCAAGGACACAACGACAATATGAACCGGGGAGAGCAGGAATCAAGCCGCCAACCTCCCAGTTATAAGACGACCACCTGAGCCATGACGCCGTTAATAATCAGGATAAGGCAATATATAACCCCTCATGATTAATTCAGATTCCCCACCTGTCCATTTTTGGAGTTTCTCAGTGAAGTGCCGTTGATCTCATCAAGGATATCCCCAGGACAGATGAATTTATCCTTGTACGCCTGACTGCCAGGGGTCAGCTCGAGCACAAATACGCGTCCGTGGAGATACCTGTGAGGAAAAGACAACGAGGTTCTTCCTTTGTAGTTAGCTACAAAGAGGGTACGGTAATACACATGGTAGAAAAAATGTGGAATATACACACCTTAACACCAGCCCAACTTCTCGGCATGGGACGACTTCATATATTTCAGACACCTGTAAAAATAAGATGCAAGAGGAGTCTGACTGCTGACTTGTTTTGGGTAAACAATGACAATAAAATCAACTTTATGTTTAGTTCTGTAAATCCATGCCATTCTGTCAATTCAAATTTTAACTAACGTAATCCAAACCTAAAATGTATTAATTATGCAACTAAAAAACCTTCCAACAAGTAATCAATTAGTAATTGTGGTGGAATCGCCTTTTTAACCCTGCTGACCCTATAAATATTTAAGAGACCATTACATGTAATAGAATTACTTCATAGTCATAGATTCTTACTGGTAGGAGCCAGCTCTCATCCAGAAAACTGCAGTTCTGTTTTGGGAAAGACAGAGAACAAAGTGGTTGGTCAGTATAATATGGAGCCCTAGACATCACATGAATCTGCAAAGCTGCCAAATATGGAATGATTTTTTAAAAGGCTTGTAGATCTATAAAGAAAAAATGCAAAGATTGCATTTTTGCTGCTGTTGTCATTACTTTCTGTACTGTTATATTAACCTTCTGTGGTCTGTATATTAAACAAAGACTACAGAAATTAATCTCCATTAATATGTATATGGCTATTACTAATTAGCTTGTAAAACACTAACATTTATCATCTTTTTGCTCTGTATTTTCTTCTGTTGAAATGGTACTCAGACAGAGGGGCTATTAGTGGGACATGTTACCAAAAGTCTACAGCAATCTTTGTGCACATGAGCTCAACTTTTTACAGATTGTTTTTTAATATAATAGATACTCTGGAGACTTGCATAATGTCACGTCTTAGCTCTGTAGGCCTTGAATAACTATCTATAAAGTTGTTGGGAACTATTTGAAAGTACTTTTTTTTATAGTTTACACGGACCTCCATGTCCAGCTTGAACTCCATGTGGGACAGGACCAGAAGCAGGGACATGAACGGCTCTGGAGAAGAAGGATTTTTTCATGTTAGTGACAGTATACCTACACAGAAAATACATCCGGATAAACCATTCTCACCTAGAGATTCATCATTCCGGATAACTGAAAGTGTTGGACAGTACCACTGCAAAGTAAAACAGATCTTTAAAGGTACATTGTGTAAAATCTTTGAGTTAATTTTCAGCAGTGTATAATCAAAATAACAAACAAGGTAACACTTTGCATTTGGGAATACAGAGGGGAACTATTACTTCTTATTCCTAAAAAGGTTGGGAGTGCACTAACTGAGCACACTTATTTAAATTTCACAAAAAGTAGGATGATGATGATGATGATTTTTTTTTTTTTTTTTTAAATGAGCTCAACATCTGAGATATTTTCACTGTTTGTTTACAGAAAACAAAATGTCCCTGCAGAACCACTGTAAAGATGAACACAAAAATTACAACTGCTTTTAAATGACATACTGTATATTAATAACCCTTTGTAATATCTGCACACTTATTGATGGTACAATTATATGTAATGGTAGTTTTCATTCTAATTAATTTAGACCTAGCTTTACAAATACAAACTGATCATTCTCACATTTTGTAACCGATTTTAAATCTGATTTTTAAATCTGTCTAAATTCATAGTATTCATGGCTGTTACTTTTATTAATAAACTTTTTTATCTACAGTATTTTTTTTGCCCATTGATTTATTATAGAACTTTTTTATTGGCTGACTTCTGACTTTTGTAACTGAAAATCTTGCAGTTTTATTTAATTATTTTAGGTTGAAATGGTTGCTAAGCAGTGGCTCACTTAAGAACTTCTTCATTTTAGGCCTTTTCACTCCCACTTATTTTACTGACATACACAACTGGTATATTTAAACTGTAAACTATATTTAACCCTCAACATTCGCTATTTACATAATTTGAATTTTGAGTATCAGGAGTTCCACCCCAGTTGTAGGTTCCCACATTAAATTGTACATGTTTTTAAACCATCATTTCTTGCTCAATTTCCAACTAAACCTACATACATTTATACATTTTATATCCACGCAATCCGCAAAGTCTCCAAAGAAATGAAAAATGTTTATGAATCTGGTGTGCCGGCTGTGAGAGAGATGCGTTTGTTTGAGGAATTTACTTGATTTTAATTTCGGCCTTAGCAATCACATGCAATTTCTAGTTAATTATTATTAGTGTGTAGTTGCCTGTTAATGTCGTTCATAAACTGTGCATGAGCATGTTTCTAACCTCGAGGATCCTGTGGGTGTGCAGTAAGTGGTTAACGAATTGTGGCAGGATCTTGCGGCTCAGAGCCAGCCTCAGCAGGTAGCGTCCTCGGCCCTGAGCAGAGAGCAGCTTCTTGCACGCTTTGGTCTGTTCCACAGCTAAAGTCACAGCAGACAGCCTGGACACACAAGACCTATAAATTGTATGCTCGGATTTTGTATCTTATGTGATACATTTTGTTTGTGAGTTTACTTATTCTTACCTGCCGCAGGTGTCGTGAAGTGGAATCTGCTCTAAACATTGCCAGTAGTCTCGCTGGACTAGACTGAGAACGGGTTCTTAAAAGGAACAAACACACAAACCTGGGGCATCATGGAGGTGTCTTGTTTGTCAAAGGTAAATATCCTCACAAAACTCAAATAATTTAAGCATTGTTGTCTAGGTTAAGGCAGTTAAAGTAAGTAGTAAAGTAAGTAATATTTTGCTACTTACTTTAACTGCCTTAACCTAGACAACAATTCTTAAATTATTTGAGTTATCAACAGACAAAGCTTTTTGAATCACTTTTGATATTAACTTCATCTGCTTTTAGATTAATGTGCTGCATTTTCTTTCAGTTTTAGAATTGAGATTGGCTAAGGGTAAAACACCTCAAAAATATCCCTATGTGTAAACAAAGACAGGACACAATGCAGTCCTTATTTAATTTAATTTATTTACAATGGAATGTACTGGCCAAATTAACAGGATTAAACAGGATTTGTGTAAAATAATTATTTAATGTAAATACCAATAATTATTTCATTTGCATATGGTGCCTTTAACTAATTCTGAAATAAGCTAAAATATCTTGGCAGGGTGGTGCAGGAATAACATATGGTGAAAATTGCAGTTGACTGTATGTTGTGTAACAATAAATTTTACTGTGTTAAAAAATATCAAAATAATTTGTAACAAAATATCTTCAGCATAATGACAATTCTATAGATATTTTAAGCAGTATCAATTCCCCGTGATTTGGTGATGATTTAATTCTAATCTAGTAGCCTACTCACGCTGAAGCCCTTTCCTGAGAACCAGCTCCAGCAGCTCACAGCAGGACGCGAGGTGCGGGTTGATGTCTGTCACCACGTCTCCATCTGACTGCAGGTTCAGCATACACACTGGAAGGGGAAAATGCCCTATTTACAATCTACTGATGTCTGCCTGCCACAGATCCAAGCTGTTTACATTGTCATCGCCATTTTAGTATGGTAGCCTACAACTGAAAATAGACACCAACATGAATATTCATATCAGGAAAAAAGAAACCATATTATGGAGTCTTACCTTTGAGTGTGCCGAGAAGAGGATCTTTAGGTGCCATGTTGTGAATTCTGTCATTTAGAAAAGCGACGCACACAGTAAATTAGCTTCCGTCAAATCTACCTACCATACCGACACACCTTTCCCATGACAGCCTCTGAGAGAAACACAGAGAATGGCAGCTGGAAGAATTGTATGACCATTAATAGTCTTCAAATGTGTCGTTATTAAGTTGTCATTTTGAATAGCCCCCTGGCCGCTGGTGGAATAGACAGTAGGTCTGTAGCCTACTGCCTCTGACTCAGACAGTGACAGCAGATAATATAGAAATATCAATAGCATCTTCTGTATCGTAGCTGTAGTGACATCTAGCGTCCGGTTTCCAAATATGGCAATGCTGTGTTTAAAGACTTGCCGTATGTGTGTAGAAATTACTGCTAGGCTTCGAAAGGCCAGTTACATAAACACTCTCATGCTTTTAGACTCACATAAAACCAAAATGTAGGCTATTCCAAGCTAAAAGTTAGCTCACATAGTCAAGACTTCAAACCTTACACGTGACGTAGGCTAATTATCCAAATAATATCAGCGTAGTTTCGGTCCGGTAACCGGCAATTTTTAGTAAATGCCACATCAATGCCACATTTTTTTTTTAAGTTTTAGGGTACACTTTGGACAAAAACAGAATAAATTTTAAGCCACCATTGGCCATTTCTATACAATTTGATTTTCTTTAATTTCACAGACAGACTTTACAATACTTGCTTGTTGTTGGTTTTTAATTATTATATGAAGGGGCATCGGAAGTAACAAAACTCTATGTCTCAATTAAAGGCAGTCAAAATGTTATGCTTGCTACTACTAGCCTATGGTATTGGCCTTTGGAGTGTAGCCTACTTTAAACGAATATATTTTTCGTTTAGATCAGGGGTTTACATCTCGCTGCAACACACAATACAGTCCAGAAACCTGTCACAGTCAACCTCTCCATCTTCTGTTAAATTTCAATGAAGGTATAGCGTCCTCTCGCGGGACTTTGGTGTAACAGCGGTTCTTAGAGGCGGTTGTTAAGAGCGCGCGCTGAATCTCGTGCTGCAGTTATTGGAGCGGTGCATCACAGAAGATGCCGAAGAACTGAGCGAGGAGCAACCTGCAAAGTGGGCGGACATAATAACCCAAAGAGCACCCGGGGCTGTTTTTTTTTTTGTAAAGTAATCATCTTCTTCTGGTAATAAGGTAATGTTATTTTGACAATTTGTGCATGTAATAGCCTATTTAAAGTATTATTTACAATGAGCCACTGCCCGTTGTTGTAACTAATGCACCTGTTAGTGGTTGATAATTAGCTTAATGTGCGCGAGAGGGGGCTGATTTTCGTCCTGTTCAATTTTATAATCAACCCTATTTTTGCAATATTTCTATCCTAAGAAAGCGCTACTATGTAGCCTACCCTGTATGAGACAGCTTGAAAGAAAGCTTTAACGTTTGCTAATCCTTCTAGTGCAGGTTTTAGATTAGAGGGGTTGTGCCTTTGTTTTGGTGGCGACACATAGGCAGTGTTTGGTTTGCCAGTCTAAAATAGAAAGTCACTACCTGGGGACTGTACCAATGGCGCCGGTGCTAATCCAGGATTTTCCCTCTAATCGTTCAAGTCACTCCAAAACACGCAGCTGCTTTGCTATTCGGTATTTTCTTTAGAAATAAAACCTCTCACTAAAGCCTATAGACTCCAAAATAATATTGTATAGTATACCAACCTGTTGAAGTAACGTATATTAGTGTTTCATATAAATCGCCGGCTATTTTAACTATAACTCTAGAGTATCTAGTTAATGAGTTTAAAAGTTCAGCACAGCTTGGCATGTTTCCTTGCACGTGTTATAAAACGTGTCATGTTCTTACCAACAGAACAAATTAATGCCACTGTTGACTGTAAATGTTTTACTTTCAGGTAAAATTCCCCAGAAGCCATTTGTCTTTTATGCCAAGTGTTGGTGTGCATATTTTGTTTAGCCCAGAGGCTGGCAGCAGCAGCATCACTTGGCACAGCCACCAGCTCTACGTCGCAGAAAGAGCTGTATCCTCTCAGTACATCAAGCCAGGGAGCAGGGGCGTACTGCTGAATCAACAGAATAACGGTCCAGAGGAGTGCTGCTGTCTCAGATCTCCTCGGAATACATTTTCATCAACCCCCACACATTAGGGAAACTATTACTGTGCATGTTGTCATTCTAGCTCTTCTTACCTATTGATAGGTCAAGGTGGCTAGTAATGATCTCCCAGGGGGCTGTGAGAAAAAGACTTTTGCAGTGCTTTCATCATTTTTTTTGGCCTCCCTCAGCTGCTGTTTCAATCTAGCTCGTGACAGAATGAGTGCCAACTTCCTAAAGCTCTGTTTGATTGAACCACAGGGCATTCGCCTCCTGCTCCTGCTGCCAGCATGATGAAGGAATGCCTGCAGTTTCTCATAGAGCCAGCAAAAAAGCTCAAAATCCGACTCAAGGTATTTCTTCAGCTCTGGGCGGGGATTTGCTTCTATTTCTGTCAAAGTGTTTTTTTTTTTAACTATGTCTGTTTGTTGGTTGTTATAAGGAATCGCGGAAAAAAGTGAAGCTTGAGAAGAAGGAGCCACTGCTGGAAAGTCAGTTGTTTATCATGGAGTTGGCTCGAGAGCTCAACAAAATATGCCAGGTGGGCTCTCAACATACCTCTGCTTGAACATTAAACCTATACTAAATAATACATTTAAATAAATTTACCCTACAGCTGTTATGTGCCCACTGTATCCTGCACTTTCTTATTTTGGAATATGGTGGTAAACTGAAATACGGGAACAAACAAAATGTTTAACTTTGTAGCAGGAAACCATCTCAATGAAACCATAATTCAGTTTGGGGTATTTCTGCACCTGAAAGTGTGAATGCGTCATCATAAAGAAATAGTGAGTGTTATTTTACAGTTTAACTGAAAAAAAGGGAATTATCAGACTGGAGTAGGGTGAGACATGTTATTATTAATATAGAATTACAAACTTCAAATGCACTTTTTAAGATGTTTTAATAGTTATAACCAAGCCTCTCTGATGGTCTTTAAAGGTTCTTGAGTAGGGGTGCCACCATATGGCGATATACATCGATTTACAGTGATATACTGCCGTCGACCAGAGGCCAGGCTCCAAAAGTGGAAATATAAGGAGAAACCCAATGGCGACTTTACATTTGTAAAACTCATGTTTTGACAGCCTAAAGATGGCTCCGGTCTCTAGAGCTAAGTTTTTACTACATGACAACTCTGGGGTTGAATTTTTGATTGATATGTTTGTTTATGTTATCTGAAAACTGTTGTTTTACTATGGAGTAAAAGCGAAAAAGCCCAGATGTAACAGGGCCATTTTATTGCCCTGTCATAAGGATAATATCGGTGAATAGGAGACCAATGAGCGGAAGTTGTCCATAGTATATACTGTCATTGGTTATAACACAAAAGCTGCACAAGAGGCGTCTGCTGTATTGTAGCTGTAAAAGTAGTGCCATACAAAAAAAAATCCGCTCAATCTGCTGAACCTAACAGATATACTTTTTCTTCTTTTGATTGCTCTGCTTCATTTGGTCTGAAAGTCCCAACCATTGGCAAATGCACTTTCACACTAAAATTTACTGAACCTTGGTCGGGCCCAAGACCAGCTCTTTGTGGTTTTAAGTGAAAACCATGAGCCGCTAAAGCTTTCACAGAACTAGTGAAGCACTGTTTATTGTTAATATTATTTGGAAAAATAAATATGAATGATTGACATTAACATTGACATCAGCAGACATTAATGATGACAACATTTTGTTAAGGACTTCCAAAAGAGATGGGACACTAAATATACTTTGCAAATTCCATTAAACTGACTTGCAGCAACACATTACAAAAATCTGGGACAGGGCCAAATAAAGTCTGGAAAAGAAAGTGGCACAAAGAAAAAACAGCTGAAGGAGCATTTGTACAACTAGGTATAAAAGGAGCCTTCTAGACAGGGTCTCTCAGAAGTAAAGATTTGCAGAGGTTCACTAATCTGCAAAAAAAACCTGTCAATTTAAAATTGTGTTACAAATAAACAAATCTACAGAACATAATATGAACAAATTCTTCATTAAAAATAGGCCTGGTTCTGGACACTTAAGAAGTCACCATCTGTGACACAGTTCAGTGTCCTCCACAAATGAGAGTTGGATCAAGCAAAGAATAAATACATAAAAAATATCTATCTTAAAAAGACATAAGATGTAATAGTTGTAGTTTATGTAAAGGCTGTTACAACACAGGCAACTTTGTAATCTAAGATACAGTCTTTTTACCCCAGAGGTCAAACATCCTGGGCCACATCTGGACGAGTGAGGACTTGTGGCCGGCCAACGTGTGTCGAGACTTTATCGTGGAGTGGGCCTCTGAGCTGGAGAAGCATGTTCACATTCAGGTAATGTGTTAGATCTAACGTGTACTATTACCACTCTGGTACCTCATGTTCTGATGTTTGTATTACAGCCCAGGATCAGCTCTGAGTACAACAGGCCAGACAAGAGGGACTGGAAAGAGCAGCTACTGTGTATGCTGGAGGCCGGAGGAGAGAGCGACATTGGACCCCACAAGAGGCTTATCATGGACTGGACCAGACAGATTAGGAGCAGACCTCAGGTGAGGAACAGTGCACACCGGAGCTAATGCTGGCTTTGTCTCTGGGTGACACACATCTGAGGAAGTTCTGACCCACTTCTCACATCTGATGAAGGGCTTATATAAACACCTAACATCAAATGATGACAGAGGGAGAAAGTGACCAGAAGTGTATGAACATGTAGCATTTGGTTTCAGTGGAATCCCTTGACAGTCAATGGTCTGTGTAGTGCATTGACTGACTTGTGTGGTTGTTGCAGCCTACCGTGTGGCCTGGTGAGCCGGTGCTCATGATGCTGGATGACCTGGAGTTTCAGTGGAAGAGGGGACGACTGCCAAACCTGCTCCCCGCCTTGGAGCTGGTCCTACTGGCTGTGCTCAACGCTGACAGCCCCACCATGGTCTGTAAACTAAACTGAAGCATCATCTTCAGCGGCTTTATACATGACCCCAGTCTGTTATAAGGAGCTGTGTCATGTGTGTGTTGGCCTGCTCTCTCTGTTCAGGAGGATGTGACTAAGCAGTGGCTGGTGAGGAAGCAGAGGACACAGACAGTTTGTGAGTGCACATATGTGGGATCATTTGGGTGTTTGAGATGAAAAACCCCAGTGAGCACTGATAGTTTTGAAGAGCCCTGCAGCTGTGTGTGTTGCCATTGGTTACACTGATCTTGTGCATGTGCAGCTCAGATTAACCTTTTTGGCAACACACTCCCTGTGACTCAACACATGGCTTCATGGATATTAGTGTGTGGAAAGCACTCTTCTGATCAGTCTTTTTGTTTTTCCTCAGATGCTGTACGATACATCCCTCACAGTGGTAAAGAGCTAACTACATGCATATTAACACACAATGACAGCATATAAAGTTTGATTTTTGGCTTTACTAGACAATTGGTTGAATAATATTAATGTTAATCAGTAAAGGTTTATATAAAACATTTTTTCCTTCACAGTCTGGAACTGGATTTGTGAAGCTGCAGGTATAAACCTTTTGAATCCAAGTCACATTTTTAAATGTTGCCAGGGTGTAATGAATATGTCCTGCTGTATGACTCCAGAGGAAGTGATCCTGGACCCGGACTCGGCCCACCCAGACCTGCTGATATCTGACGATGAGAAAAGCATGCACTGTGGCCTGGAGCGCAGAGATGTACCGTGTTGCCCGCAGCGCTTCAGTGGTTGGTTGTGCGCTGTGGCCCAGGAGGGGTACAATTCAGGACGACACTACTGGGAGGTAGAGGTGGGGGAGCGGGACTGGCGTGTGGGTATGGCCAAAGCATCAGCGAAGAAACAAGGCTTTCACTCACTCAACACAGAGACGGGCTTCCTGACGCTGCGTCTGGAGCGGGGTAGCGACCTGAAAGCTCTGACCGTCCCCTCCACCCTGCTGCCCCTAGGCCAGGCGCCTCGCAGAGTCGGCCTGTACCTGGACTACGAGCAGGGCCAACTGTCCTTCTATGACGTGGACAAGCGCTCACACCTCTACACCTTCAACCAAACATTCACAGAGAAACTGTACCCGGTGTTTGGGACTGTGGAGGTGCTCAAAGACCTGGTCATCAGGCCTGCACACGTCCGGCAGCCGTGCCTCTGTCCTGGGCCCTGCCTCTGGACCTGAGCCCACACACAGACATAAGCCTTCTGCCTCCATGTGCTGTTGTTTCATATTAGTAATGTCCTAAATCTTATTCAGGGTGCCTTTGGTACCCAGGAATCCCACTAGAGCCATCTTTATTGATGTACACCAGATACTCTGCCTTCATCATTCTAAAGGTTTGTCACTGTTCGGTCAAGAGCCTTGTTCTAGATTCATCTCAGTCACATGTTTGTTCGGGTCATATGTAATCTGTGGTGAATATATTTTGGGGATATGAAAAGGTTTTGTCTACTAAAAGTTGATAGTATATAGACATTATGAAGCAGCCAGCTTAGATCCTTCAGCTTTGTTTCTGTGCAAGTAAATAGAAACTGCATCCAAGCATGTGAAACGTCAATTCTGTTTACTACTTTTTCTATCTCATGTTGATGAATGGTTTAAGATTGATTTTGTAACTATGGTTATTTTATGGGGCATATGTCATCTGCAATGTTACTGTCACAACGCTGTTCCCACTCAATAAAATACAATTTTAATGTGTGTTCTACGTGTACATTTTTTGAACTCAAGATTTTATTTAAATCTTTAGATGCAACAGAAATTGCAAAATAGAAAAACAATGCAAAAAGGTACAAGCTCAGCAAAGTGTCTGTTGATCTGAGTAATGCTGGTTTAAAATACATGAATACTTGAGAATAATCTGTAAATTCCATCCACCCTGTTGTGCTTTCCCCAAATCACACCAGTACGATGCAATCAAGCACAGTCTTTACACATGACAGGATGATATTATTAAAATGTTATGAAATAGGTACATTGGCCATGCAGACTCAAAGCAGATAGATTACATAGTATTGTATAAAACATCTTACAAAAAAAAAAAAAAATTTTTTTAATTTATTTAACAATATAATCCCAATGGTTTTCAGTAGAAAATACAAGTGTAATAGCAATAACTGCTAGAGATTGGTAGCACGGTGTTTGGCATAACGTTTATCAGTCTTAGATAAAATTTTATTATATACTCGTACTGTGCCTAAACCTCAAGTCTTTACATATATTTTTTATTAAATGCCACTATGTATCATGAATCCGTTAACGTGTGTGAAATCTATTCCATATTGAAATTCTGGCAACTATATTAACCCTTAGTGAAAAATGGCTTGAAAATTTGTTTACATTGAAATAGTAAAAAGTGTAAAAGGCTTTGTGTCCCAGGCAGAAGGTCACTTTGAATTAGTGAACCCAGCTCAAATTTCTGTGTTGGCCTCAGGTAAACCTCCAGTGTGTGTTATACCAGGTCTGAACCAACAGAGGGAGCTGAGCCTGAGGTCAAAGAGATGCGTTTACAAGATTAAATACATGAGATCTGTTCACATGGGAATGTAACATTTTGTAACAGAAACATCCAGTGCACACATGTCAAACAAACACTACCTGCAAGCAGTCAAAGTTTCACAAATGATTCAGACTTAACACCAAGGGTATTTTGTGAGCTTCAATAAATATAAATCAGATTATTTACTGATGCCATCATAATCAGAATCTGTTTGTTGTAAAAGTGATAATTTGTTCTGTAGATAAAAGAGCATGTTTTAAGATTCATAAAACATCTTTTTTGTGACTGTGGTTCCTCCTACAACACTTCTCTGCACCACCTCTTTAGTAACGTGTCGGGTTACCATCCCGCTGGTCTCTGTGTGCTGTGAGGTCATCATCATCCCATCTGTCCCACATGAAGCAGGGATTAATTATGTGGAAATATGAAGATTTATGGAAACGTTGACCAAAATGTAAAAGAACTGAATTGTTACCTGTGAAGTAGGGGTCGTTGATAATTGTCCGTGTGCTGACCTCTGTGGGCAGGTGGAAAACCTCTCTCCTTGAGACTTGAGACATGGACTGGTTGTTGTACTGCGACAGAGCACCTGATGGGGACAAAACAGAGGTTGGCGCTACAAATGAATAAGTGTGACTCATTCTCAGCATATGTGGTCGGCAGGAGACTAGTTTCTTAATTGAAACCACAAACCACCATGGTGATTATAATCATGTGAATATTCCCTCCCAATAGTCACGTCAAAATGCAGACTGGGCCTTAGTGTATAGAAATGAATGCCTCTGATCATAAAAATAGCTAGTAAGTAATTCACAAGTACTTTGTGAAGTACTTTATTCAACAGTTGGGCTAATGAGTTTCTTGTGTTCATGCTTGAGTGAGTAGATGTTATTTTACCCCCGTCTTGAGACTCAATGGTGATGATGCCCTCCCTCTCTGGACCAAACCCCTGAGTGGTCCGAGCCTGAACTTTAAACTTGTAGGGAACATTCTCTGTCAGGTTTGGAACAGTTAGACTGGTCTCTGAGATGTCACCGTTCACTTGGAAGGAGCGCATGTCTCCTACAGAAAGAAAGACAACAACAAAGCTGAATTACTGCAGCCTTGGTTTGAAAATGATACCCTTAAAGTCAGTACCGCCGCCATGCAGCTGTTCACAGGTGACCACATAACCCAGGACGTCTCCATTTGGTTTTCGGGGTTTCTCCCAGCTCAGCTGGAGTGAGTCAGGGCTCAGCGCGGTGAAGATAAGAGGTCCAGGAGCACAGGGGGTGCTCAGAGTGAAGGGTGAACCTTCAGTAAAAGATGAACAGATGTTAGAATCCATTGTGTGGGGGTAAATCCAGGATGTTGTTACACCAAAAGAACAGTGTGGCACCTGGGACGGGACTATGGGGGCTTTTGGGGTCCACTGCGGACTCTATGGTGATGACACCCTCTCTCTCTGGGCCCCAGCCCTCCTGGCTCTGAGCCTTCACCTTAAACAGGTACGAGTGATTGGGCAGCAGGTCCTGGATGATCACCGAGTTCTCTGCTGGGTTTGTCACGTTCAAACGCTTTACTTCACCTACAGCAAAACCACACAAGATCATTTATACACTGACATAAAGAAAGACACAAATATGAGAAATGTAATCTTTCTCATAATCTATCAAAATATTGTATTTGTGCTTGCAGATTAGATGTTTTTTTATAGCGCAAACATGGACAATAATACTACATGTTTTGACTGTACCTCCATTGAGCAGCTGGTAGAGCACACAATAGCTCAAAATGTCTTTCTCACAGTGAGGCTCCTGCCAGCTGACTTTGAGGGCAGTGGGCCCCAGAGCAGAGAACACCAGTCTGCTGGGTGTGTCTGGGACGCCTGGGGAACGTGCATCTGCCAACATGGATAAAGACAACAGTCACAACCTAGCATGTTCTAACAAACAAAGAATTTGCCGCATCACAGAGTCAGTGGTGAAAGAAGCTGCCCTGTCGCAAACCAGCTCAAGCCCATGCTCATCAGCTGGGACTCACCATAAAGCACCCTGTCCAGATTATACAAGGCTTCGTTGACGTCTGAGGACTCAGTTCTGGTCCTTGAACCTTGAGTCAGGTTGTAGCTGAACTGGCCCTGAGAGCTGCTCTGCGTCCCCATGTAGCCGAACCCACCTGAAGGCGCAGTGAGCGGAGGAGAAGCGTGGGATCAAAGTGATGATGGTGGCGGTGAGAAAGACAGACGATGAAATAAAACCAGCATGAAAACAAGAGAAGAGAGATGGAGAAAGAGCGATAGTCAGCATAGCTCCAAAGTCAGTGTGCAGCCAACAGCCCCAGTCTGCTTCACAACTCTAAGCCACGGGTGTCATGCTGTGCACTGTGTACTGGCCGAGGCATTATCTTTATAAAAAATAAAAAAAATCCTCCTTTGTTTCTCTTAAGTTGGACTGAAAAGATGTTCTTTACCCAAATCTGGAAACTTGCCGATCACATCTCCCATGACAATAGAGTCCCGGATATTTTCATCTGTGTACGATCTGTCCTCCACGCGTTTCCTCATGATCACCTCTGAAGAAGTCATTCCACCTCCAATCATATCCACTCTACGGCCGCCTCCTAGAGCAGACAGATAAATGATAAATGCATATTAACAGCAATGACGTCCTATTTCAGCTCTACATTTCTCCCAGCCTATTTCTACCTGGTCCAGTCATGTAGGTGGTGGTCTCTGTGGAAAAAGAGCCCCCTCCCACTCTGTAGTTGGAGTTCATGGTGGACATCGGGGAGGACGAAGCAGACATGTTGCGTGATGATGAACCTCCCGGGAAATGGAAATTCTGTTCCCACCTTCCATTCATCATAAAATCTATAAAAGACGACATAATCCGCATTAAGATATCAGACATTAAGAGAGGCCTGTTAATTTTAATACTGACTGGACCTGCCATCGCAAAGCACCCCAAACCAGGCTCAGAAGAACTAACACATCATCAACTGAGAGTAGGGCAGTTGATGCGGACCTTGTTGAGCAGTTCAAAGTCATAAAGGACTAGGGCAGTAAGACAAAGCCTTTCCTGGGCACATGCTGTCTCCCTGTTTGTCTAATATCTGTGGGTCTCACGGGTCGGTCTTCACCTGGCAGGGGCGTTTGGGCGTAGCTCGGGTGAGGGGTCTCTTCTGAGCTCGCCTCTGTGTCTGTGCTGAATCGACTGTAGGGGATGACCTCCACTCGCTTTTTCCATGACACCGTGCGGAGATCCAGATCCGAGCCCACCAACTTGACATATTTCCAACCTTGCACTGACGGTCATGAGGGAAAAGCAAGTAGGTGGAGGAATGATTTCAAGTCTAAACATGACTCTGTGACTCTTAACGGGATTACATCATGTACGATATGTAAGTTAAATTATGTAGAAACAATGACAAAGACTGAATTTGTCAAATGAGGACAACAGCAGCCGCAGGAAGAAGAGCAGCAGCAGATGTGAAGGAAGAGCCTTGTGGTTTGAGGTCATAAAGTTCTGTTATTGCAGATATCAGGGAGGCACTGACAGCACATTTTGATGCAGCAAGGCGAGGCAGAAAAATGCCCCCAGATGGAACTCATGAAGAACTGAGCCAACAAAATTATTCCACTGCTCAGCTTCACAGCTATGAATTTCACACTAACACAAAAACTACAATCTTTAAAGTCCCCCAAAATATAAATAGTCAACAGAGCAAGTCTAATGGGTTATGACATTTTGTTGGTACCCACCATCACCAGAGACGCTGGGGGTCTTGGAGCCACCAGGAGACTTCAGCACCTCATTGCTGTACATGAGGTAGCTGTCATACTCCTCTCCGGCTTCTGCGTCTACAATAGGGATGTCTGGGATGATTGGAACTGAGGAACAAAAAGAGAAAAATAACATATTTTTTTAGACCATGTAAGTGTAAATGTAGAAGGGGTGTGTTCGTTGAGGGCTTACTGGACAGAGGCCTGACAGGCTGTGAGGCCAGATTGATGGTGGCATTTCTGAAGGGGCCCCAGCCCACTTTGTTCTTGGCACGAACTTTGTACTGATAGGTCTGAGCACTTTGGAGGTTCTCAATTAGGAGCATCCTTTTCTTCGGGTTGTCAATGTAGACTTTCTTGTCGGCACCCACTGGCTCTGAAAGAAGAAAAACACATTGAGACTTACTGCCACACGTTTGTGACAGATCAGATTGGTCTTTTAGGTGTGACACTTACTCGAGTCGTCGCCGATGGGTGTGTAGATGACCTCATAGGCCGTGATGATGCCGTTCGTATCTGCTGGCTCTCCCCAGCTGACCTGAGTGACAGTTGGACTGATGACGTTAAAAGCCAGACGTCCTGGCTCTCCAGGCACTGGAGGGAAACAGAGTGAAACACATTTGTGATAGATTGCTCAAAATAATTATCTAAGCCTATATTTTGTTGTTCATTACCATCCTCTAGAGTTTGACAGGAGACCATGTCAGTGTCACAACCATCTCCAATTCCGTTGTAGGCGCACACTCTCATTTCATAGTCGCAGTACGGGTACAGGTCGGTCAGCTCAGCTTGAGAAGTTTTGACGTCTACGACCTTGGCAGGTTTGTCTTGGTCTCCGTAGATCCAGTACTTAACCTGAAATACACGCATTGTTTCATCAAACATCAACAGACCTCTTCATTTACACTACAACTAAAATTGTCTGACACTGAGTACATGAGTACGCACCTTGTAGCCGAGGGGATTACCAGGTGGAGGGTCCCAGTTGAGGTGGATATTTCTGGGTCCGGTTGCCTTGGCTCTAGGGTTCCCAGGAGAGAGCAGACGGCCGCCAGGCGAGGCGCTCATTTGATTAAAACCCACTTGTTGCAGCGTGGCGATCTCTGGAGCTACAGATGGACATGAAAGTGTCAACAGAAATGAGTGTCTTTTTTTAAGATGATGAATTTAACATTTGACCTGAAAGAAAAAAAGAATCAAATAATAATGTTACAAATCATTTCAAAGAGCCTCTACCTCCATCCTTGATATTGACAAGTGTAGTCTTCCTGTCTCCCACAGAAGCGTTGTTGCTCGGGTCCAACAGCTCCAGCTGAAAGTTTTCTGGTATAATGAGCCCTGGGTGGGACCTGGGCTCAATCACTATGTTTTTTTCTGTCTCTCCAGGAGCAAATCTAAGAGGGCCTGAAAGGTCAAAGTGCTGGGCTTTCTTGGTGCGCCATTTCACGGTAACAGGACTGTCCTGGTTACGAGAGCGGACCACAGGAATTTTGTAGGTTGGGTCAGTTGCAGAAAAGTTCTGGGTGGTGTTCTTAAACATGATCAGGCTTGGTTCTAGATAAAGAGGATTGATGGGAAAGTGAATATACCAAAGAACACACAGCTTTAGAAGGGGTCTGTTGTCATTTACCTGGAGCATCTGCGATGGTCACGGTCGTTCTGGGGTAGCGGCCGAGCTTGGCGCCTTGTTGTGGATTACTCAGATCCATGACAAACTGTTTGACCTGTTTGTCTTCCAGCAGGCCGTCTTTCTCAGTCAGCTCCAGGAGGCGAACAGGTACCATCTTCTGGGTTTCTCCAGGGCCATAGCTCAGATCTCCTTCGACAGTCACATAATCCTTAAAAACACAACACAATGAACTGTATCAGCAGGTTAAGATCAAAGCCTCTGTTTCTCACTGCACTGGTCAGTTCTGTTGTAGAGAGTACTGCAGACAGTGACGCTCACTTTCTTGTCTTTGGCTGTGAGGTCTCGTGCGCGGTAAGAGACCTGTGTGCGACCATCTTCTATGATCTCTCTGCTGATGGGGATGTTGGCAACTCCGTCCTGTCTGCTGTACGTGTAAGCCGGTTGGAGGAATGAAAAGACACTGGTAGCTGGGGAACAAAGAGGAGAGAGCATTTAGATTCATTTATTTGGCCTCTAGTCTGCCAGAATTTTTTCAGGAGTTCTCAGGCAGAGAGCTCACCGTGGTCTTTGATAATAGTGATGTTAACAAATCGTTTCCCAATTTTAGCAAGGCCCAGAGGAACGTCCACGGCCTCCACTTGCAGTTGCTTCTTGTCATCGTCTTCATCCTTCACAAAGAGCGGCACGTGAACATCGACCAACTCCACTCCTTCCTGAAACTCCACGGCTCCTGTGGCCTCTGCAAGAAGCAGACCAGAGAAAAGGTAAACAAATGTTTATCTCAAACCAAAAGTAAAAGTGTGCTGCATGCACCTCTGTCTGTGGCCACGGTGTAGTAGCCAGGCACCACTTTGAGGTTGTGGAAGTTTCCAGACTGGACATTTGTCTGAGTCAACTTGACAATATCGGGGTAGCTGCTGCGAGGAGCCGACAGGACAGTGTCCATGATGGTGTAGTCCTGTCTGTTAGGCCATAAGAGTTAGAGAGAAAGTCAGATTTGATGCAAGAGTAACTTATACGAATAGTTTTTGGTTTGATTGCATCTCACCTTTTCCCTGCATTTTTCTGTGTCCTGTCAAAACCAAAAGAAAAAAAAAAAGAAACATTTATAACAATGGAATGAAACACACTCACTGCAGCCTTGCACATGTAAAACAAAAGTATGTTACCTGAAGATGGTCTTTTGCACTTTCTGGACTCCAGGGATTTGCTTGTAAACCTCGTTTAACTGAGCAGATTAACAGAAACTGTATTTAGAGACACAGTGAAGAAAAAAAAACACATTCAATTTGACAAAAGGAAGGGCACTCTCACATTATCGTTCACTTCCTTGTGGAGCTGTTCAGCCTCTCTGGAGTCAGGATGGGACAGGGTTTCAGAGAACAGCCTGTTGAGCCGCAGAGAGATTGGAAACTGGACTGTAAACGGAAAAAGGAGACCACAGAACTAGATTAGAAATGGTTCAGGGTGACAACGATGTACGCTGTGATAACGTCACTCACTGGTCTCTTTGGGGTTGGGCTTGATCTGAGCCTGAGGGTGGTTAGGACTTCTGTGCACGTTGTCAGCAACCTTCCATCGAACCACGTCGGTGCTTTTGGGTGGTCCCGTTCTCACCATGGGAGTGTCCAGGTAGTCTGGGGTGAGCAGAGACTGACGAAGCAGATACTCGTCCTCCTTGAAGCCAACCATGCGACCTGCAAATAAATTAAATGAGTACTGAATAAAAGGTAGAAATGACAAGATTCAGAAAAGTTGCTGCATATTTAAAAAGATACACATATTACCTGTTCTGCAGCACGGGAGCAGGGCCAGACAACTCTGTGTAAGGAACAGAAAGAAATGTAACTGTTTTATTATTAATGATAGAAAATAATGTAACCTATTCCTTAATGAGATTTCTACCTGGCAGCATGTTTTGCAGCAGGCACAGAATTTCCAGCAGCACAGCAGAAGCAGTGCCAGCAGCAACAACAGGAACAAGAGGAAAGGCAGCAGCCACAGGAGGCTCACAGGAGGACAATCTGAAGAGGCACCGAGACAAAGAAACAAATTCAAACAGTGCTAAGCTCTTGAATGCATTTTGCAAATTTCAGTTTTTTTATTGTCCCTGTATATGTGTCATTAATGTATTAATCAGATCAGCTCACCTTTCTTCTCCAGAACCTGGACATCTAAGCCTCCAACTGCAGTCTTCGAGTTGTCCACAGTGTAGTAGTAGGTGCAGTCATCTTCTTCGTCACGGAAACTGCAGGAGTCCAGCACCGTTTCCGCTAAAGGAGCACATGCAGACATTATCTACACTTGGCGAGGTGTAGTTTACGTTTGTCAGAATTATTTATAATTCAGCTAATCACATATTTCTGGACTCTTGATTTCACCAGATAGAATTTGTCCCGTTGGAATTATATGGTTCAAGTGGTTCGAGTTACTGGCATGTTCTTCTTCTTCTTGGAAAATAGATAACACTATGTAATGAGTATACATAAGAGTTACTGTTTTTATTTGTGTATTTTGAATAATCTTGTCTTATACCATAATAACGGTCTACTTTCACATACAATACTTTTGAGGTTAATGTGAAGTTCTTTCCTTACGTTTTTTGAGTTCATCCACTTTGACTATTTTAAACGAGCATTCAGCACACTCTTCTTCCTTCTTCTTCTCCCCGGTTTTCCAAGCCTGACACTGAACACAAATTCGTGTTGCCTCGCAAGCCCCCAGCTGACTCTGAGCACAACACAAAGACAATGAAATAAACTCAGCACACTACAACAATTCAAGATACACAGGATAAATTCAAAATACGTTTCATTGTCATATTCTCACCTGGAAGTTGGCCTCGCATGTGGACGTCGTGCCAAACTTGTTGTCCATGCACTGGCACTGGCCACAGACACATTCACCTCGGCCATTGCAGATGCCCTGGAGCATAAATATTCCAAAACAGTCACAACAAAGTCAAATGGCTTTACCAAAAGAGAAAGAGATGAGAGATGGTTCTACTAACTCCATTATTGTCCAAACAGGTCTGGTTGCTCTTAGGACACTGACAAGCTTTGCCCTCCCAGCCCTCAGTGCACACACATCCACCCTTGATGCAAGAGCCGCGGTCTGAGAGAACACATTACATATTATAAGCATTTTTCATTCTAGTCAAAATAATTCATTGTTCTTGTTAAGTCTGGTTTACCGTTGCACAGGAAGCCTCCAAATCTCTGACACTGTGTTTTGTCGTACTGACAGTAGGGCCCGTCAAACTGATCTGGGTTGTAACACACACAGGTCCCACACTCCAGACAGTCTCCTCGACCTGAACAGGGCTCGGTACTGCCAGGGGCGATGCACTGACTCATGTCCGTAGACGAACGGGCAGTGCAGTTACAGTATGTGCTCACCCTAAAGAGACAGGCCACTGAATGAGGAACAGGATGGGAAACGTGTAATGAATAGAATAGAAATATAGAGTCTCACCAGCCGGGGTAGCACTGACACTTCCCACACACCAGATCTCCGTTGAAATTACACCGAGGTGACTTAACAATGGGCGTCTGGAGGGGAAAAGGGAGGGAAAAGAGTTTTAAACTGTCGGTTGTTCCTGTTTTCAGAGACAAATATCTGATAATACATGCAGGACAATGTTAAATGAATGTGTCCGTGATGTACCTTCTCACAGTCACAGGTTGGACACAGAACAGACGCCTCAACATTTACAGCGTCGTTAAAGGTCGTAGGCTTGACTCGGACGTTGCCGCCTTTCTCGCCTGATGTGGCCTGACAGACCGGCTGCTCATTCAGCATCTGTCGGGCTTTCAGACGCATCTTAAACTTGCCCTGGGCAAATAGAACAAAACACAAGTCAGGGATGGAAGATTAGAACCAGACATTCTGGGTAAATTTCTCATTATATATTTTTCACAGTTGTTCTATTATTTGCTGATTTACCTCTTAACTGCTTTTAATTTAGAATTATTGAACTCTAAATTTTTTTTATTATTATTATTATAAGGTCACACAACTTTTATCAACAGACAGCTGCTAAACATGTACATGGAATATTGTGCCTAACAGTGTAATAGTCTGACTATACAGTATAGTATGTTCTTTTATAAATGTTTCAAGATGAAAGAAATACTGTTCAGAAAAGCCTTCAACTTAAATCTTCCTACACTTACAATTGCCCCAGGTTTAAAATCATAGGCTCCGTACTCTGCAACACTCCCACTAGTGGTCAAGAATTGACTTTCAAAAGCTTTAGGTTTCTCTGCACGGATGCTCATTTTACTGCGGATATTCTGAGAGAACAGAGAAAGACACAAGTTACACACACCATCCTCAACAGAATTTTGTTTCACACACTGACCATCATTAAAAATGTCTGTTTTTACCTCAAAGGCGGTCTCCATGATATTGACAATATTAGAGGAGTCCTCTTGCAGAAGACCCACCTCTGCAATCGGAAAATACTTTTGCAGTTCCTACAGATGGAAAGAAAATCAAGTCTAAGTTACAAACTTTTACTTGTTAAACGTAATGTCACTAAAAAAAACAAAGGACCCTCACCTCGTAGTGTGTGTATGAGTGGGCAGTGACGGCAAAGATGGGAATAATATTATGTTCTCCAAGCACCCGGACCAGTGTGGGCACTGAGGGGTAATCCTGAGTGATGTCCTGGGTGTATTTGCCCTTTTCGTCCAGGTGGCAGGCCTCATCATTGCGCTTCAGGATGCCAGACAACACATTGGCGCCATCGGTTTCATAGTGGAACGCCGACTCAGTGGAGAAAACCAGAAGATGTGTGCTGTGTGGGCGCCATCCAATCTTATCCTGGGTTAAGGACACAACACAGATGAATAAGAAGCACATGCTGTGTAGAATGTACATTTACTGGATACAAGTTCACTGACCCTACAGACAGCAGCCTGCAATATAGCATCAAATCCTCCTTCAGGGGCATCTAAATTGCCTGATATTCTTTCCTTCTGAAGTTCACTGTTGTAGAAACTCAAGTTGCTGGTTAACTTGATAACATTTTGAAAAGAAAAGGGCGGGTCACTATTAGTCCACGGCTCTCGAAGTCTAAGAGAACGACAAAAATATAAAAGAGGAAAATTTTTAAGGGAAGAAAAAATTACAAGCGTCAGTTAACTTTTTTCCACACTGTTTTTGCAAATGAACTCCTAATTTTCTCTCTTACTTTGAAGGTCTCATGTCAGTTTGGGGCTCAATCACTTTGTCAACAAATTTTCCAAACCCAATGGTGTAGTCATCAGAGAGTCGCTCCACCAATGTGGCTATGGGACAGAGACTTAGCTTTAGCATGAGTGTGAACACTTATAGGCCACGCAATCACAGAGACACAAAGCTCCTCACCCAGTTCCTTGCCCATATTCTTGAGGTTGGTCAAATCGTCAGCCATGGAGTTGGAAAAGTCCATGAGAATGTAGAGATCCAAAGGGCCTTTGGTTGGAGAGAAGACCTCCACATCCAGCAGCTTCTCCTCTCCTGGCAGGAAGCTCATCTTCACCTGCTGCGGCGACACTTGGAACTGTTGCTGCTTCATGTTGATAGCGTCCGCCTGAAAAATAAGTATACATTATATTAAGACTTGTAAATTTAGCCTAAATAAAAAAAATCACAGTAAAAAGGTGCTTACTCTTTCTATGACCATACTGCTTTTAGCTGTGATGACAGCAGCAGCACTGCAGCCCTGAGCAAGTATGTTATTGACCAAGTCACAGCGGGGGCCTATAAAAGTCTGGTTGGACACAAAATTTATAAAACAATTTTAATGCAGAAAAAGTATCGCTTTGTACTTATTATAATTAGTTATTGAAAAAAAAAAAGGTGAAAGTATGTTGTTTGTTTTTGTTATTGTTGATTTTCACCTCTTCAGGGCAGTAAGCACAGCCGACTCCAGACTGAAGGCATTCGGAGCAGGTTTTGGCTTTGGATGCAATGCAGTAGTTCACTGCCAGAAGGAAGGAAGACAAACCAGAGGCAACTGTCAAAGCGGCACCACATCATAACAGAGAATTTGACACAAAAAGAAAATACAAACAAAAAATACAAATAAAACATATCTTACCCTCAGCATAACTGCAGGTCAGGAGCACAGTGAAAATGCAAAGACCCACTGAGAAACGTAAGGCCCATTTCCCCATCTCCTCCCTGTTCCACAAAAACAAACAGGCAAATGCTAGTTGAATGTGACTACCTGTGATTTACCTTTATCGGGGTCTTTAACAGTGAAAAGGACAGCAAAAGTTTTATTACAACAATTCTTTAAGTTTTACATTCATTTTTTTGGTATTTATTTCTATGCATTAAAACAATATTTATTGTAGCATTTTCTGCAAATTGCAGTTTAGTTGTCAAATGCCTAACATCTAGCATATTAAAGATATAGAGAAATAAAATACAATACAAACACCATTTTGCAACACATTATGTAGCAATGAATAAAAGAGCTTTTTTTCTCCCTGAAGCTAGAAGCTACAAAAATGAGCTCCACTAGAACAAAGGACAACTATGTGGCTGTGGAATATCATAGTAATTGCCTCAGTGGGCAGATAACAGACAGTAAGCTACAGTGCACAAAAACATGGTCATCTGCGCTCTTATGATTTACGAGTGGAAAGTGGAATTTCTTCTTGAGGCGAGAAGATGACCTGTCCAAGTTAAAAACACATGGGAGAGGACCTTTAGCACAGTGCTGTGAGACTCAGCTCCACTACAGGTGTGTGTGTATGGGCTCGTGCCATTAGGTGTCACATAAATCACCTGCTGAAAAAGGTCAGGGCAGAAAAAGATGGGAAGATTGTATTTAGCACAAGCTTTACTGACAATAAGCCAAGAGACAACTTTGAGCAAAGAAAACAGGACTCATTCCTGCAGCACTTTTGTGACTGCTCCGTAGCACAGAAAAAAAACTCTGAGGTGAACTTTTGGGTTGAGTCTCCCAGTCATGACATCATCTGCAATATGTAAGGGTCTATCTACAGTCTCAGGTTTAGGACATCAGAGCACACTATTACACACTATTTAAAGACTTTCTTTACCTGTATCCTGTTGTTTAGGACTTAATATGAAAACCATACAAAATGCCCAAAAGACTGGATATAAAGCCACTACATAGTAATCCACCATAAGCTCCTTTTGTGCAAAATTCTTTTCTAAAACCACGCTGAGAAATATAAGGTTACATTTCAACAGACATGGAACAGGAGTATAAGTACTCGATTTTGAAAAGCTAAGAGAAGGTCAGAGAAAACAAAGACGTCTTGGTAAAAAACTATAACAGGATTCCAGGAGATTACTAATCAAACAAACCTCTTAGTGCTCCAAGTCCAAAGGTCCAACAATAAATAGGAAAAAGATTATATCCTTTTGGGTTTCTTCAATCAACCTGATTAGAAAAGGGTTCCGCTTGTGTTAATATTAGAACAATCTTCAAGTCTGCGTGTCAAGTTCAAAGTCTGCAATTAAAAGAAGGCTTCCAGTTTTCTTTTGTCTCCTTTGTTTCTTCTTCCGGTACAATCCAGCCTAGTCAAATATTGACTGATTTGTCCAGTCTATGGGAGTGCGGTCCAGAGATATGTGGGTGAGACCCAGAGGAACTGAGTGGATATGAGTGCATGCGCCGTGATTTGATCCCTCCTAAAGTTTAGTGCACACCCATACAAACTCTCACTGACTCTTCAGGTGAAGTGCTCTGATGGATATCTTTAACTCCCTTCCTGTACCTCTGTCCATTCCCCCACCCAGTAAAAGTTAAAAGCTCCACACCTCTGTGTGTCAAAGCCCCCTCCCTGCTGCATTCCACCCCAACAGGAGTTCACCTGTGTGGGCTTGAGACTCAG
Organism: Neodontobutis hainanensis; assembly: GCA_024349245.1. Lineage (NCBI taxonomy): Eukaryota > Metazoa > Chordata > Actinopteri > Gobiiformes > Odontobutidae > Neodontobutis > Neodontobutis hainanensis. The sequence goes on along the minus strand of JALDNG010000238.1, from coordinate 376,428 downwards.
CAGCCAGGCCCCTCCTTCATGGCCTCCTCCCAACGCCCTGGGAGTGGCTCACTGAGCAGAACACTGGCTGCAGGCTAAGAGAAACTCTCTGTGACTCTACTGTTTACACAAATATGTGCCAATACTGATTTTCACTTCTGCAAAAATATTTCAAATTAACATGAATTGTCATGATTAGTTTCTTCTTCTTGTAAGTGTTTCTCCTTTATTTCCTCTGAATAAAGGTAGGGTCCACTCAGAGGGGAGTTAGTTTTCATCACAGTGACCCTGACACTCAATCTTTTACCGCTATCTTCAAAAGGGATGACAAATCTCTCCACAGGCTGTAAAAGATTACACAAAACACTGTAGAGACCACACTGTATGCGTATACAGGGCCATATCTTCCTGATCAAAATGCAAGAATCTGGTGGAGACGGAAGGTCATTGAGTGGCATATCCAAATCTACTTTTTATGATTTTCAGGGTGATACAAATAGGTAGGACTTGAGCCTGTGCAAGGTGTAAAGAGGCAGGATTTATGTTTCACGTGTGTTTTGCTTTTAACCAATCACATGGTTTTCCTTCAGTGCAGCGCCAGTTATTATTATGATTAAATTATATTACTTTTAATAATTTATTTTATTTTAGAGTCATTGGACTGTAAAAAAATGCAATTATTATTTTATTTAACAACCTATTGCTAAGCCCTCCTTTTTTATATCAGATGAGCAGACTATTAGAATAATACTAATCATTCAGATAAGCCTATACTTTCTTATCTCTAATTTTATTACAAAACAAAGCCCCTTACATCCAGATAAAAATATATATTATCATTATTTTGGCTGAATTAGGATTTTTCTGTCAGGTAAAGCCAAAGGACACTGCCTAATCACATGCACCTTCTAAACAAGTTGTGGAGCATGGTTACGCGTGGAAAGCTGTGCAGGTCTCAGTGCAAAGCGCAGTCTTTACGCAGAGACAGAGCAGACAGGTGTCACAGCTGTCAGGACAAGGTCCAGGCCCAGGCAGAGCTGAGGAGTGTGGATGATAGCAGCACCTGATCAGGCTGTGTCCCAGTTAGTTTTCTGTGTTGCCCCACTTTCTCCTTGTTTAAGCAAAATTTTTACTCTTTTTCCACCTTGTGTACTAAAGATGTTGTCACTGTTCACTGGGAGAGCACTTTATCAATACAAGACGACAGCGGCAGTAGCTCAGTGGGTAGAGCAGTTGTCTTTCAACCGAAAGGTAGGTAGTTCTACAGTTCATACGGTCGTTGTGTCCTTGGGCAAGACACTTAACCCACCTTGCCACCAGTGGCTGTAACACTGGTAATTACTGTAGAACAATGTAAGTCGCTTTGGATAAAAGCGTCTGCTAAATGAATAAATGTAAATGTAAGACAGCAGCTTTATGTGACAACATCTACATTTTTAAGGTGTCTTCCCTGGAACTCGGGACTCAGAATTACAGAGATAAGGAAATGTTCTAACAAATCACTGGAGGGATGTTCTAATAGTTACTGTATCATAACACAGGCCTATTCTGACTCCTCTGTTCATGTCTTTGAGATATTATCAAGACTGATGAAAGGCTCAATAAATGTTTTGGGCAGGTATTTGGCAGATAAGACAGTAGTTAGGCATGAAAAAATAAGGTTCAGTGAGAAAATGACATGGACGGAACAGACCAGAGGGAGGTGAAGGGGAACCAACAACGTGCCCCCAAATGACAATTTTTTTTGGATAGCTTATCTAACTTTAACATTTAAATGTGTTGATTGCATTTGACAAAAAACATATTTCATTATCTGACCTGATCTGATATTTATGTACATATGGCTCTTTATTGTAAATAAGTGAGCGTGTGGCCTGATATTTAAAAATAATTAGAAGTGTAGCAAGGTGTCTATTTCACATCCTGTTGATATTAAGCTGTGTATGTAGGCCGTATGTCTTGGACACTCGGGTGAAGAGAGGGGCGGAGCTTTCAACTGATCACCACCTGGTGGTAAGTTGTATACATTTGAGTGCCTGGCGTGGCGACAACCCCTGAACCCGGTGGAGGATACCGGACGTAAGGGATGCCGTCAAGCTGAAGAAGGAGACCTACCGAGCCTGGTTGGCTTGTGGGACTTCTGAGGCAGCTGATAGATACTGGCAGGCCAAGCAGACTGCAGCCCGGGTGGTTGTGGAGGCTAAAACTCAGGTCTGGTAGGAGTTTGGTGAGGCAATGGAGAAGGACAATCGGTCGGCCTCGAAGAAATTCTGGCAAACAATCCGGCGCCTCAGGAGGGGGAAGCAATGCTCTGACAACACTGTTTACAGTGCAGATGGGAATCTGCTGACTTCAACTGGGGACATTGTTGGACGGTGGAAGGAATACATTACGAAGAACTCTTCAACCCCACCGACACGCCTTCCACTGAGGAAGCAGAGGCCGTAGGCTCGGAGGTGGACTTGTCCATCACCCGGGCCGAAGTCACTGGGCTCCTCAGTGGCAAGGCACCGGGGGTGGATGAGATACGCCCTGAGTACCTCAAGTCTCTGGATGTTGTGGGGCTGTCTTGGTTGACACGCCTCTGCAACATCGCAAGGCGGTCGAGGACATTACCTCTGTACTGGCAGACCGGGGTGGTGGTCCCTCTTTTCAAGAAGGGGGACCGGAGGGTGTGTTCCAACTACAGAGGGATCACACTCCTCAGCCTCCCCAGGAAAGTCTATGCCAGGGTACTGGAGAGGAGAATGCGGCCGATAGTTGAACCTCAGATTCAGGAGGAACAATGCGGTTTTCGTCCCGGTCGTGGAACACTGGACCAGCTCTATACCCTCTCCAGGGTGCGGGAGGGTTTATGGGAGTTTGCCCAACCAGTCCACATGTGTTTTGTGGATCTGGAGAAGGCATTCGACTGTGTCCCTCGTGGTGCCCTGTGGGGGGTGCTCTGGGAGTATGGAGTACGGGGCCCTTTGCTAAGGGCTGTTCAGTCCCTGTACGACCGGAGCAGGAGCTTGGTTCGCATTGTCAGCAGTAAGTCAGACCTGTTCCCAGTGCATGTTGGACTCCGGCGCAGCCAGGGGTCGGAGGGAGTCTGGTTTGGGGACCACAGGATCTCGTCTCTGCTTTTTGCTTATGATGTTTTCCTGTTGGCTCCATCAAGCCAGGACCTTCAGTGTGCACTGGTAAGGTTTAGCAGCCGAGTGTGAAGCGGCTGGGATGAGGATCAGCACCTCCAAGTCTGAGACCATGGTTCTCAGTCGGAAAAGGGTGGCTTGTCCCCTTCAGGTTGGTGGAGAGATCCTGCCTCAAGAGGAGGAGTTTAAGTATCTTGGGGTCTTGTTCACGAGTGAGGGAAGGAAGGAGCGTGAGATTGACAGACGGATCGGTGCAGCTTCTGCAGTGATGCGGTCGCTGTACCGGTCTGTCGTGGTGAAGAAGGAGCTGAGCTGTAAGGCAAAGCTCTCGATTTACGGGTCATTCTACGTTCCTACTCTCACCTATGGTCATGAGCTTTGGGTCATGACCAAAAGAACGAGATCCCGGATACAAGCGGCCGAAATGAGCTTTCACCGCAGGGTGGCAGGGCGCTTCCTAAGAGATAAGGTGAGGAGCTCGATCACTCGGGAGGAGCTCAAAATAGAGCCGCTGCTCCTCCACATTGAGAGGAGCCAGATGAGGTGGCTCAGGCATCTGTTTTGGATGCCTCCTGGACGCCTCCCTAGGGAGGGGTTCCATGCATGTCCCACCGGGAGGAGACCCCGGGGAAGACCTAGGACACGCTGGAGGGACGATGTCTCTTGGCTGGCCACGGTATCCCTCCGGAAGAGGAGAAAGTGTCTGGGGAGTAGGAAGTCTGGGTGTCTCTGCTTATACTGCTGCCCCCGCGACCCAGCCCTGAATAAGCGGTAGAAGATGGATGGATGATGAATGGATGGATGGATGACCCTGATGACCCTGATCAAAAGGTAAATGGCTTTACCCAACCACTAAAAAGTTTTTTGTGTTATCATTTATTTCTTTGGAAAATGGCAATCACAAATTCTGCCAGGGTAACTTATGAGCATAACTGTATGTTTTATTCAAGACAAAGATTTGAAATCCATGACTAGGAGCTCAAGGCAGTCCTTTCTTTCTCACAGGAACGTCACTCTGGGTAGTCTGAGCGGGGCATACGCTGCCACACTCCTAGCAACCAGATCTCATGTGATACAATAGTCTTTTGTAACAATAAAAACTTCTCTAGCCTTTCAAGACTGAGACTGAAGGATATGCAATCTTGGTATAGCCTTTCAGCCTTTTATAAACTATTGACTCTAATGTAAGAAACATCTATCATATCACAAAGGGTTTACTTACTTTTGATGAGAAGCTGTAAAAGAAACTCATCAGTGAGAACAGCAGAATCTCGCTTCTTACTCTTGGCACCCCTCTTTTCTGAAAAAGTATAGTCACACAGTTTTCGTCACTGGAGCCTGTCGCCACTGCGCAGAGGCTTCACTTGAGCTCCCTCTGACCACATGAAACTGACTGAGGCCAGTCTGTGCGCAGCCCCTTGCTTTACATGACAAAAAACGGAACATAGGGATCACGGGCCTCCTACAATGGCGTCATTTCTGTTGCTCATATTAAGTCGACTGCAGTAGGCTACTTGTAGGCTACTGTTAATAACAAAGCCTTTTTTTTTTGAGCAATTTTAATACATTTGTATTTTATAGTATTATGTTTAGCTATAACGCATATTATATGGGATTTTTAACCCAGTTAGCTTATTAAAATATAGGTTTCTACCTTTTGTAATCTGTTTGTCTGTTGTTGCCGTGTTGGCGCTTTTAAAATGTAACCTAGTTAATTTTAAAAAGCAATATAAAAATGTATTACTCGAAAACAACATAGAATATGTTAAGTTGGTCTCGGGGATGTCGGAACATTGAAAACCATAACGAAGAAGATGGACGCTGAGACAAAAATGTGGTAATGTTGTTTTCAAATGAGTTAATACAGTCAAAGTTGCTAGCAATTATTAGGCCTAGCTTATTAGTAATGGTTCAAGGAAAGGTGGCCTAAAACACCTTAACATAACTTATGTTGAAACTGTTAAAAAACGGACGTAAATAAATAAATATATTTGTTTATTAAACTAATTTTATTAGATTTGTTTGTTATTATATTTGTCTAAATAAGCCTAGGCTATATGAAAGATGTTTTTGGTATTTGATAAATGTTGCTAAAATATCTTAACCCCAAGTAACAAAATATAGACTTTTGAGATCAAAAATTCAAAAGGCTGTGGTTTGAAAATGATATCCTAAAATGAGTCCTAATCTAAAATGTCTGACCCAAAGTGTATGGGTGAAATAATTTTATGCATCTTATTTGCATACCTTGACGTTATATACTGGCGGTTCTTTACAATACATTAACAAATAATAGTTTTTTTTTCTTTTTCTGAAAATAAATGGTTAATAACAGCAACGTTTAAAACAACATTATTAAGCTATAGCTAACTACAACTTTCAATACACCATAACTAGTAAAAAGTATGGAAATATTTTTGAGAAATATACACATGGACTGTAGGTGTTTGTTTGCAGTAAGCTTTATCTGTTCTTATCCAAATGGCATAGTTAGTTTTTAGAGTGTGGGACCTCTCATAAGGCTCAGCACAGTTATAATGTCTCTGCCTCCTCGACTGGGTAAAGAGTCAGAACAACACGTATTTGTCCCACACGGCTGTCTCTGGAAGCCGCATTATTACCGGCCTCCCTGTCACTACCGCGGCCAGAGCGACTATTCCTCCCGTTTCTTTCACTGATGTTGGGCAAAGTGTGGGAAAAACGCTGTGTGCTTTGTGCACACTGAGAGGCACCAGCAGAGGCGCCTCCAAATAACTCACACTCATTCTCACTTTCACTCGGCTGAAAAACTCTAATGGCAGATGTTCTCCCTCAAAATCAAAGTCAGTCATTATTAAAGCCAAAGCTTCATCACAGGTGTAGTTTTTATTTTACATTTTCGCGTTTGCCAGCTTGCATGAAGAGAATGCTGCTTCCACTGAGCTGCATGACCCACTGAGAGGCGCGTCTTCTTCTACCAATCTTTTTTTTTTTTTTTAATGCAACACACGATAAAGAGTTGACTAGAAACAAAGTACTGGGTGTCTGTTGTTGTTTCCCGTTACGTTGCTTGTCCCAATTTTGCGACTTTCGGACTTTGTCGCTTCTCCGCGACATTTATGGTGCCGTCAAAACGTCAATATCGACTCATCCGAGTAGCCTACACAAACATTCTTTTAAATAATACGTAGCCTATAAATGACAAATATACAACTTCACGGACGGGCACATAATCAAGCTCCTAAGTTTTATACCGCGGGCTATGTTGTGAAACACACAAAACATTTTGTTCACACTCCTTACTCGCCATTCACTGTAGGGTTGTGTAGTTGTAAAACGTACTGTAGGCTATCCCTGCATCCTTTACACATTTTACTGCTTTTAAATGTCTCCCAAATTGTCCTTCATGGCTGCACAGGATCTGTACTGTAGCCTGATGTAAAATCAGATGTGTCACACCTGAAACTTACAGAAATGAACACCTGGATGCCACATGCATTCTATGGGAAAAGAAGAACCTAGGACCTTTTCCAAAAAAAAAAAGTTCTTTAAGTTCTGTGGGAATAACTACAGTCATCTGAGTGAAAAGGCAACATCTGAATTGTTTATTCACCTTATCAGTAATACATATGTACAAGTGTAAAAAACTACCTCTGTTAATGTGCTAGTGGGTGAAAAGACATATGGACATGAAAATAAAACATTTCAGACTGCACTTTAGACACACCAGATCTGAGACATCATTATTTGTCATTAGTCCACTGTCACACTTTCTGCTCTGTTTCTTTCTGTTGCCACACACAAAAAACAGGACATTTAACAGAAAAAGACTGGCATTTTCAATTTAACAGTGAGATGTGCATGCATCAGACTTTTGGGATATTACCCCCATGTTTACCAATGTTTTTGAAAAAACCCAGAGAAGTCTTTAGGTGAGGTCCTCAGTGTCCTCAGATAAAAGCAGGCATGTGATTTTGCTGCACTGTGTCTGTCACTGTGTCACAAAAGTAACTGTCCATTCCTTGTGTTCACTGCTTTGCTTTCTTCAGGATGGTGCCCACCGCTGATATAACAGTTGTTTTGGTGCCGCTTGCTGTGGTCGTCACGGAGACAACAGCTGGAAGAGTCGCTGTAGTCGTGATGAGGGTGGGCTGGGCAAGGGTCACAGGGATCGCAGAGTCCCATTTACTTTTCCTCTTCTGTGCCTCTGCTGATCCAAAAAAAAAATAATTATTCAGCTGTCTGACTACAATAGAGCTAATAAATGGTTAAAATATCCCCGTGCTGTGTGGTTTTGATTTTACATAGCTCCTTTTCCCAGTTAATTCTTTTGCCTCATCCTGTAAAACGTTGAGCAGTGTGTATGTCAGAGTATGAGTAAAAAATTTGTGACTGCACGGATAAGCCTCTTAAAATCTGTATTATTATTTCATGTAGAATTTTATCTGAAGGTTATAGGAATCTGATAATGTAATTATTTTGGTTTTGACAAATATTGTGTTTAGTGCAATAAGCTACCCATCACTAGCCTGGCCCTAGACTGCTTTAAATGGTGTCAAATACAGATAAATTCTTCTGGGATTGTCCAGTCTGTTCTGTATTCTGCTTTGGCTCTTTCTTTCCAGTTCCTGGCCAGTCGTAGTGAGGGAGGCAGGCAGGATTATGTTTTGCATCATTTATAAAAAAAAAATAAATACATTTTTTCCCCCCTTAACAGTCAAGATGGCCGCTGAACAATTGTTTGCTTCTGTTCCTAAAGACTTGGACATGTCTTTAAAACCATAGCAACTTTCTACCATAGCCATAGCCATAGCCATGGTAATAGCCATGGTAATAGCCATGCTGGTATACCTCAGGGATTTAGTTAGATTAGTTTAAACCCCGCAATCCCAGACTAATAAATATGTATCTAATACAATAAGAAAGCAGTCTGGCTGATCACAGTTGTGAAGACACCGAGCCTGGCCAGCCAATTCCTTTTCTATTCTATACAAATAATTAGTCTGAACTGCCAATTGGACAACCTGCTCTACCTTGTGAGCCACTGTGCACCCTCACAATTGCTTAATGTTATGTCTTTGCATTTTTGTATTGTCTGTTTCATCTTTATGACTGGACTATGAGTCTGGAACAAAGACAAAATTAAATGACACATCCTATTAAAAAATGGCCTGCTTTTTCAAGGCGCCAGAATGCAGAGTAAAAGTGGACAACGGCCTGCATTTTTTTGTGTCACTTGTTAAGCATAAATGGGACACAAGGCTGACTGAGACCGAAAAGAGCATATTAGAGGCGGCTGTCGTGCTTCACACTAGAAAAAAACCCATAGAGAGTTTGTATTGGTAACTTCTATTCTGGTTTCCACATACGTATTAATTTGAGAGGCTAAAAGTGCTGTCAACAGTTACCTGTAGCGGTTGTGTTGGTGGTGTTTGTGGTGGTGGAGGCAGCGGTGCTCGAAGAGTTGGTGCCTTTCTTGGTTCCTGTGACAAACTCAATCTGCAAAACACAACCTTGAGTCAGCGACAAGTTCATCTGAGCAGCTCTACTGTGGAATTTGTTATCCAAAGGAAAGGCAGAAGTATGTGCTGGCATGCCTCGAGGTGAATAAATGAACTTAAAGCAACATCTCATTTGTCCTTTTAACATCTGCATACCACTTTCCAATGTAAATAAAAGACAGCAGCAGTCATCTGTACATGTTGATTCAAGTCTAGAAGAATGTTTTATGATTGTTTTGAAACAGTGTTCACATGTGTCTAAGGAATGTGGTGCTACTTTTGTAATAGTTTTAAACTGCAAAATGAACACAGCGTATTCCTGTTGTAAATACTTTTCTACAGAGGTGTGATTGCTAAAGCTGTCATTTAACACTGGGCTGGACTTCAGATTTTTTGTTGGTGAAATCAAAATTACTGCTGCTGGTGGAGACTTGTCCCTGACACAGAGAGAAAAGAACATTGACAGTAAATTTAAAAAGAAATCTTGTTGCGTACATCACCTTGGTCCGTTCTTTTTTGGCTTTTTCTAGTTTGTCCATCTCAACTTTCTGGGCTTTGGCTAAAAAGGAAATAAAAAGGAAAATAGACATTCAGTTGCGCTCATAAGTTTACATACCCTTGCAGAATTGTGAATTTTGGAGCTTTTATTCAGAGAAGATGAATGATAACACAAAGACTTTACTTTTACTCATAGATAGTGGTTGGGTGAAGCCATTAATTGTCAAACAACTGTGTTTACTCGTTTTTAATCATAATGACAACAGAAACTACCCAAATGACCCTGATCAAAGTTTACACACCCCAGTTCTTAATACTGTGTATTGCCTCCTTTAACATCAATGACAGCTGGAAGTCTTTTGTGGAAGTTGGGGATGAGGCTCTTTATTTTCTCAGATGGTAAAACTGACCATTCTTTTTGGCAAAAAGCCTCTAGTTCCTGTAAATTCTTGGGTTGTCTTGCATGAACTGCACATTTGAGATCTCCTCAGAGTGGCTCAAAGATACTGAGGTCAGGAGACTGAGGTCAGTCCAGAACCTTCACTTTATGCTGCTGTAGCCAATGACAGGTCGACTTGGCCTTGTGCTTTGGATTGTTGTCATGTTGGAACGTCCAAGTACGTCCAATTTGCAGCTTCCGGGCTGATGAGTGCAAATTTTCCTCCAGTATTTTCCAATAACATGCTACATTTATCTTGCCATCAATTTTGACCAACTTTCCTGTAGCTGAACACATCCTCAAAAACATCAGCGATCCACCTCCATGTTTCACAGCAGGAATGGTGTACCTTTCATCATAGGCCTTGTTGACTCATCTCCAAATGTAACATTTATGGTTGTCGCCAAAAAGTAAAATTTTGGTCTCATCACTGCAAATTACTTTAAAGTTTTGAGACTTGTCTCTGTGCTGTTTGGTGTATTGTAAGTGGGATGCTTTTTTTTGGCATTTGCGTAGTAGTAGTTGCTTCCTTATTGTGCATCTTGAAAACAGCCACACCACTTTTATTTTTCTTTTTAAGAGTCCTGTATTTCAGCAGAACTTATCAGTGGTGTTTGCTGCTTGGCATTCTCAATTCCTTGAATATCTTTTTATATCCCTTTTCTGTTTTATACAGTTCAATGGCCTTTTGCTGCAGAACCATTGACAACGCTGCTTTTGCTTTTCCTATGACTCCCATGAATACAGAAACATCTGGACGAAAATTGCAAGGGTCTGTCAGGAGCCCAGAAACTCACTGAACTTAAACACACACACTGATCACAAGCAAACAGATTACAGGTGAGGACGGTTACCTTTCAAACCTGTTTCAAACCTGGGGTGGCAGTAGCTCAGTTGTAGAGCAGCCAATCTGTGAGCAGTGGGTGGGCGGTTCGATTCCCGCTTGAAACATCTCAAAAACACATCCCACTCTCCCCCACAGTTCAGACTGTTGTTGTGTCCTTGGGCAAGACACTTAATCCACCTTGCCTCCAGTGGTCAGCTGTAACACTGGTAAAGCGCTTTGAGTGCCTACTAGATAGAAAAGTGCAATATATATAAAAAAATAAATAAATAACTTGTGTGCATGTTATTAGGCCACAATCACCAGGGTATATAAACTTTTGATCAGGGTCATTTGGGTAGTTTCTGTTGTCATTATGTTTTAAAACGAGTTTGTTTGACAATTTTTGACAATAAATGGCTTCACCCAAACACTAACTATGAGTGAAAGAAAGTTTTTATGTTATCATTCATATTCTCTGAAAAATTATGAGCACAACTCATCAGCGTTGAGCTTAAATTTGACAATTCTACAATGAAGAAAAGGCTTACCTAAACCTTCATAGTAAGAGTCTTCGGACCAGCCGTGAGGATCGAACATATCTTTAGGGTAGTTTGTTCCTAGTTCATCTATGCTACAGAACTGAATGAGTTTCTCGTAAATACTAAAAAAAAACAAAAAAAAAAACAAGTGAGCATCTTAAGCCATGTATTCCAAGCAATTAAAGGTGAAATCAGTCAGGCTGACCACATACCTTGGGTTTCTAAATTCTTTCTTTTTCTGGATGTGGCTATTTGTGTCAAAATCTCCATGGAGCTTCCTCTCATACAGCTTGTGGATCTTCTCCTGTTACAAAACAAACAAATCAATGGAGAATGTCAACAGGCAGCAGGGACTTCTAGCTTCCTCTGTTCTGCGTATCTATTAAGGCTAAATATAATTACAAACAATATTAAATCAACAGTTATGATAAATAGAGGTATTGTCTGCAAAAATTCTGTTACCTCCTGGTGATATTTGACAACCAGGTTCTACAGTGAGCGGGCAGATGCAGCCAGAGTGTTGACAGTGATAAATAATGACTAGATGGAAGCAGGGAATGCTGATGGTTACTATGAACTATGTGGACTGTGCCATAGACAAAGTTAGTGTCGATTCAGTTCAGGCAATGTGCAAAACACTAATGTACTCTATTAAAGTAAACAATGGAGGCAAGTACATTTGTTGAGCTTGTTAAGCCATGAAATGGTTGACATTTTTATAGTATGCATGCTATATTATTTATCTCACTGTGCCGTCTTAAAGCATCATCAGATAACTCTTCAGGATTTGCAGCAATCTGTGTATTTTCTAAGTTAATAGCGTTGTGGAAGCTTGTGTTGATTGGGTGAGAAGAGTTAAAGTTGCAACTGGGAACATTTTGTATGAGACATTGTTCTTTGCTATGCAAAAGGAAGTATAACCAATCATGACAACCGTTATTTTCATAAAGCCTCTTTTGGAGTTACACATTAACTATTCTCAAATAATGGCTCTGTCTGAAATGTACTTCTGTTCATCCCTTTAAGCCTGTAGTCAGTTACCTGCATAGACCCTGTTGCTTTTACGTCAATGTCCGAACATGATCAGAAAATGACAATGAGAGAAAACAAACTCAAATGGTAGTCATAAATGCATCTTTTACGAAATCTGTACATGTCTCTGTGAGTTTGTTTTATCTGACTTTAGGGCATGGATACAGGCTGTTCTAGTGAATCATGTGTTGATTCATTAGTTGTTCATTTCAGGTGGGGAGTGGCACCCCGCTGGGTACACCGCTGAGCTGTTCACTTACTAAGTCAGCTGTGTGTCCTGACCTGCCCCTGCTCCTCAAAAGAACCAACAGTGTATCACAGTTTGAAGCCGAGAGCAGAAGCAGCTTGAAGAACCAGAGACAACGTGTGTTGCTTTAATTACGGGGCGGGTCTCAGAATTTACGTAGCCACCAGAATTTATATCTATCCCCAGAGGGAACTGTGCATTGACCATTTACTTGGCATGAAGAACAGATTATTTTGACTCCTTCTTAGCACTTTCGCCTCTGTATCACATGCCAGGAGGAGCGATAAAGGGTACATAAAGGGTTTTGAAGACTCACCTCTTTTCTCTAGCCTTTGATTAATGTTTCTTTTAAGTGCCAGTGACCCCTGGCTACTATTCAAATGTTCTTTTACATTATTTTAACTCCTGCAGTTATTGTATTGTTGCCCATTTTTTAATCTATTGATATGTTATAATAATTATTTCTTCTTTGTCTTCCTTTGTTTATTGCACTTTATTTTGAAGCACTTCGGTGTGGCTCAGCCACCTGTAAATGTGTTATCGAAATAAATTGATATGTGAGATATATATATCTATATATATATATATATATATATATATATATATATATATATATATATATATATATATCTATATCTATATCTATATCTATATATATATCTATATATATATATATCTATATATATATCTATATATATATATATATATATATATATATATATATATATATATATATATATCTATATATATATATATATATATATATCTATATCTATATATCTATATATATATATCTATATATCTATATATCTATATATCTATATATCTATATATATATATATATATCTATATATCTATATATCTATATATATATATATCTATATATCTATATATATATATCTATATATCTATATATATATATCTATATATCTATATATATATATATATATATATATATATCTATATATATATCTATATATATATATATATATATATATATATATATATATATATATATATATATATATGATAATGTGCTATAGAAATAAATTTGACTTTGAATACACTGAGGCTTAATTACACCAAATTCCTTCCATCATCTGCCAACAGCCCTCACCCCAAATAATATCATAGCAACCTTTTCTGCTTTTGTTTTATAGAAAATATTGGGTAAATAACCTATTTTTCTCAAATACACCATCACCATAATGTAGGATTCAGGTTTAATTTGTCAAGCAATATGATCAAATCAGATTAAACATGATCACTCATGTTTTAAAAGCATTATGCAACAGAAATGAAAAACCAACAAAAAAAAAACATGTCTCAGTATTATCTGTTGTGTGAATACATCTGCATGTTAAATATACAAACAATATATCACATAATAATTTAATATGTATGCATTACATTAGTAATAGAGTGAATTATAGGCCGAGATCAAAAACAAATGCTTCCAGATAGTTCAAGCAGGTTCTTCATAGAGCAGTAAAGTGTAAGGCTGTACATTGAAATACAGCACAATGTTTCTGTGGGTTGTTGTAATGCATTGCAAACAGCTCCATGTGCTTACTAAGTGACTGCAGCATTAAAGATTGGGGTTATATTTAGTAGAGAATGTGATTGTGTGTTCATATGAGAGCGTTGAGGCTTCACATTTTATTGCTTTGTGTCGAACTGCTTCATTGTACCAATATTATTATTTCCTAATATATCCAATGTATGCTTCTGGTAGTAAAATCAATTTGGACTTTTGCTATTTAACCAATGTCTAAATTTCTCAGTGTACCTGCAGCTGGGTAGAGCACCGTCCGGAGGGTTCAGGGGGGATCCGGATTTCATTAGGAGACATGTTCCTCACCTTCTCTGAGAACAAGGCTAATGATAGAAGAGACACATACACACAAGTCACACAAGTCTTGTTATGTTTTCACTTTGGCCACATTTCCCTTGAGAACAATGCGTTAACATGTCTTAGGATTTAATGTGAAGTATGTTTTAGAAATACGAATACGAATAGAATGTGATATAAATATGGCCCTAAACTAATGCTTTTACCTGACTATTCGTTTGGTCTAAAGAGTAAGTGCTATAAAACTAGTGACTTTCATAGGGCACACTAAGAGTGGTGCACTTTGCGGGCAGGGCAGGGAGTGGTGGCTGTCAGGGCTTGTAAGAAAAAGGGAGGCTCCTCAACCCCTCCCTTTGGACCTATCCCTTGTTTTTACTTTCTGTGCCATTCTTTTTTTTTTTCCTGACTGCGGGCCAGGCATTTTTCTTTGCTACTCAATATCCCAAACAGCCAGCCGTGTGTACTGTCGTTAACGCTGTCAGTCAGGCTCTGTAGAGCTTCGAGCTGTACATGCTTATGGATGGAATGTGCAAATGAAAAAAAATCTCCCATTCAGCACTTTACATCGACAAGTGGAAACCTGACTAAATTGGCCGTTTACCTAAACATTTGATCAGGCAGAAAAATATATTTATTCTATCTGATGTAGAGAATGAGCAACAGGCTTGAGCCATCAAATACTGTATATTACGCATTAAAAGTAAGGGTAGGCCATTTGTGGGGGTTTTGTTCAAGTATCTTTGAGGCAAAACAGTCTTCAACAAATGCATTTCACAAGAAGTATAGTATGTTGAAATGTAATTCTATTACATACATTTGGATAGCCAAGTTATTCTCTAAAGTAGATATATGTCAGCAAACCGGCATTTGTCTACAAATGTAATAAACCATGTTTTAACTTAGTAACCCTGCAAAATTAAGATCATATTGCCACACTAATTTATTTAATTTTTGAGGAAAGTTAAATCTTTGGTTTGTATGTATTCTGTGCTCAAGTAAACTTTTAAAAAAAATGTTATTTATTCACGTCATTAGACAACCCCGTCATTAGAGTTTAAAATATGATCTCAATTATTTCTTTAGTGGTTTGTTGTTGTTTTTTTTGTTGTTGTTTTTTATAATTTGTGTGTTGTGACTGATTTGTTCATGTTTTTGAATTTGTTTTGTGGCTCACTTGTTTTTGTTAGTGTTAAGGTTCATTTGGTGATTATATTGCTGTGTTTTTTTTTTTTTATTGGTTTGCTTATTTGTTCATGTGGCAGTTAATCTGTTATCCGTCTGTCTCATTTATTTGCCTTTTAATTTTTGTGTTGTGAGCCACCCAGACCGCCCTACCCATGACCTCCCTCTATGTCAGAAGGAGGAGCATATCCCATGTTTCTGCACTGATAAGGCTGAAAGGGGAAAAAAAAGGGGAGGGCGAGGTCCTTTTTGGAGAATCCAACAGAAGTGCACACATATTTTGCCATAGAAAGATAGTCAGCAACTTTATACACTAACACGTGGAGAATGGCTTCCTCACATGAACAGCCCACATTTCAAAACACTGACAATAAAAAACCAGACTGGACAAGTCTTGAAAATGAATCAGGCATTTGATGGTAGCTTGGTGTTCATTGTAAATTACGACAGACACACAGCAACAGAGGTTTAACATAGTGGTAGGCTGCTAATCTTACCTAGATCCTTATGTAGCTGTGGTACAAAATAGCTCTCAAAATTCTAAAATAAACTATCCCCAAATGTTATTTACTTAGATTAAGTAGAAAATATAGAAATGACTTGTAGCAACAGAACAATAAACAGAGAAAGACATCTGCCATCTGTCTCAAAACAGCCTAAAAAGTCACACACTGTACCCCGAGGCTTTTTCTGGACAGATGGACAAAGGGCATTCGTTCAGAGCACAAAGGCCTGGTTTTTAGCCTGCTGATGGAGGCCTTTTGCCAGACGCGCTGTGACATTTACTGACAGACAACACAGAGGACTCAGACAGCTCTGCTGGAGGAATGTCAAGTGTCCCCTTTAATGACTGTGACTCACACTTGGCCAAACTTGTCATTTAGATAGGGACTATTGTGGATTTCCACTTTTCCTCTGCAAGCAGCAAAGCAGCAAGGTAAATAATGGAAAATGGAATCTGTTGGTGCATGTCAGAGGCAACTATAAACCAGCTAAATCTGTCAATTCTTGTGTGTGTAATTAAGACATTATGGGAAAGTACCATAATGCCCTTTTATTTGAGACATTTTTGCAGCACAAAAAGATTAAAAGCAAGATTAAAATAACTTAATTTATGTTATAGCACCAAATGATGGGATTATATATATTTAATAGAGATGCACAATACTGTATATTGGTGCTAATATTGTTATTGGCTGATATTTTAGGCATGCACACAGGTAAAACATTTGAGAGCTAGTCTATGCAAGTTCAATACAGTAGCCAAAAAAATTCATATGTGCCCAATGAGGCACAAGCAGTTCTTATGCTAACTCCCAACATGCCTCTTATTTTATCTCTTACAAATTTATTAGCAGAATATTAAAGCATGATATTCTTCTCATTTGTCACTGAAGGTAATTGCCATTGCAGAGAATATTTGTATTTGTGGTCTATAAAAAGGTGTGTGTTTATAAAAGGTAAAGGTTTATGGTTACCACTCCTTCATCAGTCACTCATTGCCTGTCTCATCTGGTCCCACGCATTTGGACTGATCACCCATTACTCACCAACAGCTGGCTAAGAGTTTCCTGTTAGTCAGCCAGGTGATAATGGGACTTCTAACTCAAGATTTCACCTTAGTATTAGCTTAACACATAAAAGATAGGCTGTGTGATTTTCCTTCTCCTACAGCAGAAACTATGGGTTTGGGGCTCAAAATGAGCTTTAAGAGTCTATTTTTCCCAGATAGACAAAGCAACATGTACTATTTATACAATAAAGAAAACATACTTTGATTGATGTATTCTCTCTTGTTTAACAGTACTAGAACATTTGACATAGTGCACCATTAAAATTATTTGGTAACCAGCCAAAGGTTTCCGAGTTCAAAAGTATACTTACCAACTAGTTCATTGGGATCTTTTGTTTCTGCTTCTGAAACCTGTAAAAAGAAAGAAGGGAGGGGGAAGAGATATGTAGCACATTTCATTTGTCTTTGAACAGATGGGGTGTGTTTTGACTGGCTTTAGTGGCGGCAAATAAACAGGAAAATAGGAAGAATTCTTTCTGAAATTTGTTTGTGTTTGTGAAACAAACAGAACTCCTTTCTATGTATACGTCATACCTACAAATCACACATGCTTATACAACCGGCAGCACACAACAGAAACTGACAGGAGAACCGTTTCTAAGAAGTTAACAGAAACAACTAAAGTAAATCCAGGCAAGCCAAAGGGGAGTCTTGTACCGCCTCTGAAATATTCTGCCTGCTGCTGTGCCAGGACTGTGGGCATATAAAACACAGGTTGAGCACAAAGGAACAGGGCTGGTATTCACAGGCACGTTGCCTAGCAACAGCACGAACTCATCAAAGAATTGCCCTGATGTTGGGTGAAAGAAGAGGAGAAAGAGGAATAAGAGTACGTAGGGGGCAGCGAGAGATCGAGAACTTTAGAGGCAGTTCAAACAAGACAAAGATTTAAAGTTTGGAGTGGGTTATTACTCCTGAAATGCATTAAGGGAAGGTCAAGATCAGAAGTCAGTCTAAAAAGGAGAACTATCAGGCATATACTACTGATAAAGTAAAAACCCTGCAAATAAGGTGTATATAACAAAATTAGTGACTTTCTATCATGTCCCCTTTTATTAAAGCAGGACCAATAACTAAGGAAATTGTTTGAAACAGTAGGATATTTATCTCAAACAAGTCCAATAATTGGTTTAGTTTGACATTATAGCTCAGTTAACCATGCAAACTTTATGCTTACATCCTTTTCTTTTGTAAATGTGCAATGTCTGTTACTGTTGGTGCATTATAATGACATAATGAGACTTTATTTTTATTCAACATTTTCCACAAATAGCTACCTTTAGTCTGGTAACACCTAAATATAAAGTCCAACCTAGAGGTAAAATTTACTTGCTACTGGTGTGTCTTTAGAAACATTTGTTACTTAAATGTCTTATAGAAACAGTAAACGTGGTATACTTTGGCGAAAGTAACAGTATTCAACCTGTAATGCCTGTATAGAAACACAACAGTGTAATGGACTGTTAAGTCAAACACAGCTCTCTGCAACAATAATTGCTTGGTATCCCACCCCATCTTGTCCAATCAGAAATGAGAAAAAAAGCAAATAGGCTGTGGATGGTAGACCAGGCAAAGATTTGCTAGCTGCTAAGCTAAGCTGCATTTAACTCTACATTTTGACTGAGATACATGAACTACTGCTCTTCATTAGTGCTTTGGTTCACTGTTAGTGATTGGTAAATAGCAGCTATAAAAACACTTGTTGTGTAGTTCGCCTTTCTGCTATTCTTAGGCTGCAATTTTCATGAACTACAGCTTACCAATTCTCACGGAAATTAGCAAAGTTGGCTAAGTCACTTAATTTGCTGTTGTTCTTATCCAACCAAATTTTGCAGAAATTCATGTAGTAGAGACTAACTGTATTTGATAATATTGTTTCCATAGGGATGTTTGTGAACTCATTGGATTAGGTTTAAAATCAGGAATTCAAGTAAGTAGTTGTATATGAAAGACCAGCAAAAATAAGCTGTTTCTGCAAGATGGTTGTTGGCACGGTCAGTCAGCTTTTGGTTAACAATTCAAGTACTGCCAACTGTAAAAATGCACTGCAATTACTAAAGCTAGCAAAGTTATTAACTTTGTTTAAAATAAAATCAGGGAGGGTAAACATGGCAGAGTAGACAAAAATATAAAAATAAGCTAGCTGTATTTGACTACAATATAAAAATTACTTGCTATGCTAATTGTCAAAGTTGGACAACATGTTTAATGACTTCTTCACTTCAAATCTGGGACAAACATTGACTAATCTCACATTAACCAACCACATGAACACTTTTGCTTGTTTATTGTAAATCACTTAGACTAAATATTGTCATTGTGCAACCCAAGAAAGTCATTTTAGAAATTAACCAATGGGATGCGTCTGAATCAGTATTACCAGTGTTTACTTCACCATGCCACATGAAATTTATAGCGCAGTTGTTGCATTGCCTCAGATCGAACAGCTGTTTCTATTTCTCCTGGTATTTCTGCTCATATTTTTAATACCGACAGCTGGAAACACCTGGAATAAATACATTGTCTTTATTAATGCAAAATGTGTTTCTTTGTATAAATATTTTATTGCCTTCATTATTTGTTTATTCTATAAATCAGAAACACACACTTACATAGTTTAATGTGTACTGGTACGTGGGAATCTAAATATTGAAGCCCTGGTGCATTTCGGACACTGAATATATCAGAAAAAAACCCACAGGAATACTGGCCTCACATCAGTGATCACCATCTACCAGATATTTGGCAGGAACTTTTGAGCAAAGTAAATTGACAAAAGGGCAAGTATTTTTGAAAGTTTCACACATGGTCTGCTTCAGGTAAATGAAGTCCAGATTTTGTGCTTTATCCTTCTTATCGACAACTATACAGCCGGCATATCACATCAACAACCAGCTCATATTCACAAAGTCTGATAAGACTGCTGTCATAGTAGTAACAATAATTCTCTTATATAGTCCCATAAATTAAATCAGTTGAAGGTGAAACAAAAATGTCAAGGAACAAGAATGTAAAAATAAGCAGTGAACTAGGATATCCTTAAATTGCTAGTTGTGTTATCCAAATGTCCTGATATGAAAACTCCCCTTCTATTCTAGCAATCATCAAATAATACTTCATCTGCGGAGCACACCGTTTCAATAAATTAGTCTTTAAAGAAGAGCCTGAAATGCACAGGCTAAAGCAGGCCTGCTTCATACTTGTTTCTAAGGATTAGGCTTGTAAATGCTATTGTGCAAACTGTATTGACAGCTCAGGAGTGACTTGCAAAATTTAACAAAGTTAACTTAGACCACTTAAATTGCAATGTGATTTCACATTTTTGTCCCATTACATATGTTTTCTATGACTGTAAAAAACAACCAACTGTTTCCCAGGCTTTCTGAGAGCCTGAATTGCACAGGATAAAGCAGGCCTTCTTTCTACTTGATTCTAAGGATTAGGCGTTACTCTCACTTATGCAACCTGTACCAAATAACTTGGCTGTTGTCCGGTTCTTACAGCTTTAACACTCACCCACTAAAAGAAGATTAGTGCAGGACACTGTCCTGTTTACCCAAATAAATGAATTTTCACATGGGAAAAGTGTTAGAAGAAGTGGAAATGTGAATTAGTCAAACATTTTAAAATCCTATCTATTACTAAATAAATGTCAACAAGACTCGGCACACAAATGTAAGCCTACAGCACCATCTAGTGATCGTGCCACTTAACCACAGGTACCATCCCCATGCTCCGGGTTATTAGCAGCAAAACAAGCAATACACCTTTTATTTTTATGAGTCAAATTCTCCCTCAACCACAGTTGTAAATACCTCCACATCATCATCATTTGCGTCCCTCTCCTCGTCAGATTCTTCCATGTCCTATGAAAAAACACAAAATGTACAATGTTAAACATCATAAGGCTCAGCATTGACCGTGGTGGGGACCGAACATTTGAGTGGAGTTAACTGGATGTCAACAAAGAGCCCTCCAGTGCACCCCAGAAACATTCACCAACATTGTCAAATATTTTTTTTTTGTAAGGTGCAGTAATAATTGTATTTGCCATAAAAGGACAAAAGGGAATGTGGGAAGGTGCAGTTAACACCTCAAATGTGAATGTCACTCACACAGAATATCACTATTACAATACAAGCAGTTCTTTGCAGTGGTTGATATTGTGACAACAATACATTTGGTCTATGATCAAGGAGACAAAAACACAAAGTGGGAAAGCTACAAGAAGCGTTTTTGTTGTGTCATATGTGTGCTCCAATACATTTTTTATCATACAATAAAAAGGAAACATCCAAGCTTAATTTGAGGATCAGGCACTTTAACAAATTAATTCAATATTAGAAGTGTTTACTAGTGTATTGATACAAATGGTTTCTATTATGACACAGTACAATAGATATCAACTTCTGCTTATTAGGAGAAAAATAAGCTCTATTATTGCATTAACATGTACTCATTATTGATATCCTCATTTTAATTTTAAATCAACCAACTATTTTGATCCCCTGGGGCAGAGGTGAATGGACTAAAAATTCAACAATTAAAATATTTGAGTACAATTATATATTTAGCCCTAGTTTATTATTTGTTGAAATGCAGTACAAATTATGAAAATTGACTCAGTTTTCAAGGTGAATTGTAAGAGAGCTGAGCTTATATCTCTAAAGGGAGAAGTTTCCCCTGAAACCAAACCTGATGGACCAGGCTGTTCTGTTCTCACAGTTGTTGGCTCTGAAAGGGGAATGCGACCCCTGATGCAAGAGTGTTATGGCATTTTCTGTGAAAGTATTTATAACAGTGTTTTGAAACCTAAATCAAGAGTTTCACCCTAGAACAACAAACACAGCACCTGAATGGAGTGTCACTAACAAATCCTTAACGAATCTCACATCAGGAGTCACACTTTCCTTTCATGGCCAACGACTATGAGACCAGAACATCCTGGTCCAATCAAGTTTGGTTTCAGGGGAAACTTCTCCCTCTAGAGATATAAGTTCAGCTCTCTTACCAGTTGAGCATTCTTAAAAATATTCACAAAGCAATAAAACTGACTCCCGAGTAAACAATTGAACATTACTGGGAGACACCATCAGAACAGGTGTGTCAAAAAGCACCAAATTTACTTCAAAATATACATTATTTACATTATATAAAATATTATAAAATATACATTATCAATTATTACGAATTACAATGAGCTCTTAGTCTTTCAATAGAAACAGAAGTCAACCATTCACGATAGAGCACATTTACAGTACAAATGTTGTACTCGCTCATAATATTGATGTCAAGTTATATTGCCTCAATATAGAAACAAATTGCTGGCAACTTAAATACTGACCGAGTTGCTCTCTCTGCTGTCTTCTTCTGCAGGAGGTTTGACTTCTCCATCTACAGTTTTGTTCAGGTCATCCTCCCCGTAGCCGTAGACCAGACCTCCTCTGCTCTCTTTGAGGGAAAAGCACACAAAGACAAAAACAGAGAGTTAACCTGAGGTGAACGTGCAAGACATTCACAAAGCTTTAGTTGGGTATTGGAGAACACGAGCTTAAGTTTTGGCTTCACGTTTTAACATTTGGAACATTAACGTTGTTTTGTAACCTTTGAATAATTTGCTTTGGGTAATTTAGTTTATTTTGGGAACAGAAAAGTATCATCTTTAAAATTGTATGACAAAAATATCTTGTTTTCTGCCATTTGGCTGGAGAACGGGAAGCCTCTTATTATAGGTTAAATATAACATAATTACAGGACAGACAACAAAACACTTGAGACATGAATGCGCAATTATAAATAACAACAAAAGTATTTCAAAAAATTCCAGTTCAAAAAACACAAAAGCTTCCAAGTACCTTCACAAAAGCTACTCTTAGATGTACTGTTCAAATTGCTAGCTTGCCGCCTATGTTAGCTAGCGCATGAAGTTCCGGTGTGAGAACAGCAATTTACAGCACATTTAACCTCATGAGATTTCTTAAACCCACCCAAATAAAATGATATACATAATGAATACCTGTTTCTGATTCGGCATCCGAGTCTGGTTCGGAGTCGTCCCCATATTCGGCCAAAGAAGAAAGTAACGCACTCTTTTTACCGCTCGCCATTATTTGTGTGTCGCGTAAACGTTGAGTCGCAAAATAATAACGTCAGCGAACAACGTTGCGCTTACCTGCCGGTTGGATAGTGGGAGTTGTAGTTCAAATGGTGTTTAGAGAAAAGTCAACATGTCTGTGAAGGTTCGCAGTCATGACGGTCAGTTTTCTGTCGTGGGACAGGCCCGCCAAGCAGTTAGTTATATTTTATTGATGATTAAACCCTACATATAGTTTTCTTCAATATTCTGCAGTAATCAGCTGATTTCACTACAAAATGCTCCAAACGGTAACAACCTTTCCTAAAGCTAGCATCTCTACTCAAAGCAAGAGGTAGTTTTCACTGGTTTTGAACAAACTGTAAAGAGTGGCTCTAAAACTCAGGAGGGTGCAGTTGTGGCTGTGGTTATGAATATACAGTGTTTATTGCACATATTTTTTAGCCTATAGTTCTAATATAGGCAAACAAAATGTGTTTTTATTAAGCTTAAAACCCCTGCTCTAGAGGGAGGGGCTTGACTTGATACCAACTCTGATTGGACCAGGCTGTTCTCATTGTTGTTAACTTGAAAGGGCAGTGTCTCTCCTGATGGGAGAATCGTTAAGATGTTGTAAAAAGTAGGCATTTGATAACAGAGGCTTCCTCCTCTGTTAAGAGGTTGAAGGCTTTTCCATTTTAACAAAATAGTTTTTTTTACCTCTCTGTCAAACAATCAGACTTTGCTGTTCTCAAAGGAATGTCAACACAGCATATTTGGTGGTTTTATTAACCATCCCACCATGGAGCAGTGTCACTAACAACTCTCCTGAGCCTTAACGTCTCTCAAATATGGAGTCACACTTCCCTTTCATGGGTAACGACTGTGAGACCAGAGCAGCCTGGTCCATCAGGTTTGGTTTCAGGGGAAACTCCTCCCTCTAGAGATATAGGCTCAGCTCTCTTACCAGTTGATCTCAGAATTAATAAAGTCTCTTGGAATTTGAGACAAAACATCTTCACCTTGAAAACTGAGTCCCAATGCTTTTACTTAAACCTTTTTTTCAAGATGACCTGGATAACTGAGAACCTTCACAGACAACCATACCAAAACAACTTCAAGATTAAAGATTTATTTTATTTGTCCCAAAGGAGATTTGCTTTGGACACACAAAGAGAACAAATTACTCACTATAAACATTCATTAAACATGACATACATTTAAATGCAAGAAACAGACTCAGTAAAGACATCACAGCCCTTATGGCCTAAGTTTATAGTTTGAGCTGCTTTTATATTTAGATATTAGAGCATTTGCTGTAATAGCTGCCACATCTCTTATGGATGTTAAATTCTTTTTTCTTCTCAACACAAACCGTGGCTTGTTCATAATTTGAATGACATATACAGTATATTGGGCTTTTTCAGGTGTCAGGTATTATAAAAAGAAAATATAGTAATTTTTAAAAATATAACAAAATACATATATATTATGGAGAGTTTATCTTTAAAACATTCAACTAGTTTCATTAATTTCAAGAAAAATCTCCAGTTGTAGATAGGCACACATTAGATTAGCCACATCTCTAAATGACTCCTTCGCTTGACCTCTTCTGCTTCCTTGCCTCCTGCTTCACATCTGAAGGGTTACAGCAGCATCCGTAGACCAGGGCAAATACAACCAGAGACACGGTTCCCAGTACAAACACCGCCACAACCACAGCACCACCCAATGCCCACGGCTCATGTCGGAGACGGTACAGGAACCATTCCACCCATCCTTCAGGCAACTCTGCGGGTTTCAGCACCTCTGATAAACTTGATGGGGCAAAGTAGAAAAAAGCACAAATTTTAACGGTATTGAAACAATTATGAGATAATATTGCACTAACATTAGCTGTCATCAAAGTTAAATTAAATTTAGTTGGAATTTTAATCTACTCTGCTATCTAATTGAATGCAATTTATAGCATTTCCTGGCATAGACAGTACTTTTGTTCTGATGTACTTTATGTACTTATGTTGTAATTATGTTATTATGTTATTTCCATGATATAGCAACTAATCCATCAGATTATGTCCATTTCTCATATTACAAGATAGTTTTAGTAAGGTATAATCTAGTTTCAAAGATGACAAAAATTGCCTACTGTAGCTTTAATGCTTACACTACAATCAACCAAATAAGCTATGAAGATAATAGATAGTACTGTACATTAACAGTCTATGGAAACCTGCTGATTTTGAAAAGTATTGTCACCAAAGCAGAGTTGTTCCAAGACTCACCTCTCAATGGCCATGTCCCTCGAAACGATCCTCTCACGGCTAAGGGACTCTCAACAGTGAAAGAATCTACTGCACTGTAGTGTTTGAGAACAGATGGCTGGGAGAGTAAACCTGCTTCAGCTCCTGTTCTGATCCAGCAGCAGCAGCAGCGGCTCAAAAAAACTTTTCAATAAAGCTCACACATTTCAGTTTCTGAGCATTCTAGTTTATTCCAAAATGGACTCAGTTCCAGCATTGCTCTATGTGGGCAAGGCAAAATGCCTGCAACATTTCCTGGTTAATGTTTACTCAAAACACTGTCTGTTGGAGCAAAAGTGAAATCTACTCAGTTAAGATATCAAGATATGCATATGATTACTCAATGTTTTATGTAGCAAATAGAGCAGTCAGTGTGCATCTTGCTTTGACATAATATCATCCAAAAAACTAAAAGGCCATTGAATTGGTCAATTTAACATTTTGAATATTTATTTTTTCTTTAATTACAAATCTAAATTCAACATCCACATGTTGTATCAGTATCAAAATCTTTTCTGTTACAGAAAAATAACAATGTGTATTTGTAATTATTTGAATATATCAAACACAAACCGATCCAACATTGGCACAATTTCCAAAACAACAATGTCCTTACTAGAACAACAGAGGGCGCTATTTCTTTTTTCAAAAGCAAATATCACTGGAAAAAATTGAAAAAAAAAAACTGTACATGTAGAAGTTGGAATGTCAGTCTTGAACATTTCTGCTGGTGGATTTATAATGAAAGAGTAATTTGTCACAAGGCACAAATGATCCTCTGTATTTATGCTTTGTACTTTGAACTTCGACTGTTTTTCTTTGTCCCTGTCACAAATCCATAATGAGTCATATTCAAATGGATACCAGTGGCAATCCTCATTGTGTTGCAGCATTCAGACTATTAAAGACAGTTTGATGGATAAAACAGTGACAATGAAATTATGGAACAAAGGTTTATGTATAATTTTGTGTTAAATAAAATTCTGGCACATGGAGATATACCTAAATGCTGTATTTACAAGTGGAGTCTGTTTTCAGTCTTCATATCAGACGGGCTGTACCCTGGTGCCCTGTTTCTTTGCGTTTCCACAGCAGCAGCCGGAGCAGGAGAGCACAACCAAGACCAGAAACATTACTGGACAGAAAAAACAGATAGAACAAAACTAAAGACACTGGAATAGATGTCCCATGGATGAAGCTCTGAAATTTTATCGCCACCCTTACCCACGAAAATGAGGAGCACTGTGAAGGCTCCCACCTCTAAGCCACCGGCTTGGGGGAGTGCCTGCAGTTTGACCCACACTCTGTTGAGAATATCAAGCATCTCCTGCTGTGTGTCCATTCTGAGTTTTGAAAGGTCACGCAAGAAGAGGTCAAGTGGGTTTTGCAGTCACAATACTGAACCAGCGCTTTTCTACTGCAACTGAAAAAAAGCAAAGCAAGAAAAGACATATGTAATTAGATATACTGAAAGTGAGTTAAAAAAGATATTTTGGTCCTAACTCCACCTATTCCTCCTAAATACTGTGTAATTATACAAGCCTATTCTGCAATTACTCCTTGGGACCAGCAAGAAGACATATATTATGTTCTTTTAATATGCCTCTGGATTGTTGTTATAATATATCTGCACTTCTAATCAGCGACTAATTGACCTTTACAATGTGTGTGTGATAAGGACTTGTCTCTATTATGTACAATCACATTTAGCTTCATGTATATCTTTGCCCACAAACAGAAGGCACTGCCCTGTCCTTTCAGTTTTAATTATAACCAAGGCAGACTATTTCAGGCCTGGCATTTGAAAAGGCCTGTCATCATCACTGGTGCAGCTGTGTGTGGGTGCGATCCACAGGCCGATACTAGACAGGCTGTGCAGGAGTTAAGTTCTTAGAGCTGTGAAGGCAGGATGTGGTCAGAGATAGCAGGATATCTGTATAGCAGTAGAACTAAATACTGTCTTTACAATTACAAGAAAATATACCAAAGTCTTTATAATATCTTTTCAAAATTACAAAATAGTATTGTTTACATTTACAGCAGACTTATTAATCTGCATTAAGTTTTAAAACAAGTCACTGAATTGTTTATTTTATTGACCCTTCAATTAGGTCATAGCAAAACTTAACTAACTAAGTTTTAAGTGTAGTAGTCATGTAAAACTAATATTTGCTCAAATAGTCTCATTTTAAGGAATGTGTAATGCTATTACAAGTTGATAACTTAATTCAGTACACAACATTGTAGCCTCACTCTACCCCAAAGCTAAGGTGCATGTAGGCTATGCCAGTCAAACGTTTTATAAGTGTGATTGTGGTTGTAAAAATGCTAACCTAATTAAAGAACGATTACATTTTGACATGCCAAGCTAAATATTATAGCTAGTCCTTAATTAAAGAATTAATTTATAAATTTTCTTCAGCCTAATCCCATTAGGGGTCGCAGGTAACTGGAGCCTATCCCAAGAGCTTTGAGCCTCAGGCGGGGTACAATCTGGATTGCCAGTTGTCGCAGGGCTGACATTTAGCAACAAACAACCTACCTAACTTAACTGTTAATTCACTAGGGACACTTTAGATTTGCCAATTGACCTATACAGTTGTTCTCATAAGTTTACATATAATATATAATATCAATTTTGGCCATTTTTCAGAGAATATTAAATGATAACTCAAAAGCTTTTCTTTCACTCATAGTTAGTGGTTGGGTGAAGTCATTTATTGTAAAACAACTGTGTTAATCATAATGGCAACAGAAATTGCACAAATGACCCTGATCAATGATTGGTTATTTTGGCCTGATATCATGCACAAGCGACACCAACAGGTTTGAATGGCTACTAAAGGTAACCATGCTCACCTATGATATGTTGCGATCTGTTTGCTTGTAATCAGTGTTTGTGTATAAAAGGTCAGTGAGTTTCTGGGCCCCTGACTGATACTTACATCTTTTTATCCGGTGCTGCACTGATGTTTCTGTCTGAGTCATGGGAAAAGCAAAAGAATTGTCAAAGGATCTGTGGGGAAAGGTCATTGAACTGTATAAAACAGGAAAGGGATATAAAAAATATCCAAGGAATTGAGAATGTCAATCAGCAGTGTTCAAACTTGAATAAAGAAGTGGAAAAAGAGGGATTCTGTTGAAACCAAACCAAGGTCAGGTAGACCAACAAATATTATATCCACAGCAACCAGGAAAATTGTTTGGGATGCAAAGAAAAACCCATAAATAACTTCAGCTGAAAAACAGGACTCTCTGAAAAAAGTGGTGTGGCTGTTTCAAGATCCACAATAAAGAGGCACTTGAAGAAAAATGAGCTGCATTGTCGAGAAAGCCATTACTACATAAATGCCACAACGCATCCCGCTTTCAATATGCCAAACAGCACAAACCTCAAAACTTGGCACAATATTAAGAACCGGGGTATGTAAACTTTTGATCAGGGTCATTTGAGTAGTTTCTGTTGTCATTATAATTTAAAAAGAGTTAACACAATTGTTTGACAAATGAGTGAAAAATGAGTGAAAAAGGGTTTAGTGTTATCGTTCATATTCTCTAAAAAAAAAGGCTATTAAAAAATCACAAATTCTGCCAGGGTAACTTATGAGCACAACTGTATATGCCTGTCTTTGTCTTTGTGCGGAGTACCCGGAGAGAAGCCCCGGTAACACGGGGAAGACATGCAGGCTCCTCACAGAAAGACCGGAGCTCCCGACGTGAGCTTCTTATCCTAATGACCTTATTATGAACAGAACTGTACAGACTGACGTTTGTATGAGAACTGTAGTGTGTTTTCGATTAGAAAGTTCTAATCGAAAACACACTAACGTTACAGTTCTCATACAAACGTCAGTCAGCTCTGGCTAAGCCCCGAAAAAAAAAGTTAAGCAACAACAACAAAAAAGTTAGCAAATTAAAATTTATGGATATGAAGCTCAGTAATAATAAAAAAAAGTTTAATAGGCTAACTATTAGATAATCTTACTAAACTTACCTTCCGTGACCCGACTTCTCCCCTTACGTTGCTAGGCAACGCGTGAGTAGAAATGTACTTTTTTAAATCCGCTATAGCACAATTTTAGCCATAGGTTGGCTGAGGTATTTCTGGCCGCACACTCCTATTACACATGATGAGAGAGAGCAAAACAGGCTGCAGAGCACTAGTGGAACCAACTGTAGCCTACAAAAATTCCTTACAGTCGATCTTGTTCACCAACAAAAATAAAGTGGAAAGAAAAAGAAAGCCTCTTTCTTACCTGTAACTGTTTTGCAGCAGTTCTTAGAAAACAGAACTTAAGCTGATGTTCTCCAGATCTCACTACCTTCCTCTTGTCATCACCCTCCCCCTCTTTCTTCTTCTCTCATTTGTGAAGTTCCTGAAGTTTGTTTACTTTACTGTCCTTACTGTCCCGGGGTTCTCCTCTACCACCAGAACAGTCCAGGGGCAGAGCTGGACATTTGGGGGTAATTTAACTCTTTGAGCAGATCTGCCGACTCCAAGTGCTCCTTGTGTGCTTTGAGTTCACTTTCTCCCACCTCTTTGACTAACTCCTGTTCTGTGGACTTGGTACCTCCTCCCTCCTCCTCCTTTTGCACCATTACTACTTCCCAGGCGTCTCTCACTCCCCCACACCCTCTGTCCAGTCTGTACACTCCCTCTCTGTTGCTAGAGACCAGCTGTGACTGGCCTCTTTTCTTTTTTCTTTTTTTTTTTTTGTCTTCAGTAACCGTGGAGACAGGGGGGGGGGGGCAGCTGACAAATACCTCGGGAGCAATAGGGCTTATTTACTTAGGTTTTGTAAATGTTTATTATTCATTTATTGCTCAGTGTTTAGCAGAATTAAGACACGTTTAAAATAAAAATAAAAAACTGCTTAGCTTACTTATTCCTTCAAAAATACAAATCTCTTTGACACTTGATGAGGCTCAATTCTGGGGCTGCACAATATTAGAAAACGTGATAATTCTTAGATTGATTTTTGCAATACAGATATTGTGATTATGAATAAATTTGCAATATATATCGTTTTACTATTTGCCGCGGATAACAATTTAGCTTGATTTCATTACCTGATTTATATATGATATAAAGTTCACAATAAATAGATATGTACTAATTTAGCCAAGACTAGTTTAATGACTGATCCCTAAATGATTGTCAGATCCATGACATAGACATCATATTATCATCCTTTTTTTTGGGGAGGGGGGGTGGCTTAAATATAGAGATTATCATTCAGTTTCACAAGATATTTGAAATTCAATGCGAAACAAATCCTCACAATCTGATTATATGACTATAACAAATCTTTGGTATCAGGATTTGTAACTATATCTAAAACTCACTATCTCTCTCCCTCTGGACGGAGGTTGCTGGGCAGACGTTATTTATATAACGTCTGTAGATTATAGATTATCCAAGCAGCAAGTTTGAATTAAAAAAAAAAAAAAAAAAAAAAAAAACGAGAAAAAGTCTTCTGAACGTCATTTTAGTTTATTTGCCTTTTTTCAGTTCCCTCTCTTTGAGCAGTCACTTGCAACAAGTCTGCTTCCTGGGACAGGAAAGATAAATTGAAGGTGTTTGTCCAGATGATGGTATTGAGAACAGCGAGATATGCATAATTCCGCTGATTTTATGCCTAAGAATCCTCAACAGGATTTGGAGAAACTATATAAATATTTGGGTTAAAAGTTATGTGGGGCTGCTTTCTGCTTTCTGTTTACACTTTTCACTCCACAAAAACTACAAACTTTGGAATCTGGCTGATGGGGTGTTTTTGATTTGTTGTGGCACACGCTCCCTTGTTGTGTAATGTGTGACATAACAGCTGTATGCTCATTGTGAGTGTAGTTACCATCTGCAGTTATCCAGACCATACACAATGTTTTCCAACAACAATTTATGAACTACTGTTAGCTACTGGTTGCTAGCATTAGTAGCTAGAAACAGTCAACTCTGCATCACTGATCATATTTCAATTACTTTCAATAAAGTTTGGATAATAAAACCTCAAGATGATGCCACAAATTTCAGTTAAAGAGCTTTTTAATTGATGCTATGTTATTAGTAAAGGTGTTTTTAGGATTAATCTAAGAGACCAGTATTTACTAGTCCATTCTAAAGGAGCCTTATTTGAGGTGTTGTACCCTAAAGAACATTTGCTGTTGATTTGTGTTGCTTTTCTTCACGTAGGTTGTACTTGTGGACTTCATGTCAGCCTGCACAATGTGAGGCAAACAGTGAGGCAACCTTTAATCCAAGCATATCATTCCTCTGTGAGTTCATTTTCCATTTGGTATGGTTGCCTGTGCTTCTTACAAAGAATGAAGAACAATGAGGCAGTTCCTTCCTTCTGCCTCTTTCTTGTTTTTACTCCTTCACAGCGGTATGTTTGCTATGTGTTCTCTGGGATTTGGATAAAGATGAAGATGAAGACATTGTTATGGTCAGTTGGTATAATGGATTAGAATGCATTTAGACTATCCTAATGTAGGGCAATTATTTATTTACCAAAACTCTTTCCTTACAATTTTTTAAATGTTTTATTGTGTGTTCAAAGTATTTATACAAACCCCCACTTTAAAGGCACACTCACCCAATAGAATTTTCCTTTATTTCATACCTATGGTCTTCTAAAACAGAAATCTGCAGTGTTGTCTGCATGTATAATCCCAATTTCTTTCTTTGTTGTCTTGTATGGGGGATGATTTTGACTTTTGAGAGACTGAGACAATCACAGCTGAGAGCTTGACGTTTACATGAGTAACAATAGACAACAAATGTAAACAAGTTGGCTTAATGTTTACTATTGTTGTCACTTTATTTGTTTTTGTTTAAAATAAAACAAGCAGGCGGGGCCAGGTTTCTTTACCAACATTCCTGTGTAATTCTTATTTAGTACATGGTATGCCCGTACACTTTAAACATCTTATGTGTAAAAAAAAAAAACACAAAAATAAGAGAGAAACCACTAGTACTAACTTCTTACATATTCCATCACTAGCTTGATTTCTTTTCTGTGGGAAAATTGCTGCATTGGCAGACAAGGACAGTTAGAAAGGAGCAGACAAAAGGCTGATTTGCATTGACCTCTGGCTGATCTGGTTTTGGAAGTGAGGCCTGTTGAGTCTCCATTGAGTCTCTGTTTCAGAAGGACTCTGAATGTAACACAATTGCACTTTAACCCCATGACTTCTAACACTGCACACATTTGGCTCCAATTTTTTAAACCACTCTGGTGAGTTTTGTTTACCTCAGATTGTAAAAACCAGATATATCTTGTAAGTTTGGTATTTTATAAGGTTGTTACATTATTTACTCAAAAGCATATCTATTAACTAATGGTGAATAACATACAACATACATTTTAATTGCAAAGCTACAGACAATGACATTAATTGTCATCAGATGTCTTTTGACATCTTTTGCGTCAGCCATTACTCAGTAAATGATTCATCTATGGAAGACCATGACCTCTCACATGAGCACATCACACTGTTCAACTATGATACATATTCATCCAAGCTGGACTGACCCAAAAATGTCTCATTGCTGTCAAGAGAACAACTGTTGGATTTATTGAAGCAACTAGTACAGTATTTATGACCTCAGAGACATGGTTGGGTCAGAACCAAGAGTGTTTAAGGAATAACAGACGTCTTTGCTGACAATAGGATTAAAATGGAGAATGAATTCCCATTGTCATGACCATTTGTAACTCCACACTTAAATAGAAAAATTGACTAGGTAAACTCAGTCTGCTGTAGTTTTGTTTTCCAAAGATTATAGTCTGCCAGAAAAAAACATGTATATTCAGGGATCATTTGTATCACATCACACAAAAATGCATCACACAAAAACTAAATACTGAGCAAGATGTAACATTGCGTCACATGTCTTTAGACACAACAACATAATTTACCCTCCTGCACTTTTTTGAGGGTTACAAACTTGCTAACAAAAAGTGTTATTTTTTGTACAAATATTTTTATTTGTACAAAGAATATTGTACAAATATTCCATCGACTGGCTAACAATTTTGTAAATAATAAAATGGACTTTAATTGCAGTGTTGTTTCCCTATATAAACAATCAATGGTTGTGCCATGGTATGCCTATGTACGTTTACTACTCCATCTAGTGGTTAAACATGGTCACAACATTGTTTATAGAGACTTTCTTCCAAAACAATATTAACCAGGTGGAAATAGCTGAAATATTGTAAATATGTGTTTTTGGTGTAAATCTACAATAGGTATTGTCGGATAGTGATACTTATTGAAGGTATTATTGGGTTATTATTTTTTACTAAGCCACATTTACTTATTAATAATATAGTAACCACCAGCATATCGCCATCATCATTGGTTTAAATATGTTTTGATGTGTAGTTTTTGACAAAAAGTAAAATTGTAATATCTTTTAAAGAAGGAAAAAAAAATATATATATATATATATATATATATATATATATATATATATATATATATATATATATATATATATATATGTTTTCTATATAGTTACCATCTTAGTTGACGCCTTTAGTTAAATATTGTGATTGTCGTCGCATCCTGAATATTCTTAAAAAAAGACAGGGGGCGCAAATCCATTAAAACCCCAAAGACTGTTTAAACACGTTGCGTATCGAGGATAACAAGCAGTACCTGAAGGCATCGCAGAAGAGTGCTGCTGGAAAACCGGGAGCGCAGCGGGGACAGAAGGGAAGTGGGATTGCAACATCGCTGCCACGTCCGAGGCAGGCTCAGAGGGATGAAAAGGGGATGTGGGAGTGACCGAGGACCACGGAGGAAGCCCAGCCAAGAGGAAACACGTCGAGACACGAACAACACCGTGTCCCGTAGCCCAGTGAAAGGCGGTGTCGGCTGGAGGAGCCGTTCTTAAGCTAGCTTGGCATTGGTCTTCTCGAGAATTCACCCTGGAGCTCTTTTGTACCCACGGCAGGGCTTGTTTCTGTGCTTTCAGGAGGGGCAACCCTATGCTAAGCTCAGAGACAATGGCCGAGTTCGTCACCGAGGAAGAAGAGCCGTGGTACGACCAACAGGACTTGGAGCAGGGTAAGACCAGCACTCATCTTCCTTCTCCTCCAGTAAACAGCAGCAGCAGCAGCATCCACTGTCAGCCGGTGTCAGTCAGCTGAATGCTCTTAACAAAGAGCCTCTGTACTCATCTGTCTCTTTTACAGCTCTATCCTTAAAACCCTTACAACAATGCAACCAATGCATGTCAAACAGGCCTTGTACATCACTGTGAGCAGCTTACGTGGCTGTCTCTAACAATTGAAGCCAACATTTCTATTTAGTGCTCGGTAACTCGGCATTACAGCAATTGTGTTGGAAGAAACCCTTAAGCTTATGCCTAAAGGCTTGTCAAGGCTTGTATATTAATACCTACTCCACAAAGACAGTATTATAGATATTTATTAAACGCTAATGACCAATTTGGCCTGTACAATGAACATTAGTTTAATGCAATGTGCAGTGGTTCAATAAAAACACTAAAAAATAATAAGACTTGCTGAAATATTTGTTAAATATTTTAATAATAATAAAAATAATTTCAAATTAATCATTTCTAGCACAGGCCTATGTTTTTTTTATCTTCTTTTCTAAGAAAATCTTTTTAAATTGGTAAAATGTTGATTTTAAATGTTGACAAATTTTTCTGCCTTTAGACAGTTTAG
Source organism: Neodontobutis hainanensis (assembly GCA_024349245.1). Taxonomy (NCBI): domain Eukaryota; kingdom Metazoa; phylum Chordata; class Actinopteri; order Gobiiformes; family Odontobutidae; genus Neodontobutis; species Neodontobutis hainanensis. The sequence goes on along the minus strand of JALDNG010000238.1, from coordinate 341,567 downwards.
GAATGGTTCACATTATACTACAGATCATTAGAAAAATAGTGTGATGATTATTAAGCCATTTTGGCTCAGACATACGCAAATTAATAGGTTACTGAAGGCTTTTTATGACATTTATGTTAATTATTTAATTTCCATCTTTTTACAGTTATTACCACAGTCAGGCACACAACATTTGCATAAAGCATCTATTTCTCTCCAAATTACATGTGGACTATAAAATGTCAAAATGATATGATGATGACATTCATTTTGTTTGTGACTCAGCAGGCTTTACTACCCGTTCTAAAAACAAATGTTCTGTTCTCTGCTCTCCACCTTCATTTCCTGTTTCTCTTTTCATCTGCCAATCACTTGTCTCAGTGCCAAGCAATTAAAACGATTCATATCCGTGAGCCGAAGAGATAGTGTGCACCATGCATTTTCTTTTAGCAGAAGGAATCCGTTTGTGTTTTGTTTTGGCAGGATCAAAGACAGAGGTGGAATAAACAAGACAGAGGAGTGAAATTAGTGGGATGTAAAATGTCAGGTGTGTCTGGGAGCACAGGGGACGCTGGACTCGGGCTACAAAGCGCTGACGGCCTGAGCTCGTCCTCGCCTCATGACATTTGGGAATGTCACTAGCGCTTGAAAGAGACGACAGCACTGATTATATTACACTTTGCTCACCAGGAATCACTGACAGCAGCATGGCTCTAGGGCAACTCACATGTGAACGATTCCAAGAAAAATAACAATTTTACTGCCTTCAAAATATCAAAACAAACTACATAGCACTATTGATATAAAGGAATTATTTTGTTTGCTGATGCTGGATTCCTTTACTAAGCTAAAACAGTGCAGTGAATAAAAGTACTGCAATAGTAAACAAGAGACAGTGGCCAAAGACATAGAAAATTCACATAAGATTTTAATTGCTCATAACCTAAAAATTATATTACCACATATAGAAAATATATAAAACAATATAAATGGTGTGTTGGGTATTACAGCTTTTTGGGCGCAACATTTATTTGAGCATTCATTACTAATAAAAATAAGGCCATTATCCTATTTACCAGTATTAACAATATTATTAAAAATGCAGGTCATGGCCACAAGGGGCAGCACCGACAGCATCACAGCGTTTTATACAGAGTGAAAGTGTCAAGCTAATGTACATGCTTAGTTTACAGTTGTTTGCTTACCTTTCCTTTTGAGCAATGATATGTTTCAGGCAGCATATGAAACATTTAGCTCTAGTCCCACCCATGTGCATCACTCAGACAAGCATAGGGTCCTCCGCTGGCAAGTGTTTTGTAGTAAACAAAGCTTAACGTTAAGATTATAGTAACCACTATAGGCCCTACAATAGGGTACCGATGTTTCTTTTTGAAGCTGCAGCCGACTTGTCACTGTTGCTTGTGAGCTCTAGCACTGATATCATAAGAGGGCAGATTCACCACGTCTATATTTGCTTAAATTAATTGCAGAAACTTATTCTTAATGTTATGGCAGTCAATATGTTAGTAGTAACACTTCAGTAGGTCAGTTAGCAAGCATGTATGTTAGTCTTGAATCTACTATTTCTTTACACATATACAATTTGATATTTATATTTTTATTTATTTTCAAACTCGTTATTTTTTATTTACAAGGAAAAAAGATACAACACATGTACAAAACCTGAACAAGTGAACAAACAAACACAGCCCAGCACACTCTAAGGGAGCTCTAATACAATTTTAAGAAGTTGTTGGCCTTGAAACCTCATGTTGCATGTTGCAGCCCTATTAGCTCCTCAATCAAAGCAAAGTTACTGTGTATTTAGTGTTCAGTATTGATAAATACATATTATGTACAAAATATGTAAAGGAATGAGATCTTATTAGATTAAGAAGAATTTCGCCTCTGCATTAGATAAGATAAGCTTTATTGTCACATGCACAATTACATGGTACAATGCACAGTGACATGTATTCTGTATACTGAACAAAAAAATTAACGGAACACTGAGCTAAACTCAAAGATCGAAGTCTTTTTCTATGAACACAAAAGGCCTATTTCTCTCAGTATTGTTCACAAATCTGTCCAAATCTGTGTTAGTGAGGCTCTTCATTAGCCTTTTAAGTCATCCATTGTTTATTTGACTATTTTACTTCTATTAGTAATTGTGAAGATGTAATTTATGTATAAATAAAATGCATTTGGGGACCAGATATATTTGCAAAAGGCTGGGTTTAGCTCAAAACTTTAAATTTGACTCATGCTGCAAAATCAAGAGATTTATTTAAGCCTGTAGAAGCTAGCGTTTTGAAGCTTTTGGAAAACCGCTCCAAATCTAGTCTACTCAAATAAGTAATCCTATTTCTGCAAGTTATTATCACCTGTTTAATGTATTAGGGAGTCAAAAGTGGTCACTGAAGTATTTCATATCGCATCTTATTAGAGATAAGGCGTGACATTGGAAATCTTTTGTCTGGTTCTATTGTGTCTCAGCCAAACCCCTGTGTCTCGGCCACTGTTCAACGAGCAAATATGTGGCTTCAGCCGCTGAGACAGGCTTCCTGACGCTCTGAATGCTCCTATTACAGCCCATTAAAAAGTGCTTTTTTCACCCAAGGACACATTATAATACTGACTGTCACAACCCATGACTAATACTAGCTTTTTACCGTTTGGAATACAGTTTATTTAGTAAAAAAGCTGAAAAGCAAATGTTTTTAAGCCATGCCTCTTTACACAGGAAGAGAGGATGATTTTCACATTCCTGTGACTCTCACAAGCAATACACACCTGCCAACTGTGGAAGAGATCACTGCCTGCAAAATACACACGTTTGCACCAAGACAATTCTACATAAACTGCTTGGCTCCTTTTTGCAGGAACAGGCAGCTTCCTTCATATCTCACTGTTCAAATATCCGCTGTGGAGGGAATATGCATTTGTCGGTGGCAAGTATTGACTTGCTAAGTTGTTTGTTTGTGCAGTGAACTGTATTGATCGCCCTGTATTTTTCTTTTCTGGCCTCTGTTATGCATCTCCTCCTCCACTGTTCTCTTTGGCACTTGTGGCTCACTTGGAATGCAGCTGCTGCTTCCCTCGGAGTCCGGTACAGAGTGACACTTGAATGTGGACAGTGCAACATTGTCGAGTTCTTCCTGTGGTATTTGGTTTGTATAGGATAGAATATTTTATGGGGTTTGGTTAACAAACTAACTCTTTAGCAAGTGTGTTGTATTGCAGCAATTACTGAAAGGTCTCAGAAAGTGTCATCTAGGATGGCCTATTAAGCCACTTTGTACCACAAGGTGCAGTCATGACTCGTCACTATTTATTCTCAGTCCAACTCATTTGGGAGTTTTCGCCACAGGGTCTATAAGAACATGTTGATGTCATGATATTTACATGCACAGCAAAGTTGTGTTTAAGAACTGCAATTACTGCTCTAAAAAGTTGGGAAATGGCAAATTTTATACGCCCTAACTTAAGATCGCCCAGGGTGTAGGCTCGAGGAACAGGAAATATTTGTTATATAATATTGAAACTGAAATATTCATAAATCACATTTATGTGCCATATTCTTTACATTACCAGACTTTTCTTTTTTTTTCAATTATGAAGTGGATTTACTTTGAACAACAGCCTGGAGCCAGACACGTCTTTGTTTCTGCTGTAACAGTTGTGCTAGTATTCCCCAGTGTGAGCTTTTTTTAATTGGAGTAAAAATGCACACAGCAAATGGTTAGCAATTTACTAGACAATCTGAATTATGATGCATTAGGAAGTACAGTATATCTCACAGCTTATTTTTGAGCTTTTAGCATTGTCTTTAGTTCAGGTCAGGACCTGATAAACAAAAGTTATTTTCCAAGATGAGCTATGAGCGCCTGAGCTTACCTCACACTTTATTCAGCCGCATGCCTCAGGAGAAAGCATCAAGTCACAGGAATATTGCATGAGAGTTACCGCTGACGTCAGCGCTCATAATGATTAATGATGTCTAGTATTTATACAGCCCTTTTCAAGATTCTCAAAGATGCTTAACATAGTCCATTATTCATTTACTCCACAGTTACACACTGGTGGTGGTAAGCTACTTTTTTGTAGCCACAGCTGCCCTGGGAAGACTGACAGAGACATGACAGCCATTTTGCGGCTTCGGTCTCTCCGACCATCACCAAACCGAAATTTATACATCAGTGGCACAGACACAGGAGGCAAGGAGGGTTTAGTGTGTTAACAATTGACTCCCCTCCGGATTCGATTCGATTGACGATTCTGATCTCACGATTCAATTTTGTCCGGATTCGATTTGATTGACGATTCTGATCTCACGATTCAATTTTGTCAAAAATTTTATTTTATAAAATAAATTGAGGCAAATTAGAAGTGAACAAGTGCCCTTTTGTTGTTTTACAAATCAGGGCTCCAGACTAACTTTTTTTATCACTGTCCCAGTACCATCCTAAAAGCCAGTTACAACAGTCCCTAAGTAAATGACAAATTTTTCCATATTTATTTAAAATATAAGCTAATGTTTGTCTATTTGTAAGTTTATAAATCAATAAAAATAAAATCAAATTCTACATGTGTTTACATAGAATTTAATTTGCTTATAAGGCTAAGTACTTGACCTCAATGACCCAAGCTCACTTCCTCTGGCTCTTGGCTGCGCCTAGAAATCCTGTTTATAGAAATTATGAACAGAACCGGTGACAAAAGGCAGCTCTGCTGGAGTCCAACATGCACCAGGAACAGGTCTGACTTACTGCCGGCAATGCGAACAAAGCTCCTGCTCCGGTCAAGGACTGAACCCCTCTTAGCAAAGGGCCCCAGACCCCATACATCCAGAGCACTCCCCACAGAGCGCCACGAGGGACACAGTTAAATGCCTTCTTCAGATCCACAAAACACATGTGGACTGGTTGGGCAAACTCCCATAAACCCTCCAGCACCCTGGAGAGGGTATAGAGCTGGTCCAGTGTTCCACGACCGGCACAAAAAACACATTATTCCTCCTGAATTTGAGGTTCAACTATCGGCCATATTCTCATCTTCAGTACCCTGGCATAGACTTTCCCGGGGAGGCTGAGGAGTGTGATCCCTCTGTAGTTGGAACACACCCTTCGGTCCCCCTTCTTGAAAAGAGGAACAACCACCCCGGTCTGCTAGTCCAGAGGTACTGTCCTCAAACGCCACGCAATGTTGCAGAGACCGCCCCACAACATCCAGAGACTTGTGGTATCTCATCTAACCCCGAGGCCTTCCCACTGAGGAGCTTCCCAACTACCTCAGTGACTTCTGCTTGGGTGATGGACTAGTCCACCTCTGAGCCCTCAGTCTCTGCTCCCTAAGTGGAAGACGTGACACTGGTGAATGGAACATAATGTAAGTCGCTTTGTGATAAAAGTGTCTGCTAAATGTTAACTTATCTTTTATGCATTTTCACCTGTTATTCAATAATAGCAAGAATTTATTAACATAATTAATGTAAGGACCAGAAGTACTTCACAAAGGACCGGATTTGGTCTGCGGACCGTAAGATAGAGACCCCAGGTCTTTACTCTCACTGACTGCAGCAGAGACACAGAAGACAGCACATGATCAAGACCATTATAACATCTCTCTGACAAGGGCCTCAAACAGGTGAAGAACCGACTGGAAACATCACATATGTGAATCAATTTTCAACCGGCACACAGTTAAGCGTTACATCCCTTATTAAGACTATCCCATAATAGACTGGTGCATAAAATTTATTGGCTGTAAAACATAAAAGGAAATACAACTAACTCTGTACCTTCCTGTAAAGCAGTAAAGTGAATTGGTATTTAGTTTTGCTCGGTCTGGCTTGTCCTTGCCTTTTCTTAATCTACGTCTACCAACCGAACGTGTTCCATGTTCTCCTTTGTAGTCAGCAGAAACACAAGTCAGAAAATGCATGTGCGGCCTGGCGTGCTTCCCAGTAATGCCTATCCATTACTGAAGACAGCCCTGCCCCAGAAAAGCGGTCATTAGCTCGTTTCTCCCTGCTGTTTTTCAAGTGGGGTCCAGGATGCGTCTGATTTAGTCAGGCCTTTGTTTATGCTGAGTCATATTGAATACTCTGTAGGTAAACATACATTGTCACAACAAAATTAACAGATCAAACATTGTAACCCCCAGCATTCTCTAAAGTTGACCAGTGGCCTAGTTCTCAGCACAAGTCTCTCTGTATAATCTGTTACCTTTCCCTCTGGCTCACTGTCTTCCTGTTCTCCTCTCTATAATGAAATTGGTCCGGTGAAAGTAGGTTTTGTGATGGACCTTTAATCATTGTGCTCCAGACCTAGTTATAACCTGCTCAAAATAGAACAGTTCACCTTATTAATGATGACAATGACTAAGCGGCTCATTTTTAGATGAATTAGCTTCTCCTCTTCTTGTCCTCTGTTATAATTCACATAAACTTCATCTTCATAACATGTTTATCCATTTTTGATTTTCTAGACCTGCACTTGGCAGCAGAGCTGGGCAAGACTCTGCTGGAAAGAAACAAGGAGCTGGAAGACTCTCTGCAGCAATTGTACCTCACTAATGAAGAACAAGTGCAGGAGATTGAGGTATGGCCATTCACAGTCACTTTAGCTTGTGAATATACAGTTTTGTCATGCTACATATTGACACCTAACGTATGCCAAGTTGGCACATATTATAGGTTTTTGTCAACATGCACATTGAGAATTGAAAGTGAAAAACTTAGCATTACAAACCAAACTGACAACGGTGAATACACAGGGCTTGTGTTTGAGTGGACTCAGATGCAGCATTTGTTATCCTCACGGGCACAAACTACACACCCCACCTTTAATAGTTAAAGCAACTCAATGTTTCTCCAAACAAATATAAGGCGTGAAAAACAAACAACAGTAGTATTACATTTTTTTTTACTTTTCTGCCTTACAGTACCTGTCCAAGCAGCTTGATGTTTTGCGAGATATGAACGAACAACATGCCAAAGTTTACGAGCAGCTGGACGGGACGGCCAGAGAGCTGGAGCGCACCAACCACACTCTGGTAATGGACAGCAAGAACTCCCAACAGAAAATAGAGAGGTAAGAAGAGATCCCTTTAATTCAATCATCCTTTATTCTCTTGTTCTAAACTTTTTTTTTTTTACTGAGCAGTTTAACAGGGGCCATTGAGATCTTGCAGAAGCAGGTGGACTCCCTCACTACGCAACTGGAGCAGCTCCGGTCGATGGAGCAGCTTCGGGTGAGGAGAGAGAAGAGGGAAAGACGCAAGACTATACACTCATTTCCTTGTTTGAGAGAGCTCTGCACAGCACCAAGGTACAGACAGTAAGACTTATTTGAAACATTAAATTAGGAATGGGTTTGTAACTTATTTTTTGGTCAGGTATGAGGATGAATTTGTCGTAGGCCGAGCTGAGAGCTTCTCTGTAGAAGCAAAGCGCCAGCCGTCTGAAGAAGAGAATCGGCATCTCCGGGAAGCAGTGTCAGCACTGAGGGCGGCTATAAGGACCGAGAGGGGACGCAGAGAGGGAGTGGAAAAGGAGTGCAATCTGCTTTTAGCAGAGTTCTCCCGGCTTCAGACAAGAGTACAGGTCATTATAAAAACTATTTAACATTTTCACATTTAGCAGCACATTAGGAATGCACAAAAATATAATAATATTATAACCCTGAAAAATAACCAAGAAGCAGAGCTGAAATGTTATACACATACATACAGAACTTGGAAAAAGCACAGAACTGTCAGATCAGGTTTTCTTTTCTGTGCAATAATGGTCATTCCATTTGTCCCAGGACGCTGAAAGCTGCCAGGCCAGGGTGAGGGAGCTGGAGGTGGAACTAATGGAGCTACAGCAGCTGCGTCGCGCTCGCACTTACCTCCTCAGCAGCGAGGACGACGGCGTGACACTCACCCAGACCGTCCTCAACAACACTCCGGAGACGGACACGTTCATAGAAGAGGAGCTGGGGGAAACCGGCGGAGGAGTGAGGGAGATGACCGAGGGTGGGGGAGGAGCAGGAGGTGAGGCTCTACCCGACTCCAGCCCCGTGAGGAAGAGCTGCAGTGACACAGCACTTAACGCCATCGTGGCACGGGACGCCTCCGGACGCAGAAGGGGAAGCTATGCTCTCCACGCCAACAGTGTGAGGAAACGAGGCATGTCCATCCTGAGGGAGGTGGACGAGCAGTACCACGCCCTGCTGGAGAAGTACGAGGAGCTGCTGGGGAAATGCAGGCGTCACGAGGAGAGTCTGTGCCACGCCGAGGTCCAGACATCCAGACCCGTCTCCCGGGACCCGTCCATGAAAGACTGCGCTATGGGTCCCATCCCGGTGCCCCCTCCGACAACGCCTACCCAGTCACCCTCTACCCCCGAGGCCATGGAGAGCATTAGTCGGCAGGTGGAGGCTGTGGACAAGCGACTGGGACAGAACACACCAGAGTACAAAGCTCTTTTTAAGGAGATCTTCTCCCGTATCCAGAAAACTAAGATGGACATCAAGGCTACCAAAGCGGCTAAAGCCAGCAAATCATGCAAATCAAGCAAATCTGGCAAATCCAGTAAACACTAAAAACATGGTACAGGGTGTTTTGTAAATGTGGTTACATCAGATACGTTTGGATAGCTTAGATATTTAGTCAGCTACACTATCTGATACAACCACTAGGGTTGTGATTGTCAGCACACTCCCAGTTTGGAGAAGCTGACAGGAGCAACTGCACAGATACTAAACTGTGTATGTTGTAAATGGGGCCAGAGACTATTTAACTTTGAACACTTAACATTCAAGAAATGTGCTGGGAAAAAGCCATAATGAAGGTTCAGACCTAAACACATGTTTTATAGAGGGTTATAAGGGATAATCTCTGCAGGATTATATGTAGTAAATATTAGAAGCCCTCTACGTTCACTGACTCCATTAGCAGCCATACATAAAACACAGTCTGTGTCATTGCTCCTGTCAGCTTCTCTAAACCTGGGGTGTGCTGAAAGTTACAGACACCCTTTAACAAAATCCTGGACTGTCCCTTTAAATGTATGTGGCCCCCGTTTCAGTGTTTTTCAGTTTTTGTTTTAACTTTGTATCTAAACACAGTTTTTTTCTCTGTGTTTAGATACGGACTTAATTTGAAAATATTCTCTCTCTTATTATCCAGTTAGATATCTGATTAAATAACATACTAACCTTGCCTTTTTTATAAGTACAACATATATAGAGCAAACCTCTCAGGCTAGAATGCTGTCTGAAGAACCAACCTGAGGTGCTACTGCGAAATACTGTTGAAATTCTCAAATTAAAAAGCCTTGTATGACTGTGTGACTTTACAACTTTCGTAAGGCATTTTTATAGATGCTTTACTCAGAACTAGAGATTTAACTTACTAATGCTTTCGCTAATGTTTACTTCCTACTTACATGAGACAAAAGTAACTATAATGTGAATGTAACTGTGTGGGTTTAAAACATAACACAACAGGGATTTTGATCCTATAGTCGAACAATTATATACATATTACAGCTTTTAAACAGGGCTTTGCAACAAACCAAACTGTAAAACTAACCCTATGTATCAAATCTTTTTGCTATCAACAATGTCTTATTTCTTTCTTTGAAATGTTATGACGTGGTTGTCAAAGCTGGGGACAGACAAGCCCTTTATGTGAAGGATGGGGTAGCTGATACAGTTAAAAAAAAATTGTATTTAGCCTGAAAAGGGTATGTCTGACAATGCTCTTAAAAATAAACTGTGGTTTATTATATAAAAGGTCATGCTAAGTGTGTGATGAGACTTATGAAATAGAAATGTGTGCTAGCATAGACAACAATGCCAAACCAGAGTCACTTTTTGTAAGGCTTGTGAGCTTTCTGTACTGTAATGTATTAAATTAAAAATGTAAGATGATGCATAATTTAGCATTTTTAATTTTATTTGTCATGTCGGTGATGTTTTTTTACAACTTTATTTCAGTGCCTATATGACTAACCCTGTCTCAAAATATTTTATTATTTATAACTGTCACACTGTAATTATTATTGGTTAACATCATATTGGCATTAAACATTACCCCAGTAAAACTAAGACCTACAGTGTTAATAAAGCCATGATATAACGTCCCATGTAATGTTGCATTTACTGACGCTTAAACTTGGGTGAAAAAGGTGCAAAAAATGGAGGCATTACATTCTATTTGCATTATTTTCTGTAAGGTGCACACAATTGACTATAAATGATGAATTTAAAAGACTATGCTAAATTCTGTTGTGACATTTTGCATGTAGTTGTTGTTAGAAATGTTAGGTTAATGTTTACTTCCTTTTCCTTCCCAAGCATTTCTCTGAGGTCTTAAGCAGCACGTGTTCGCTTTTGTGAGCTGCGGATGCTACTCCCAAATTATTTAATTCATTTGATAAAACTTTTTGTCCTTCATGTACAACTAGGTGAGTACACGACGGCAAAGAAAAGCTGTTATTATTTCGAGTCGGCTAACGCGCAATATGGGGGAAAAAAGGCAACTCTGAATTCTACATGCGCAGTGTAGGTAGTCTGTAATAGCTACCTAAACCAGCGATGCTAATAGCCGTGAGAGTAATGGTTAGTCGGTGCTTGTGAACACAGCTGGGTGCTGACGGAACAGCTGCAGCATTACTCTTTATCTTTGAATATGTGCTTAGCGTAGTGGATCTGACCGCGTGGCCTAATGGATAAGGCGTCTGACTTCGGATCAGAAGATTGAGGGTTCGAGTCCCTTCGTGGTCGTGTTTTCATAGTTTTTTTTTCGAGGGAGTATTTTTTGCTTTACCATATAGCAGTAAACCGAAGGATAAGCAATCCTAAATGGGCCTCACAACCGCAGACAGTCCAAACTCTGTAAAGCTAACAACTAACCAGAGCATTCCATAGGCAGCCAAGAACAGGCAAGACCAAGAACAGGCCTGGTGACATCACACACCGATGTAATTATTACATGTTCAACGTGCATTAATCAAATCAGAAAATTGACTGGGTCCTAGGTAATCAGAACATTATTGTCTTGTTGTATTATTTATTTGATAATTTTCCACAACAGACGCGTCAGCAGAGTGGCGCAGCGGAAGCGTGCTGGGCCCATAACCCAGAGGTCGATGGATCGAAACCATCCTCTGCTAAGCCTTTTTCTTTTCTTTTATATATATTTTCTTTTTTCTCTTCTTTTGTTGCCTCGCTTTTTGTGTGGCACAAAGTCATCCCATAAACCAACATATCATAACTATAACATGTTATACAACATTAAAATTGACAACTCATTTTAATACATACATTAACTTTATTAACACATATTTGGTTCAAATTAATCAAAAAACACTCTTCTGCTTTGTTTTATGTTTGAGATTAATTTCTTCTGCTTAAGCCTCTCCTTATTCCTCTTCTCTAATCTGTAAAGAATAATTTTAGTGTTAGTCTGACATTCATAATCTGAAATCAATACTGGGCACAGTGGCTCAGGTGGTACAGTGGTCATCCAGGTTAGTGGTTTGAGCTCCCCTCTCCCCAGTTAGTGTTGTTGTGCCCTTGGGCAAGACACTTATATCTTCTTGCCTCCAGTGTCTATAGCTCTAATGTATGAATGTATAAGAATGTTTGGTGGTGGTCGGAAAAAATGTATGCACAATATAGTGGACGTCTCTGTCAGGGCAGCTGTGGTACAGAGGTCTAATCCATTATTATTAATTATTATTATTATTACTATAATTATTATAATAAGGTAATACCTTGCTTCTCTTAGGGCGACATCCTCTGGTGTTGGTTCATATGGTTTTTCACTGGCCTCGGCTATAATAGCAGAGATCTTCTGTATACAGTCACTCAGGTTTCTTTGCTGAGACCTACTGAGCTCTGAAATTACTAGGAGTTCCCCACATTTGTTGATGCGGTTTTTGTTCTGTGCAACCAAGCAAAATGTGGTAAATTTTGTCACTAAAACCTACAACAACAGCAAGGGTGATCATAGGCCTCCTCAATTCAGCTGATAAAAACAGATTTGTCACCTTTTCAAGAATTTTGTGCCGAACATCTTCTGGGATCCAGTCAGCCGTTTGAACATGGAACCGGACCTCAGCTTTTGTGCTGACTGAAATAACAAAACTGTATCAACTTCAGCAATCAATTTTTTTTTTTTTATTAAAATAACCAAGCTCCTTAAGAACAAACAAGAACGAGCACCGGCCTCCACTACAGCTGTGTGGGCTCAGTCCTGATGCTCTTCAGTCACTGCTCTCCTGTCTGGAGCGGGGTTTACTGTCTTTTGCCCTGCTTGTGTTCCTCTGACTCTCCTCAGCCCTGGTCTGTGTCTCTCCCTCACCAGCCCCAGTCCCGGTCTGAGTCTCCCCAGTCCAAATCTAAAGTCTGGGCTGTGCTTGTGCTGTTCGTCAATCTTCTTGTCACTTCTACTTCACTTTCTCAGTGAAGTTGACTGTGAAGTTTACTTTGTAAGTCTCTGGACTGAATTCATTTAGCCCCAACAGCCTGTAATTCAAGGGGTAGCCCTTCAAACCTGTCAATCACCAAATGAGGAAGCTGTTTGGTGTGTCAGTATGCTTGGGCTGTAGAATATAGACATATTAGTGCCATCAAAACTGTAAACACCATGTTCTGGAATCGTCCACATAATATAATAACATAAAAATATACATTTTATGTAAACATTGTAAATGTTCAACAATACATTGAAAAGCCAAAATGACAGGAGGGGCTTAGCCCACCTAGCCCCCTGAATTTAATAATAATAATAATAACCTTTATTGACGTGCTGACCACCAGGACCACTGCTTCTGCTGTACGATACTGTTAGTCTCTCTGCCACAAAAAGAGTAGATTTATTATAAAAAAATTGTCATTAAATAAAGTCATGCGATTTTGTATTGCTATTTACCAATTGGAATGTGGACTTGGCTTTCCTAAAGTGAGGAAAGACTGTATTACAATGTTGTTTGCCATACTTAAAACAAGCATTACATTTTTGCTCGACAGACTCTAGACTACTGACCTGAACGGGACTGTACCCTTTGGTCCCATAAGCAGCGCTTGAATGTATACTATTTATTGGAGGTTTAATTACTTTATCCCATTGTTTTACACGCTGTGGTATTGCATAGAATCGCGAGCTAGACCAAAGTAATAAAAGCGACTGTCGTGCTATGTGGGCTGCCATATTGAAGTGACGTCTTAAGGTTTAACGCTGTGAGAAAGCCGCAAACCTGCTGAGTGAATCATTTTCAACACGGCGCACTTGTGAAGCATACAGTGTATTCATAAATATTTGTGGTGAATTGCCATAAAATATATTGTGTGGTTTTGGCAAAGCGTAGCGCAAGCAGTCGTAGGGGTCAAAATCACAAAGAATAAAATGTCAGGTTCCACCGAGATTTGAACTCGGATCGCTGGATTCAGAGTCCAGAGTGCTAACCATTACACCATGGAACCACATGGACAAAGGGATACACGAATGGCAAGAAGACGTTGACGTTCAGGTATATATGGTTTCGGCTACATATATTTACAATAAAATTAGATTACTAGTATAAGCTTTATAAAAAAACATTAGTATATTTAATATTAGCTGTAGTAGGCATTATTTAGGAAGCTTAGCAAAAGTAACAACATTTGTGGTCAAAATGTAATACAGCAGATATTTATATTTTTAGAAATTGCTGAATTACTGTAAGATACTAATATTGTTATAGCAAATATTGTTGTTATTTATAATAATTATTTTTGAAATACAAAGTGACAAATGCCGACAGGGGGTGCACTTACCTTAAAACCCCAAAGCGGAACTTTCGTACGGTGTTTATTGTTCCAGTGGGGTTACATTAGCCAATTGGCCACAGCTGGTAAGCAAGAAAAAAACAGCCAAGCTATCTAAATATACAAACCATTTTCATATGACATATTTAGTCACAAAATCGGACAACTCTACCGAATTAGATTTATATGCGTTTACTGTCGGTATGTAAAGCCGCTGTATAAGATTAAGGGATTTAATATTCTAGAAAAGCTTTAGACTATTTTTAGCTAATGCTAAAAGCTAATGCTAGTCACGAGAAACAGCAAAAATCCCAGCGTTTAATGACGCCGTTTATTTCCATGTAGCTTGTGATATGTTTTTGTTAGTCATAAATTACATTACATACAGCAATTTTGCCTAAAGGTTTTCAAACTATTCTTAAATTAAGTTACGTTGGCCATCCAGCTAAGCACCTGCTACATCTAACTCAAATAGTGGAACAAACGTTCGGAATCTAAAATACATAGAGAAAATGGCAAATGCAATCATGAGTAAGGATTTTTGCCAACCACTTGATTTTATTTGACTGTGAAGTCATGAGTCCCCGGAACTGTCCGTTGTTGTAAAGCCACCCAACCGTCGCGGTAAAAGGCTGGGTTACTGTCAGTGAGCTGTCAGTTGAAATCCACGCACGATGCCTGGGATGTTGGCTTTTGGTCGGCGCTGGGGCATCGCCAGTGACGACCTTGTTTTCCCCGGATCCTTTGAGCTGTTTGTCCGTGTGGTCTGGTATGTCACCTGTTATCACACAAATAACCAACTCATGTTATTCTTGATTTTGTTTAAACACGTATTGTCTTTGCCCCTTGTTCTTTAGGTGGATTGCCACCCTGATTCTTTACACTTACCACAAGGGGCGTTTTGAGTGTAATGGTGGAGGGGTTCTTCAAAGCTACATTGTTGGATCACTAGTTGTGTTGTTTTTGATCATCCTCTCATTGTGTGCCATTGTTTACGTCAGTGCACAAGGTAAGGCAAAGTGCAGGAAAATAAATCTTGTAAATCGTTATAGAAAATATGGCAAAGAAGAATGTTTGTTTTATAAGGTACCATCACAAACTCTGGTCCACGGCGCTCTGTCACTGCTCTTGTGTATTTGCGAGCTCTGCTGTACCTCCCGGAGGTGATCTGGGCCTGTCTCGGGGCTGTGTGGGTGTCTGATAACAGCAAAGGCTGCGACCCTGCCACTGTTGCTGCAGTCATCGCGGCAGTTGTTGCAAGGTAAGTTGTAAAACAGACTATTTTTTTTTCAAATTGAGCTCAACAGTCTGTTTGATCGTCTTTCCTCCCACAGCTGGATCATCCTGCTTTTCACGGGTTTGGGCGTCGTGTTTGTGTTCGACCCACTAGGCAGCCCTCGACCCCGGCAGGACTCCATGGAGCCTCTGGGAGTGCGTGACCTGGAGAGCAGCGAGGGTAGCCAGTTCTTCTCCACAGCTCGCTCTCTGGCCGTGAAGGTGTGGGAGAGCAGGCTGAGGCTGCTTTGCTGCTGTCTGCCGCAGGACGAGAGTCACCGAGCAGCCTTTTCCAGTATTGCGCAGCTTGTCAGTGGATTCTTCTCGGTAAAGACTTAAAGATGAGACACAACATATCTGCTCAACAGTAGCAAAGCAGCATTGTGGATTACCCTCACAGGGAAAATGAAGCTATAAAAAGTGTTGTTCTTTGGTTGAGTATAGAAGGAAGTAATTAGTTAAATGTATTTTGTGTGTGACAGGACACAGACCTGGTTGCCAGTGACATTGCAGCGGGTTTAGCTCTGCTGCATCAGGACCAGGACAAGAAAGAGCAGAGCAGAGACCCAGACCTCATTGTCTCTCACAGCCCTTCCTCCCCCATCGTAAGTACCTCACTCAGGTCTGCTTCACTGTGGTCTTCTGTCTTGGTGAAATGTGACATGAATAGTATATTTTGTATTTATATAAGGGTGAGGACTTGGAGACTGAGTTGGAAAAGGCGGCTCACTGCATGCAGTTTGCCGCAGCTGCTTATGGCTGGCCGATGTACATCTACTCCAACCCCCTCACTGGCCCATGTAAACTTATGCAAGACTGGTAAGAGCATTTTTGTGAAATTTGCTACATAACTACAGGAAATTTGCCATGAACAGGAGAAAAGAAAAATGGGAAGACAGAGAAATGTGAAATATTGCCTTTAGTCTGATGAAAGTGAGACCAAATGTCTGACTGGCATCTCACTAGATGTGAGAACTGTAGTGGGACTGGAGCTGGAGTCTGTGGTTTAGGCGGGCTTCACAGTTCCCTGCATCAAAAATATGCTGAAGGTAGGTAGAGTTTAGAGAGAGACCCACACATGTGTATCCTGGGCGGCAGTATAGTGGGTAGAGCGGTTTAAAGTATGTAAAGCGCTTTGAGTGCCTACTACAGTAGGTGAAAAAGCGCTATATAAAAATAAAGATTATTATTATTATTATTATTATTATTATTATTATTATTATATCCTACTCAAGCCTCTCTCATGGAACACATTAAAAGGGCCTCAAGTATACAGCAATATGCCTCCGTCCACCAGAGGGCAGGCCCTAAAAGCAGAAATATAAGGAGAAATCCAATAGCGACTTTACAAGTATAAAAATGTTTACAGCCTGGTACAAAAGATGGCTCTGGTCTCAAGAAGTAAGTTTTTACTACGTGACAATTCTGGGGGAAGGGGGAATTTTTTATTGATACGTCCGTTTATGCTATCTGAAAACTATTGTTTTACTATGGAGTAACTGCAGTAAACCACCGATGTAACTGCTAATTTATTGCCCTGTGATAAGGCCAATATTAGTGAATAGGGGAGGAATGGGCATGCAACATCCATTTATATACAATCTATGATCCTACTGAGTCACTGGCTATTATTTGTAGGTTGTTTTGGTCTCTCTTAACATAAAAAGTCAGAGGAAAAAGGCAGAGACTGTCAACAGAGTTTAGCAGACTCAGTAGTTTGACTTCCCCTTGTGCATGCATTCTGAGATATGGAGAGGAGTTCACTGAAAAGACATAGTTGATGAATGAAGTTATATGAATAAAGTTATACACTGCAATCATTGTATGAAGTACGCCAATATCCCCCAAAAAACACATGATCTTAATATTAGTACAATATCTTTGGGTTTCTATTTGATGGACATTTACTTTTTGTCTCAAAATCAACATCCAAACAGAGCAGTAAACCAAACTGTGGTGCCTCTAAATAATAATAATAAAAAAAACAGGTGAAGAACCTGTTCATTCTTACACTTGGTCTTAGTTTATACCTGTTCAGTTTTGGTTCAGTCTTTTCTGTCTAATTTTGACTCAGCTTTGATGAGTGGCAGTTAGTCCAGAACAGTTCATTGTGCAATATTCAAAATAGTTATCATTCTTATATCTTTAATTCCTAGCATAAAGCTCCCGTTAAAAGACATTTGTTCATATGTTTCAGTTGTAAAAGCCATGCAGCCGAGTACGAGATTGTGGGAGGAGACCACCTCGGCTGCCACTTCTCCTCTGTCCTGCACAGCACCGGCCTACACTACAGAGACTTCATCTACGTCAGCTTCCACAACCAGGTACTTTTCTTTCTCCTCCCACTCAATAACGCTTAGTCGTTGCTATGTGGATAGTCTACAGTAAACCTGACATGTTCCTTTACAGATCTACGAGATCCCCTTCTTCGTGGCTCTGGATCACAAGAGAGAGGCCGTTCTGGTGGCTGTTAGAGGAACGCTCTCTCTAAAGGTGAGTGGACTCTTTAACTTTAATGTTTTTATTTGAAACAACAATAAAGCTGTGGCGTGTGTCACCTCCCAGTTCCTTTTTTCAGTGTTTAAAACCACTGGACTGTTTGAATAGTGACTCTTAGAGGAAGATAAATATAGATGCCAGCTGGTGTCAGATAGAAACTTCCTAGTGAATTTAAATAGAACCTAGAAATGGGTAGCAAAGTAGTGAAAGTAAGAGTAAAAGGAGCAGTGTGTTTTATAAACGCAAAAGTATAAAGGGAAATTGTAATATTGTGTTAATTCTGAGCCATAATTTTCAACTTTGACCTAAAACTCTGCTGCTTGCTATCAGTCTATACATCGTTCTCCCTACAGGATGTCCTGACTGACCTGTCCGCTGAGTGTGAGAACCTGCCAATAGAGGGAGTGTCTGGGGCCTGCTATGCTCATAAGGTACACACACACACACACACACACACACACACACACACACACACACACACACACACACACACACACACACACACACACACACACAGAGCCATCTTTTAAACTAACTGTTCGTTTAAAGATTATTCCACCATACTAGATCCTTCTCATGCCTTTGGACTAAGAGTACTGTTGTATTTTAGCACCAATAAGCCTTAAAATTATTATTATTTATTTTTATTTTTTTTCTCAACAAAGGAGAACTCTGATTTCTGGTAGATTAAAGTTGCTGTGTGAATTTATTTTTTATTTTATTTTATTTTTTGCAGGGAATGTGCCAGGCAGCGGGGTATATCTACAAGAAGCTTGTCAACGATGGCATCCTCAACCAGGCATTCTCCATTGCACCTGTAAGAAACATGTGAAAATATTAGATCCCTTGCAAATATGACACCACCCATTGTGGCATAAACAACCCAAAACAAACTTAAGTTTAGAGTTTAATGTTAGATTTGCATTTGCTTAGCTGCGAGGACGGCAATTATCTCTGCTTCGTTAAACATTACGTAATTGAATTGACAGTATTTATCTGCGTTTTACGTTGCCTCCCTTTTTTCTGTTGATGTTTTCCTTTTTTTGAGCTTTTTCGGAGCTATTAAACTTCCTGGAGCATCATATGACAAGCCAGTGGAGACCAATGGGAGGGCTCCTTTCTCAAGGATGTGATTGGCCAATGTTTTCTGCTCCCGATTACAGGTTCTCATCTATTAAAAACCCTTATAATAAACTGTAGATGGCATCATAAAGCCTGTTATTTACCACCAATAAGCCAAAAATGTAGCGATTATCCCCTCCTTGTTAAAGTAATGCTGCGTAATCTTTAGCTAATAACATTGCGTAATTTTCAGTTCTAAAAATATACATTCTCATATTGATTTAATGATTCTTAGACATGTGATTGGTTAAATCTTACCTATTTTACTGACACAGTCCCCTTAGCTGGACAGAAAACTCTGATATAAATGATTTATAATTCTATGCCACCAGGACGAGCAGACCTCTCCTGGCTCGGCATGCTTAGCAGCTCAAACACACTTCCAAACTTGCCGGTTTTGGATAAATTCTTCTCGAAAACAAACAACACAGTCAGTCTGTAGAGGGAGCTCCGCCCCTAGTGGCTAAAAGTTACATAGTGTTGGTTTAGCTGTAACATCACATAGCAATCATACAATTACTGATTCTTACTGTGTTTGAAATTGACATGTTTGACCTTGAGCTGGACAAATTCAATGTTACCGACATTGGATTTGGCAACATGCAGATTTTAATTTTGTTTTCCCATCATTTGAAATGGGCTGATTTGTTTGAAAGTTGATGTTAATTTGACCGCCACTATCCAAGTGGATTTGTTATTATGACGAATCTGCAAATTAACACCGATGTTACGTTGACAATATCACCAAGGGGAGTGGACATCCAATGGGGCCACTCAGCCAGCTCATTTATGTTCTTCAATATTCCATTTAAGTTCAGAATAGCTCAGGTTCAGAAGAACCCATTGAACTTGAAGGACTGTTAGTAATGACATTTGAGAGGATTTAACAAAGCTTTTTTTGTGGAATACCTGATCCGGCCCCGCCTCATCCAGACTCTGCCTCCTGCGGCCCCCAAGTAATTTTAGTTTAAGGCCCCTGCTTTAGATGATTAAATTGTCAAACTAAATACAAGAGGAAACCTTAGGTAATCCCCGTTTTACTAGAAAGGGTGTTGCTAATTCTGATACTATATTGGGGCTACACGTTATTAGAAAAACATGGCATTTGCAATAATCATGTTGACTATTGCCATAATGATACAAGCTGCCATAACTGGAAACCACTTTTGACTTTTTGAGAAAAAACAACATTTAGTAACTTTTTGCAGATTGATTGATTGATGGGACAGTTATTTTTAAGACATTTTCCCATCAGTGTTTTTTTTTTTTTTTTGCATTACAAATTTATTTTTTTGTGTTAATGTTGCGTTGAATTTCCCAGATATTGTGCATCCCTATACTGAAAACGTTGTCATATGGATTATGTGCTCAAGTGGTTGGATGTATTCAAAAAGAAAAGTGAGCTGAATGGCCGTCTGTGTTGTGTCCACGCAGGAGTATAAACTGGTGATCACTGGACACAGCCTGGGCGCTGGCACTGCTGCTCTGCTGGCCATCATGTTGCACAACTCCTTCCCCACCCTGCAGTGTTATGCCTTCTCTCCACCAGGGGGACTGCTGAGGTATGGACATGTTTAGGGGTTTAAAAGTGACCTAGATTGCTTGGTAATGTTTATAAATGAGACTTTTGTTTTGTCTTTTCTTTGTGTACAGTAAGGCCTTGGCCAATTACACTAAGGACTTTGTGGTGTCTGTAGTTTTGGGAAAAGACCTGGTTCCTAGGTAAGACTAAACCACATTTTGTTAATACTAAGTAACTACTGTTTTTTCCATACAACTCAGTCATTTCCTATAGCAGCACAACAATCCTATCTAAAGGCCAGAGGGACTGTGCACGCTGACCAGAATATTACAGGTCTATGAGTGAGGCCCGACTCTATTTTTGGCTCTGCCCTGTTATTATAGGGTCATTGAAAAAAAAAAAACACAGCCACTGTTTTCTCCGTTTCTGTTGTTAATGAATATATGTCCTTCATGTCTCTTTCTGTGCAGACTAAGCCTTCCAAACATGGAGGATTTAAAAAGAAGAATTCTCAAAATAGTCTCAAACTGCAACAAACCAAAAGTAAGTAGAGTCCTAAAGACCCTTTTTTTTTAACCAGGAAAGTGTCCAGAAATCTTCAGTTACGTACAGTAATACACAGTCTACACCACACTGTAGTCTGGTTTGGTGGAAGAAAATGAGGTAATGATTGGCTTTTTGAAGATGTGATATACAGGAGTTCTGTGGGTTGAGGTAGCTTTTGCATGACTCTTTTCTGTAACAAGTTAAAAAAAGCTTGTTGACCAGATTAAGCCTGGCTAGGAAAATGAATACAAATTGAAATAACAGTTAGAGGTTAATTTAACCTAAGAAGTCACTGTGTTGGTTTTCAGAAACAGACAGGTTGTGAACGCTAGAGACTGTGCTCCCGTTTTACAAAAAAATAACTCTGACCAGTTCAACTTAGAAAGAAATATTCATATCTGAATATTTGGTGTTTCTTTACTATCAAATCTTACATAGTGTGTGTATAAGTTGTAACACTTCCTCCCATTACATAGACTAAATCTATTGAAATAATGAAAATGGTTCATTATTTCTTTTGTCTTTTAGGGTGCTTCATCTGTCTATACACACTTAATCAAATTACATTTTTTAAAAGTGACTATCACATTAAAAGTCAATAGACCTTTTAATGTAATGAAACACAATGGTTAATTTGTTATGTAAATAAGTAATATTTTTATGGGTACATTCAATGCAAAGAAAACAAATTCTTTCTGTAACTACTTTTGTACGAACGCAACCTGGTAAAGATGACAAAAAATAAGGGCGGGACATGATGTGCTCAGTTCAGTTAAAGGGTTAGCGCCCAAAACCGAGGCTGTATAACTGCACAAAACATGTAACGTACTCTTCAATGGGAGCCCAAGGAACAAAGTTATTCATTAAAAAAGGTCGCCTTTAAGCCTTTTTTTTCTTTTTTCTTTTTTTTTTTTCAATAAAAACATACTCCTGATGTGAAAAAGCGTTTGTTGTTCATAAAACACTCATTTGATGTGACAAGGTGGTCTCGCCTTTAAGGGGTAGAGTTCCATACACTGCATACACTCCAATCATTGATTGGTCAACGTAGAATGTTCCCTTTTGTGGGAAGAACAGCTGGTCTTTTTGGTTTCATAAACAGCCACATGGCAAAAAGAGAAACATAAAAACTAGCATGTCCTCCATTGTTGCCCTTTGTTTACAATTGCATTCTTCTTCTTTTTTTATTTATTGTCGGGTTACACCATGTTGGTGTGCCACTCTATCTACAAAGCTATTTAACTTAATGCTACCTTAAAACCATCTTCAAACTTTTTCTTGTGGTGACCGTACTGAACTGCTTATCTGGTGCTGTGTAACTGTTGTTAGATCTTAAATGATTTCCTCTCTGGCAGTACCGCATCCTGCTGCAGGGCTGTTGGTACGAGCTCTTCGGGGGGGACCCGGACGATTTCCCCACAGAGATGGACAACAGGAGGGAGGAGGAGCTGAGCCAACCGCTGCTGGGGGAGGAGTCCCTCATGATCCGACACTCGTCTTCCTATCAGAGCCTGGCGTCGGACGACTCGCCCGCTCACGCCGCTGCACACTTACCTCTCTTCTTACCCGGCCGCGTCCTGCACATCACCGAAGACGGACCGTCACGAAGGTCAGACATAGGGTGGTTTGTTAGCAGCACCAGTAATTGAGCCTCCGTGTACTCTTTAGACTAAATGTGAATACTTCACAATCTACAGTTTCTCCTGAAGATGACTAAAGTAGGATAAACTGCTCTTTTAATTCACTGCCTCTGGAGGACTTAAACGGAGAAATTAAACCATCTTCCGATTAGATGAACATTACAGTTGGTCTGACAGGAAGTGGAAATATCTGTGTAAGACTTTCAGACCCATTTAATGGATAGTTTTGAAAAGTTAATGGGTATGGCTGGCAGGGGTGTGACGAGATCAAAGCATGCTGAGATTTCCTCGTCATGGTGAAGAGCTGTATTGTGAAGGAGTTTAAAATGTGCATTGGCAGGTGGGTTTTTATACAGTTGCCTAAAAGCGTTTATTGCAGGGTTTCCGCTCCATTTGGTGAGATCGACTGATCCTAGATAAGCCCACAAGCAGCGGGCGGGTTCTTCTTTACTTTTTAATTGATACATGTAAACAGTAAAGTTAAAAAGCGCAGCATCTCAAAGGTTACATTAAAGTGATGGTAAGAGATGGTCTGTTAGCAGTTTTATTGGCAGTTTCAAAAGTTCCTCCTCGCCATTGTGACACCAACTACTGTTTCTCAGTAAAGTTTAATCAGGAGTATCACAGGCTGCTGAGGTAAACTTGCACTTGTTTAGTTTCTAACAGCATTAAAGCTACAGAGCCTATAGTATTCAAAATATAAAAACTGCAAAATAATAAAAAAACCTACGTATAGTAAACTCATTAATGATGTTGGCTACATTTCTGCACGTCACTTCTGTTTGGTTTGTTTTCTCCACTGTATGGAGAACAGTAACCAAGGAAGAATCGCAAGAATGTACATGAAAAATAAAGGGTTTGTTTTGCTTAAGTCAGATGCCCACACTTGTTAAATATGTTAGACCAAATGCAAGTAATGCATCAGCTGATCAGTGGTTTAGGATGTTCTTATGAACCCTTATGAATCTCTTGTCTTGTCTTGTCATGTGGGATTTGGGTCTCGTCACACTCCTACTGGCCAGGCTCCAAATGCAAAGTAAAAGCTAAATCAAGTTTTGATCTTTCAAGAAGCAGGACAATTTTTCACTGGTTACAATGGAATTACTGCTTTCATTTGCCGTACCACAGGCCCTGATAATTTTTTGTGACATGGAGTACAAACAAATTAGTTCTCTGTAGGGATATTTAATGGTAAATTTGCAATATATTGTGCAACTTTAGTTACTTGTATAAATTTTTTCCTGTTTTTTTACATTTTATTAAGGAATCACACGCATCATTTTGTAAATATATTTATATTTTTGGTGTAATTTATTTTAACTCTCATGTCCTTCCTTGAAACTTTGCTGAATTAAATTGAAACATGTAGACTTTGGATGTATGTATGGGTGGAAAAATAAGAAAAAACTAGAATCTTTTGTATGTGTGTGTTTAAACTTGAAAATATCAACTTTAAACAGTGGGAACTTACCCCAACGACTTTCAAGTGTTTTTTTTTTCTGGACATGCTTAAAAAAATATTTATATAGCTTAATATCGCAAATTGCAGCTCTACTTACTCTGAATTGGTTCTGTCTTTAGGTCCTGCTTTTCCCAGGTTCGGTACCGCGCCGAGTGGTCCAATGAGATGGCGTTCAGGAGCGTCCTGATCAGCCCCAGGATGCTGACTGACCATATGCCCGACGTGGTGCTGCGAGCGCTCAACAGTCTTACCAGCGAGCGGCCCTTCTCCCTATGTCCCTCCACTTTATCCAACAGCCAGCACAATACCATCTGAACCACCACTCCGAGTGACTGTTCACAATCCCAGACTCCCAACGCTCGCTGCTTGTGTGTAAGCCATGTGACGTATCTCCAGCCATGGCTTTTAATTCTTTTCTTCGTTCTGGTTACAGGCTAATATTCTATGATTGTAAACAGGAATTGAGACTGGAGCACAAGGACTGACTTTCAAAGGCACTTTTAATACAGTAATTTTAATTTGTTTTATTGTGTAATGTCTTCATGCCATGGTTAAAGAATGTGCATTGTGCTCTAGTTTTCCTGTACAGTCAGTGTTAAATGTCCGTGCGAGTGCATTTTGGCGGATTATAGTGCCCCTATCTTGACTGAAAATTGATGTTCTGAATATACAGGGGTTACCTCCACCGGACAGTTTGTTCATTTACAGTAACTGTGAATGTTTGGTGTTTGTTGTCAAAAGACGTCAGGGTCAACAGTGCCTATCCATTTACTGGAATTAACAGAACACACACGAGTGTAACGGGTGTGTGTGTTGTGCTTTCAACAAAAATGCTGTTTTGATTTGTGCATGAAGCGAAGAAAAAACGATTGTACTCATTGTAATGAAACTTGTTTACATGCCATTATGATTTTTCCAAGAGATATGAATCTGTTGAGTCTGCCTGCATAAACACTTCATTCAATTCTAGACTGCATTAGCCTCATTAATGCAAATAAAATCCTTTTGTAAAACACTTTTAAAGGAATGGTTCAGTAAAGTGGTTCTATTGGCTATGTTTGTTTAATTAATTTATTCCCTTCAAGAGTAGTTACCACACTTTAGTTTGAAGATGCAAACAGGAGCAAGAGCCCAAGTACTAAACTATGTGGCTTTGAAACTACTGATTTTCACAACTTCACTGCCCATTTCAATATGTGGTCCATAGAGGATATTTGGTTGCTACACAGAGATAGAGATTGTCAGATATTTATAAAACAAAGACGGTGTTATTACTCCTGCCTGGTTCTCCATACCTGAAATGTGTGCTGACAATTACCTACTGTACAGAATAAGTTACCTTTTACCAAATTCTGGATTACAGCTTTGTAGTGGTCTCAAAAAAAATGTGTTGTAGTGACTGATCTATTCAGAATTAACGCTGTGAGCTACCTTGTTTTTTTTCCCTCTGCCCATCCTAGTTCTTGTCACCACCTGAATTCAAGTCATAGCTACTGCCAAAAGTCACAACAGAAGGCTGCCAGAGAACACTGTCCATGAACAGTACGTGGCCAGTTGTGTAAATATACACCTTGTAGCTCCAGAGAATGTAGTTACAGAATTTAGCTTTTTTTTGTATGAGTTTTTTTTGTCATGCTTCCAGGATTAAAAATAGTGATAAAGAATGTTTGGTTATTAGAGAAAAAAACGTTGGTTCCTTAAATATAGCAGAGATAGAAATAAAAAAAAAAAAGAAAATTATTTGTGACACACCAAAGAATACGACTTTGTGTGGGAAATTATTTTTTTAACGTTATGGCAGTCAGATTCTAATTCTCCTCCCCACACATGATTTCTGATGCATTGCCGTTTGGCTTTTTCCGTCCGTCCCCATTATTTCGACACTCCCTGAACGCAGCAGCGGGAGCTCATCTGTTGGACGCAGGGAAACTAATCAGCGGAGCCAAGTTAAGACTTTTCAGTCCTGCTAGCTCCCGGGCTAGCAAGCGCTAGAAGCCACAGCTCGTAGTACTAAAGGGGGCGGATATCATTTGGGAATACTGGGCATTTGCACATACACCACAGGAGCAATGTTTTAGAAAGTTTTATTACGCTGAAAGTACAGAGGGGACTGCCCGTAGTGGCCAGCTGGGGCTTGCGGCTAGCTCATTGCCATTAGCTGGGAAAGAAGTGCAAGTGGAGGCAAGAAAATGGAGCTGGACGAAGTAGTTCTGTATCAGGACGACTCGGGCAACTCTGCCATGATGTCCGAGCGGGTCTCAAGCCTGGCCAGCTCCATATACCGTGAGTTTGAACGGCTCATAGAAAAGTACGACGAGGACGTGGTGAAGGAGCTGATGCCGCTGGTTGTGGCCGTGCTGGAGAACCTTGAGTCGGTGTGCTCTGTCAACCAGGAACACGAAGTGGAGCTGGAGCTGCTCAAGGAGGACAACGAGCAGCTTGTAACACAGTACGAGAGAGAAAAGGCATTGAGGAAACACGCCGAAGAAGTAGGTTTAACTCCGGTGTAGTCACAACAACACAGCTCAAACTATACAGGCTGATCCGTGGTTTATAGACACTACTGTATCCACACAGTCCAACCGCTTATACTAGAAGCGTTGTAACGATTAAGAAGGCTTTACAATCCGTACAACTTCAGCTTTGACAAGTAAAAGTTGAGGTATAACTTTAAAGTGCAAAGTGTATATTTCAATTCGGCAAGCTAATTTGACACCTAAAGTTTAAATAGTGAGTTTATCAGTCCTAAAGGGAAACCGCACAAGTTACTGTAAACACTGTTTTGTCTGTTTTGTCTGAAGTTCGTGTTGACACCACGGGTTTTATTGGATCTTTTCTTTTTCTTTTTTTTTTTTGTCGTTAGTAAAGTTTTTAGTCATCTAAAACAACGCAAATTAGCTGGATGTTTGTTTGTTTGTTTGTTTGTTTGTCTTGGCTTTCCAGATTTTAATTGCACTTTTCACATTCAGATTTATACTGTAGGCTATGCGTGACATTGCCACTATTTTGCCCACTGTTCACTAGGTCACTATATTTTACTCACTTAGCTTTTGCGTTCCAAATATATATTTCCTTTTACTTTATTAGCTTGCGTTTAGATTTAACACTACTTGGAATTATTTTGTGCTATTTTAACCAACTCTCTCCCAGTTTTATAGTGACGAGCACTATAACTATTTCAAGTTATGTTTTGGCTGACTACTTAAAATAATAATATCTAGCAGTAGCTGAACACACCTGTGCACACAACCACTGTGACCTGTCAAGCACTCTTGTATTGTTGCTTGGGTTGACTCATGATAAACTGTAAATATTTTATAAAAGAAATAAACAGCAACACATTTTAACTTTTTATTTTCAGTTATTGTCCTTTTTTCTTTACCATACTTTTTTCTTTTTTTTTTTTTGTACTCAAATGCACAAAGTATTATGCAGCTAATCTTCACTCTGCATGCAATGGCTTTTGCTCAGAAACCTCTTTAAACCAGTCTTAATCATGTCTGGAGTAAATTTAATCTCATTGTTTTAGCATCTCTGTGTTCACCATTATTCAATATTAAAAAAAAAAAAAATACAAACCATAACATTTCAGGTAACCAAATGTGAACTGATACAAATGTGTCAGTATTAAGTTCAGAAATTAAAGAAAAACTTGCAGGATTTTTGCTTCAACATTACATTACAATGAAGCTTTGGATTTATTGCAATGGCTTAATGATTTAAGCCATTACCCCCCTCCCAAAAACAGCCATGCAAGAATCGGCCAAAGACCAGCCAGCGACCCAACGTCCCTTAGAGTCAAGAAGTCTTTCAGAAGTCTCGGGTCTCACGAGAAACGAATTGCTTAACAACACTACACACATAAACATTCGCCTCAGTGAAACAAGGACTGGGAGACGCTTGTTGCCAGTGAGTTGTTATGACAGTGTTTTTTAACATTACACCGAAGCTGTAGGGGGAGCTCTGTAGAGAAAAAAACTGCTGTTTAAATGTGAAATGACTGGCACAGCAGGTTAACAAGCATTAATGTCTTAATTTATATCATGTCTCAGCATGTTACTAATGCTTTGTGATGGATGGTGCGCATTGTTTTTTTTTCGGGCGTGCGTTCAGTTTGTACATGTGTCTCACTGATTGTGAGGTGAAATTCCCCAGCTGTCTGAAAGCTACTCCACACTGAACCAAGCAGCAGCATATTTTATAAGATTTCTTTTTTTGTGCTGTTTTTTATTTTTATTTTTTTTCTTCTCTGTTTAAGCAGATGCCAGTGCTGGAATAAAGACTTTCTCAGTAGGAGCTTCCACTGCCATTGAGTCAACATTGACGAGCCGTGTAGACTAACAGTCATGGGAGAGTATGGAGAGTACCTCTATTTTGAGAGCCCATTGTATGTTAGCAAGCATGCAATTGCCCCAGGCTTGGTAGCACGTGTTTAAAAATTCTCAGCTATTGAAATCTTTAAACCTTCATAATAAGGCTTAGATGAGGTCTCAGTTTTTACAGATGATTCTTAAATAAAACTTCTTCTTCTTCTTATAACAACATGATATTAGGGTTAAGTTGCATGTTGAATACTACAGGAGTTAACCCAGTTTGCATAAAGGAAGACCCTCATTGTTATTTACGTACTGTCGCACAAAGTTATCTCCTTCAGTCATCATCATTCCTCAGACTTTTGGCTAAATGTGACAGAGTTGACATGAGAACAGCTGATTCTTCATACACTTGGATTGTTTAATTGGCTCCCAACACAAGCCAACAGCCTGCAGCCAAATCTGCATCGTGTTACTGAGGCACACTTTGTTACTGAGCTGCTCATTCAAGCAACAAGTCACTGTAGAAACGGATTATCTCACATCAACACAAACTCATTGTAACAGGCAAGTCCCGTGTCAGGCTGTTAAGCCCACAGGGATACCCTCAGAGTGGAGTGAAGGAAAAGGCAAGGCAGGACATTCTCAAGGAAAAACAGCACTTCCCTCCGTTCTTTATGTTGTCCGGGTGTCTGCTGACCACTCTGAGACCGTACTCTGGTGGTCTCATGTCAGTGACTACTGACTGTCTCTATATGCTTCACAAACATATTAGTGACTGTAAGTCTGTTTATACATTTGCGATAACCAGATATTTCCAATGTATTGTGCCGCGGTAGTGTAGATGTAGATCAAAGTATAATTTCACCTGTACTAGCAAGTAATGCTGAGGGCCTGGTGTGTGGTGTGCAAGCCTCTCCCGTTAACCCCTTAAAAAGGCCTCGAGTAATGGCGCCACCATACAGCGATATACCGCCGTCCACCAGAGGGCAGGCTTCAGAAGCAGAAATATAAGGGGAAATCCAATGGCAACATTACAAGTGTAAAAATCATGTTTACAGCCTGGTACAAAAGATGGCTCCGGTTTCTAGAGCTAAGTTTTTACGACATGACAACTCTGGGGGGATTTTTGATTATCGACCGTTTATCTGAAAACTATAGTTTTACTATGCAGTAACAGCAGAAAAGACCAGATGTAACCGCCGATGTTTTATTGTCCTGTGGTAAGGCCAATATTAGTGAATGGGGGAGACGACACATTTATTTACAATCTATCTATCTACAATCGCGCAAGTGACCATTTTGGGCAATGTAAAAAACAATTTGGCATCCACTAGTACTACTAGTAAGAATTTTTGGCTTTGCTAGTTTACTAGTTAACTATTTGACAAAAAAGGCTTACACAAAAATTAAGGCTAATTTCAGAGATATCAGAAAAAATACTCAATCTGCTTTTTGCTGTGTGTGTTGATATTTGTGCTGCGTGTCACTGTTGACCAGGGACAAAGGGAGTATTATCTGTGCAGCGTAGGGTAAGACTGTGAGTTAAGTCTGGAACAGTCATTCTCTGGAGCGCTGTCATATGCACTACACTCCCGCCCGGGTCATATGATGAGCTTAGTGTGGGGTAGAAAGGGACATGCTTTAGCAGTTGTTCATGTACTGTGTGACTTACCAATACGCGTCAAGTTTAGACAGTTTAAACAGTTTGTAAAGTGCTGATTTAGCCAATCAGAGGCATGCTAAATAAATTGCGACTTGTGGACTCAGGAGAATGCTTTTTAATGTCAGGCGTGACCAAAATAAGTTGGAACTTCCATTTTATAGACTCTTCCAAAAAATGCTACAACAACGTTGGCAGTGTTTATTTTTTAATTTCTTAATTATTTATAACTGGAGGACTTTTCTTCCACTCAAGGAAGTTTGTTGTTGGTTTGTTTAACATTAGCAGTGGGAGAAGGAATGCTATAGTTTTGTGATGTTAGCTAAGTGTAGGCTAAATCTGCAGTCTTGAATGGGGAAGCACAAAAACCTGTGTTTTTTTATGTTCATTGATACGTAGTGTTTTTTGGCATTAGCCTAAATTCTCATCTGTAAGCTCAGTTTAAGTTGGAGCCACTTGCTAATGTTCTTTACGCAGTCGCCGAATTTTTCTCATGGTTCTTGCCTGTAATGCTCTTAGTAGATTTGGTGCCATTTATTAATACCTTCTTTACATTCTGCTTAGGCTTTCCAGACCGCACATTAAGTCTCTTAACCACTTGCCCCCTCTCACCATTCAGCTTGTGGGTGTAATCGTGTACATTGCAGCTTTTCACATAGAAACTTTTAACAATGGGCCAGAATGTACTTTTTGTTAGATCTGTTTTTTTTAATTGCTTGAATAACAGTTTCTGCAAATAAGGTTGGCTCAAGAATGTTAAGACTGTAAGGCATGCCAGCTATCAATATTAGAATTGTTTGAACACAACAGAATTTTTACAAGAGGCTTTATGTCTTGTAGCATCACCTTTGGCAGACCCTTCACCTCAGTGTCAAAAACTCACCGTGACGTTTGCAGAATAAAAAAGAGGCTCTTGGGTGATTCTTATCTCTGTGCAGATGATACCCACACCCTGCAGGGGCCCATCACACGGCCTCTGTCCACATCACAAGACTTAAATGTTTACAGGCTGCGCAATCTTCAGACACCTGACTCAGGGAAAGGAACTGTGAAAAATTAGGCATGACTTGTTTCAATGATGCTGGGATGCTGGGTTTTTGCTGATTATCAAATCTTGTGGTTTTGTGGGTGGATTACTTTATTACATAAATGAATCTGGTCTTCAGCTTTTTTTTTTTTTTTTTTTTTTTTTTTTTTTTTAAACAATGGCCTTTACTGTAGACACCACTATAACCCTAGACCAAACAATAACTTGCAGCAAAGGTCTTTTATTCCCACATAATTTTCTCATTACCAGCTGACAGACAGGTGTGCACATAGGAAACCCAAAAATATTATACCTCGAATAAGACAAGTTATTCTTGAGTTTCCAGGACCATGTGCTAACTGTAGTCAGCTGTTAGAGCTACTGGTGTTTGCAGGGTGCCACAAAGGACAATATTTTTTTGAGTTCAGGGGACGTATAGGATCTTCCTTCAGTGAAAATAATTGGCATTGCTGATCAACAGAATATGGATGTTTCTTATACATTCAGATAACCAGGGTATTTTCATTGACTGAGCATTGCATTTGTTCACTCATCACAATACTGTGCCAGTGGCGCTCATTAGACATCCAGCTAATCCAAGTATTATAATTACCTCTGGAACAATTAAGAGGTTGTTAGTTAGTTAGTTTTGGGCAGCATGGTTAGTTAATGGTTGAAAAAGCCGTAATCTACTTTTTTTGTTTGATTTCCTCAGAAGGCTTTTCAGTTAGAGGTTTGTACTTAGCATTACCTATTTAGGCTGACTTTCATTTCCCCTTTTTAAAAACGGAACCAGAATAATTATATTGTGTATGACCGTATTAATACTAGTACTTTAAAGCTTCAAAAAGTATTAAAGTAAATTGATTTAGTTTAATAGTTTAAATTGATTTTCTCAGCAGTCTGAGAACTTGCCTGAGAGCAGGAGATGAAGAATCAACCCTGATGGCCAGCTGTTACTAATGGTGGGAATTTGTGTATACACTCAGACATTGACACAAAGAGAGTGCTGTAGCTGCTGGAGCAATCAGACGCTGGGCATCTGTCATGTCAGGAGGTTAAATTACTTGCACAATTGATACGCACAACAAGAGCAGATCCTTATCCCTCTATAATAAACATCTAACATTGTTTAGTTGGTTATGGCTCTGCTTTTCTTCGCACACACTCAAAAGGCATGATGTAATTAGATGGTGAGGCTGTAAAATCACTCAGATGGGCACGTTACTGACTTTGTCCATCTGACTTGTTGCATGTATGTGTGGCATTTTTGTACACTGTTCCGCTGTAAACAAGACCTCACAGACCTAAGCTGACAGTTTGACGAGTTTATTGTTTTCATTCTCAGTTTACTGTACAAGCTATAGCATTTTTTTTTCTGGAATATTGCGAATCTGAATATTTGCAGTGTTGGGTTACACAACACTGAATTGTATCAGTGAAGAAGCAGCAAAAGTTGTTTTAAAATTTAATGCATTAATGTGTATTACAAGTATAATTTTCCAATTCCAGGAAAGATATGGAAAATTATCTCCGTCTATATAACCAAATTCTGAGACTAAAGTCAGTAATCAAAGGTAAGTCAGAATTCTGTGGAAAAATGTCACAATTCTGGGGAAAAAAGTCAGAAATCGTTTTTCATTAAGAAAAAAAAAGGTAAATTAGGGCTGGGCAAGTTAATGGATTAATTAATGAAGCCAATTATTTTATTGCTCATCAATGCGTTTCAACCAATGAGAGCATTAGGGTCGGGGCTAAAATTGCTGCAACGCTCACATAAACTGTCCTGGATTTATCCAAACTCATTAAACATATGCACGTTAACCTTAAATTAAATACCACCGCCTCGGACTCTGCCTTTTCCTTCGGTCCCTCTCTGTGTCTGGGCATGTGCTCTCAGCCCCTCCTCTTTCCCTTTCACAGATCCTTGCTGTGACAGATGCTGTGCTTGCATGTCATTTTTATTTTTTCAGTTTTGTTCTGCCGTAGCACTAGTCATTAAAAAAGCTGCATTTATTTTTTTGTTAAAAGTCTACTGTCAGAATGAAGCCAGGGTTAGCGAGCCATTTACTAGGTAGCTGAAAGACTCGGGAGCAAAGGTAGACATGATCTGTAAACAGTGAGCTCTGGGCAGTAGCCTAACATATAAATTATCCTGCCTAATGACTAACATTGTAAACCATTTTAGTATTACTGCTATGGGTGTTTCTGGAATGGCGTTGCAATTGTTCAAGTCCTACTTCTCGGGTCGGTCATTCGGTGTGTCCTGGAGAAAAACGAGGTCTCTGAGTCCCAACATCTCAATACAGGGGTGCCACAGGGCTCAGTGTCTGGACCGCTACTCTTTTCCATATACATGACATCCCTCGGCCATTCATAAAATTATCCTATCACTGCTATGCAGATGACTAGAGCCGGGCGAAATGGCCTCAAAATTATATCACAATAAATGATATAAAAAAAAAACGATAATGATAGAAGTGATGATTTCAATACTGACAAATACTGTAATAATTTTTCTCCTTTTTAAATAAATATAACCTATATATTTTTATTTTATTATTTATTAATATTTTCATTTTATTTTTAAATGAGTAGCAAAATGTTTGTAGCAATGCATTTACAACAGCAGCCTTTTAGATCATTATCAAACTTTATTTAAGTAAATGATCTTGAGTAAATATCTGAGGGAGACCGCTGCGTAGGGACCGTCTCTAGTGCAAAAAAAAAAAAAAAATCACCACACACATAAAATAGATTCAGTTTTTCTGACTACAGCTTCAATTTCTCATCCCTTACATACTCCACCCGGTCCAATACAACCAATCTTTCATTTTTTTATGACAAGTTATTGTCAACTTTGCTCAATAGCGCCACCATTAGTGGATCTATAGTCACCAAAATCACATTGCTGCCTAATTTCCTCATACCTTAGATACTGCAGCTTTTAGTTTTTTAAAATGAAATTATTTATTTATTTATTTTTGTTAACGTTGCTCGATAGCCATCCATCTTCGTCCTCTTATCCGGGGCCGGGTTGCGGGTGCAGCAGTCTAAGTAGAGACGCCTAGACCTGTGGCTCTACTCTGAGCTCCTCCCGAGAGACCAAGCTCACCAAGGGAGCGGCCAGCCACCCTGCGGAGAAAGCTCATTTCAACCGCTTGTTTCCGGGATCTTATCCTTTCGGTTATTGCCCACTGCTCATGAGAATAGGTGAGGGTAGGAATGTAGATTGACCTGTAAATTTGAGAGCTTTGTCTACTGTAGAAGCTGCGCCAATCTATCTGTCAATCTCCATCCTCACTCGTGAACAAGACCCCAATACACTTGAACTCCTTCACTTGAGGCAGGATCTCTGCACCAACCTGAACTCTGAAAGGGACAGCCTTTTCCGACATAGAACTATGGTCTTGGACTAGGATGTGCTGATTCTCATCCCAGCTGCTTCACACTCTGCTGCAAACCGCCATAGTGCACGCTGACGGTCATGGTTTTATGGAGCAGACAGGACAACATCGTTTGTAAAAAGCAGAGACAAGATCCCGTGGTCTCCGAACCTGACTCCCTCCGGCACTGGGCTCCGCCTAGAAATCCTGTCCATAAGAATTATGAACAGGACCGGTGTCAAAGGGCAGCCCTGCTGGAGATAACATGCAACGGGAGCAGGTCTGACTTACTGCCGACAATGCAAACCAAGCTGCTGCTCCGGGTTTACAGGGAGCGGACAGTTCTTAGCAAAGAGCTCCAGACCCAATACTCCCTTAAACTCTCATGAACCCTCCAGCACCTTGAAGAGGTTATAGAGCTGGTCCAATGTTCCATGATCGGGACAAAAACTGCATTGTTCCTACTGTATCTAAAGTTTGTCTATTGTCCGACTTCTACTTTCAAATACCCTGGCATAGACTTTCCCAGGGAGGCTGAAGAATGTAATCCCCCTGTAGTTGTGAAAAAAAAACAAACTCCGGTCCCCCTTCTTTTATTTATTTATTTATTTATTTATTTATTTATTTATTTATTTATTTATTTATTTATTTATTTATATATGCTGTCAAATGATTAAAAATTTTAATCAAATTAATCAGAATTTTCAGTGGATTAATCAGAATTAATCACTATTTTCAATTACACCTGAATTCTAACCATTTTTTTTTTTACCTGAAATGCATACCAAAAGATAAATAACAGGACACAGATACATAATTTTAATATTATGTCCGTTTATTAACACAGCCAAATAATGGTGGTTTAAATCAAGCTGAAACATACTACACACCATAATATTTGTCTTTGTAATGTCCCATTGCTTCCTCTTTTTTTCCTCTTAACCAGGATGTACAATTTACAGTATTCAATTGAACAGAAAGCAATAAATGTAGTCAAATCATAACAGTGGCCTACCACATTTTTGCACAATTTGAGTCATCTGTTGCATTTTTATGTGGAAAAAAACATGTTCACATAAAACTTTTAAATCAAACCAAAGAACAATCTTTTACCTTTTCCTCCATTCTTTAATCCAGTTCATCCATCCAGCTCAAAAATCCAGTTGCTAACTACTATAACATGTTGCACTGAAACTGGTCTTCTTGTTTGAACATCACCTTTCAAATCTACTGAGCTTTATCACTTTTCAGCCAGTTGCTGAGGCAAACTAACCTTTTCACATTTTGGCCTGCGAACATTCAGCGTGGTCTGGCGCAAACCACTTGCTGAACCTGACGGCCAGGCAAACGCATGTTTGGCTCCGGAGAAATTGAAACTCCTTGTTACAAATCTTGCAAATAACCTTGTACGTGTTAACTGTACCATCATCATTCTTTTTATATTTGAATCCGTCAATAGGCCCACTTTGCTCACCTTGCTCTATCTCGCCTCTAGCTCCCAACCACTTCCCTGACTTTCCTGACCTGAATAATTTGTCACACTGCGCATGCGTGAAATGCGCTTAAAAAAATTGACGTAATTAACAAAAAACAACTAATTAACGTCGTTAACGCGCTATTTTGACAGCCCTAATCTATCTATCTATATATATATATATATATATATATATATATATATATATATATATATATATATATATATATTAAAAAAAGAACAACCCTCCAGTCTGCCAGTCCAGTTGTACTGTCTCCAACTGCCAACTGGGGGGGGGATTAGGGCAACTATATAATAAAACTCAACTGAATGTTGATAACTAGATGGAGTTGTAAGCCCCCTGACAACCCAGAGCATTTCCTTTGTTTTAGAAGATCTTACTGTGACAAGAAAGGTGTTATCAGGGAAATTGGAAAACGGTTATTCAAATCTCTGTGGCATGCTAGGTTCACGATTTTTGGGATATACTTTCCAATCTTTATTAAAGATCTTTCTATAATGTTTTTTGCAGAGGTACATTGTTTTTGAAGACTCTCAGGAAGGCGAGAAGAAGGACCTCCAGTTTCAGGTTATCACTTTGGAATCCCAGACACGACAGCTTGAGCTAAAGACAAAAAACTATGCAGATCAAAGTAAGTATATTGTGTTTTAACTGTCTGTCACATATTTTCAGTTTATTGGCTCTGTTAATAAACAGTGTAACACACATTCAGTAGTAGTGGTCCCGTGTGGGCATCATTGATAAATCTTGTGATTGTTAGCCTAATGGCAAAAGGCATGTGTATGTTCCAGATAAATGTTTTTTTGTACCATATTAATATACACAACCAAACAAATAAGGGTTTTTAAGCAATATTTCATACAGAATATGGGTTAATTTGAAAGCTTTATTTTAATGCCATTTTAAGAATCTTAAAACTGTGACCCTGTTTTGAAAGTGCTCATAGAAGCTGCCCAGAGCATCAAAAGAAGGCCTCATGATATGTGCATGACCGCTCTGTCGACAGTGTGTGACTGGTGGTTTATTCACCTCTCTAATACACACTGCACTGCTACTGGAAGGGAAAATTTGAGACTACCACGTTAATTTCTTTTTATTTAGACAAATGTCACGGTTCCTTTTTTTTCTATTAGTTTCATTTGTCTGTAGTTCTGTTGCAGATGCAGCTGTTATTAGTGTGATTTTTAGATCACACATTCTGAACCAACAAGCTTACATTTATGTCTTCCGATAACTTTTATCTGATTTGTAAAAGATTTATTGTTAGATATAGGGTTATTTTCGGCTGATAACTATATGGGTAATAATCTGTGCTTACCTAATAAGTTTTGGGTTTTTCTGAAGATAACAAGGTATAAATAATAATTAGTCTCGAACACTTGATAAAAGATTTGAACAATCCTCATGGCACTGCAAATTGTATATGATTTGTAATGATCTTACTATCCGTACTCAGTTCTGTTCCACTCTATTGTAGTATTGAAGGCATTAATTGTTACATAGAATTTCAAACAAAAGACTTGGTTCATTACTAGGAAGGAGTGGGACGATGTACAATTTATATTGATCATCGCAATGAAAACATTAAAGAATAATTGACTGATTGTGAAAATTGTTTTATCATTGGGATAATGGCCAGCTGTTTTTTTTTTTTATTTATTTTTTTATTGTCACCACAATGTCATTTGGTCATATTTGTTAAACAAATAATAACCTTGTTCTAAAGATCATTCATCAGCTGGCTCCACATTAAAAGTTGTCACCTTGCTTAGGGCAGAGTCCCAATTTTCAAGCGCCTGCTGACGTAGTCAAAACTGAAGTCTGTCCAGAGTGGGATGTTTAGGCTTTCAGACTATGGTCACATTGCGGCTTTAGAAAAAAAATATCCAAATGCTGCATGCTATCCGGCTTGTTTTTTGCCTTCTCTTTTTGGCTCTATCGCTGTGGCCCGCTCTGTTAATGCACGACTGAAAAGCAAATTCTTTGCTAAACTTGTTCTGAAACAAATCTTCAGTCTGTGTCCAATTTACACTAGTTTTCGAAAAAGAAGAATTTGAAATTTTTTAATTTTTGATTTTTGAAAATTTTGTTATTTTATTATAATTAAAAATTTACATTTTTGGACAGGTAGATCTTGGTTGGCTTGTTGCCCAGTGGCCAAGTGCCTAAAACGTCTTAATGCCCTGATTCATGTTATGATGCATTGTGTTTTTGTTACATTTTTGTTTTTATAATAGGGTGACCAGATGAGATTGGCTGAAATACGGGACGGGGGTGTTCATAAACTCAAACGTCATTGTGAAAAAAAACTAAAATAAACAATGACTGTTTTATGTAAATCAGACATTTCTGTAAAGCCGAAAGCTTAAACGAAAATAACGATATTAAAGTGTAGTGATGTGAATACTTGAAGTATTCACATGACAATCAAACACTTCTTTATGCGCGCGGTGCACCACTGTCCTCGTCGCGCCTGCAGTTGCGCGCTCAGCTTCAGCTATTTTATTATACATGGAATCATCCTGCTTCTTAATAAAGGACAAGACCAACGTGTTAGTCTGTGAAGTTGCGGTGTTGGTACAGTGTAGTTTGCTGCTAGCATGCAGCCTAACATCTGCCTCCCCTCCGTGAGAAACACCAAACTCTTTCCTACACACTTTGCAGAATGCTTTACTTTCATCGCTTAAGGCTGTAGCAATCCATGTTTACTTCCCCACCCACTCCTCCCGGTACCTGCAGAGGCGTTTTTGCTTTTTAGCAGCATGTTGGGGTTCCGGTACACCAGCCATGTCAACAGAATGAATGAAAATTCGCTTATCAAATATCAATATCTAAATTTGCGCCTAGCCGCATAAGTTTTTTGCTGCAGCCAATGAGCAGCTGGCGGCGGTGGGGGATGGTTGCAGGACAGCTCAACCTCCGCAGACAGTTTTTATTCAATTCAATTTATTAAATAATTATTATTAATAATGTTTATCAGACAATAACTTCTCAAGCTTTTCCTTTAGTATAATTTTCGGGGCAATTGGGGCCAGATTCGGGATTCGTGGAACAGTTTAGATTTCGGGACTGTACCGAATTTTTCGGGACGTCTGGTCACCCTATCTTATAATTATTGTGATAATAGACAGAAGATTGTACAGATCATTTCAGAAGACTAGGGCAGCTGTAAATGTTCCACACGCTGCAGTGGTGTATTGACATTGGCCTTTTTCGAAGCCATCTTCCATCCTAGTTCTTCACAACACAAACCTTCTGTCTGATCAAAAACACCTTTTTTTTAAATGCAATTTTAATCTTTGTTCACCAACCACTTTGTCTGTGGTTGGTGAACACTGCACTGACGGGTTTGCACTGATGTAATCTAATATGTTCTAATTTTAATATCACAATTCTGGCTTTAATGCTGTATTTGATGTGTGTGGGCACTCTCGTCTGTGTTTAGTGACCTGGACATGTAGGACATAAGGAAAAAGTTTAAAATATCAACTTGCTGTCATAATGTCAGCTTTGTGTGATTGGATTATTTGGCACCTGTTTTCCCCGACATGATCCAGCCCTTGTGAAGGAGGCTGCTGTGGTCGCAATACCAGACTAGTTCTTTGTCTAGAATAAACAGAGAAATAGTCTGGTTATCACTGCTAGAAACAACGTGTCGCTATTCTAATTGGATAAAACTTCAATCAATCACTGGTCAGGTATTCATTTAAAGTACCTTGCCTTTTGCAAACGCTTTGCAAACACTTTGAATGGGGGCCCTTGCATGGTACTGTGGAGCAGACTACGTACTGGTCTATCTGGCAGAGTCGGGTTGAAGTGATGACGCCTCTAAAATCAAATTCTAATACATCTGATTGGCTATTGTTAATATAAAGACCACTTCCTCTTATTCTACATATATATGTCTAATTTGGGTTATTTGTGCTGGAAACTTTCTTCACGGTTCCCCTTTCATTTTTCTCATAACCCATCTCAATCATGCTTTACATCATTTTCTGCAGCTGCTGGAAAGGGGCAATGATCATTTATTAGATGTGGAAGTTAATGAAGCGGATAAGATATTGTTAGATTTTATATTTGTAGAAAGAGAATGTCCAGTTGTTGCTTTGTAAGCTGCAACAAATGGTTTTTAATCTGTTTTGGATTTTTTGAACAATATAAATATTGTTCAAACTTTTTTTGGCTTTATCGACTTTCAGTACAGCATCTATATCGGTATATATCTTTTGGCTTTATGTCTAGTTTTCAAGTTTTTTTAGATGGTAATTGCTGGATTCTTTACAACTTGTAATGGAAAGTCTGAAGAATTGTTTCTTGAGCTACAGAGGCCCTCTTGTGGCTCTGAGGTAACATTGCGGCAAATGCTTTGAATTTGCTGCACCATCAAACATGTTATTGTAATGGGATCTTCTTCTTTCTTTCCAGTCTGCAGATTTGAGGAGAGAGAGGCAGAACTTAAAAAAGAATATAATGCACTTCATCAGCGACACACTGAGGTAAGCTGGGTGGGAACACATAATGAGTTAGATTCTTGACCAAAAACATACAAAACCAGAATTTGACTTTGAAGACATAGGCCTGAGGCAATGTATAAAAAACATAGAGTGACAAAATCTAATACGTAAAAATCTGAACATATCAACTCAACATCAATGATCAATGAGTTTCAGACACAGTGTGATTTATTTAAATGACAAAAACCAATAGGACTGGAGAATTGGAGAGAGAGTCAAATA
This sequence comes from Neodontobutis hainanensis, assembly GCA_024349245.1. NCBI lineage: Eukaryota > Metazoa > Chordata > Actinopteri > Gobiiformes > Odontobutidae > Neodontobutis > Neodontobutis hainanensis. The sequence continues at coordinate 301,099 of JALDNG010000238.1, read as the reverse complement.
TTAATTATGTTTTTGTTGAGATCATGGACTTTTTCTGGTGTCCCTTTATACATCACCTCAGATGTCTATATAAACTGCTCTAGGCTTCAACAGCCAGCTGCTAATTTGAATATCTTTAAATGGAGGAGATGAGTCTAATAAAGCTGCCAGCAACACACAAGCTACACACTGCTGCTTCTTTTTTTGTGAGTCTTCAGGCCCAGGTGTGTGTGTATGTGCGCGACTTGACATGTTTATGTCTGTTCCCAGATGATCCACAGCTACATGGAGCACCTGGAGCGGACTAAACACCAGCACGCAGCCACACCAGCAGAGCCTTCAGAGTCAGGCCCCACAGCTAAGACACGGTGAGACCACCTCTTTAAGTAAGGTCAAAAACATGTTGCCACTAAGAGCTTTATCAGACGACCCCTTGCATTCATAGCACTAATTAATGCATGCACCAGCATGGTTCTGTCATTATAGTCATTGGTGCAACAAATGTTTAATTTTTTACAGGCTGCTGGCCTTCTGATATATAGATATTTAAGTTTTGGAAGCAATGTTCTTACAGAATATTAGTATGACACACTCATTTGTAATTGGTTTATGGTATTTAAGGACATTTTAGCTAAAGATGCACCAATATAAACATTTTGTACCGATATTAAAGTGCTCTCATGACCAATAACCGATAAATGTACATTTGAATAAAAAGAGAATGCATATCCAAATTACTTCCAGAATATGTTTTCTTCTAGCTCATTTTAGTTGCTTTACATAATAATTTACAAGGTGGTTTACAAGGTGGTTAGTGTTAATCCAGTTATCAGTTTCTGTGACATCTTGACTCATACTGTGAGAACGGTGGAATAAGAGAGAGCTGAAGCAGTGAAGGAGGAAGCGGCAGAGAAGCAGCACGACTCTGACGACTAAACGATACTGTGATCAGCTGCACATGCAACAGACACCGTTTCACCTTTGGCTCAATAACGCAGACATCACACAGTGTAATTTAGACTGGGCCAAATAACAGCTGAACTTTCATACCGCAGCGCTGTTCAAGTTTGTCTCCACTCACGCAAATGCACACTTTAACTTTTCACTCACCCTATAATATTGGAATAAATTGAATTACTATATTATATATATATATATATATATATATATATATATATATATATATATATATATATATATATATATATATATATATATATATATATATATATATACTTGAAGAATCAATTTATTGCTCAGAAGATTCAAAAACTGATTGATGTTGGACTGATTGCCATTCGTTCATAAAACATGAGCTCGATCCATGAAGAAAAAATACAGTGGAACAAAATGATTTTCCTCCGTTTTATTACATTATCTTCTCTTGCCTTCGGAAACGTCCTTGGTCTTACTAAGACTGTTTTTGGTTTCACTGTTCTTTCATTGTATCTAAAACATGCATGTCATGTCTATAACATCCAAAGATTCCAATTAAGACAACTGGGTCGACTATTACATACAAAAATAGTTAAATGGTACAATAACTGTCGTGCATCCATCATTTTAGATTGTGTCCATCTAGCATCAAGAAGTAGCTAACATAGTCCGTGGGTGATGCTGGTCAGCACTGCAAATCCAATAACTTAATGTTGGATCGTTTACATTTGATGTGGAGGACAGAAGGCAGCAGAGATGGACTAGTAAGACCTCTTGATGAGATGGATAAGTTGATGGCAATGACCACAATGAAGAATATTACACTGGTGACTAACATTGTAATCTTAATGGATAAAATGAAATAATTTGTGTGCAAACACCACTTGAATGTGGGCACAGTGGCTCAGTGGTAGAGCGGTTGTCCCTTAACCGGAAGGTTGGTAATTCGATTCACACTCTCCCCACAGTGTCCTTGGGCAAGACACTTAACCCACCTTGTCTCCAGTGGTGTTCCAGCTATAACACTGGTGAATTAAAGCTTAATGTAAGTTGCTTTGGATAAAAGTGTCTGATAAATGAATAAATGTAATGTAAATGAATATTTTATTGTGGTGTAGTTTGTCTGATTTCAGAAATACCTTTTAGTTAACTTGTGCCAAGGACGGGGCAAACAGGCCGTGCAGCCGATGGGCTTTAGCTTCCGAATGGACTTATGGAACAAGCCGCATTAGCACCCAAAAGAGAGAGGCAGGGAGGGAGGGGGTAGTCTGACAGAGAGCAGTGGGAGTGTCGGAGTGTTCTAGACTGCACAGCAGCGCGTTGCATCTCGCTGCTGGAGAGGAGGATATTATTTACCTGCAGTGGAGGAAGGCTTCTGCTCATTTTCTGTATGTGAAGACGGATCTACTGCTGCTCAGGTCACATGGATTACACTGGTTTTGGTTGCTGCTCTCTGTCTGCCTCACACTGAGCTGCAGTCTACTCCTCACTGCTTAGATACTACATCTCTACTCTCGCCTCACTTCTCATTGAAAACAGTAGCTTTTTTTTTTAAGCAGTATTAGTGGTTATACTCACCCCTCAACACGCCTTGTTGCTCCTGTTCCCCTGGTGAGGCACTGGGGGGGGGGCCATGAGCCCCGGGTGTATGCTGCTGTTTGTTTTTGGCTTCGTCGGGGGTGCGGTGGTAATCAACTCGGCCGTGCTTGTGTCTCTGTCTGTGCTACTGCTGGTCCACTACTCTGTCTCTACCGGAGGCTTACCTGCCCTGCCCTCTGTACCCTCCTTACCCAGACCCTGCAGGTACAAACTGTCAACATGTTTCTTGAAATGATTATATGTGCTTTTGCGGCCATGTCTTTTCACTGTTCCTGTCCCGTGGGGGCTGCATTACAGACACAGTGATGCTGCACTCTAGAACTAGGTCAGTAAAAAGGGAGAAACAGAGCAAAGGCAAGTCTATAATTCCTCTACTGATATCTGCTTCTAGGGCTGCATGATAGAAAAACTTTCAATAACTATTTTAAATATGAATAACCATTTAGGCTTTGATATTTTTTTATTTATTCTTTATTTAACCAGGTAGGTCAATTGAGAACCAAATCTCATTTACAATGTCAACCTGGCCCTGTGTGTGTGGGATGGGGTGGGGGGGATTATTGTACATGTCTTCAGTTGTAGGGAAAACTGGAGCACCCAGAGGAAGCCTACACAGACACGGGAGAACATGCAAACTCAACACAGAAAGGCCCTGCCATGTGTTAAACCTGTGTATAATAATGTAAGAGAGCGATAATCCTGTGATAAAGATAATATAACGTTAACAATACATTTGTGGTATATTGTGCATCTCTATTAGCCTCTATCATTTTCAACGGTAAAGAAAGCAATCTTCTCATGGCTCGGTTGACAAAAAGCCTGTCAGTGGCCGGCATGTGACCTCTGCTCCCAATATGGTAGTGTCCATTGTTTTTTGGCTGCCGACTGCTTTTCACTGAGGCAACTATTGTTCTGCCTCCACTGTGCAGTAGGAATTCTTCACCTAGTCACTGGATGAAAAGTAACTGTTAGTCTAGCAGCTGCCATGGGAGTTCTTTCACAAGAGCTGAAGACGCACATGATTTTAATGTTGTGATATCTTGAAGCTTTGTGTGACGTTCCTTAGACCTAATAAAACCTACTGCCATATCTGTGACTTCAGTGACAGATACAAATGTGTTAGTGTTATTGCCTTTGCTTGTTGATGGTAATTCACAAAGTACCAGCTGTTTGTTTTGTCTCTTGACTTTTGTGTCAAAGGAAATGTTTGTCATAACACTGCTTTGTCAGCTTCATACTGCTGAAATGAAAAAGTATTAGTAGTATCTCCCAACCTCAACCCAAACTATCTAGGTCTTAATAAAAATATTTGAACTGTGTTAAATGTTGTTTGACTGTGTACTACAACATTTAACAGAGAAGTATTAATAGTGCATACTTCCATCAAAATATATTTGAATTTGAAATTCATTCTCTTCTTACTAATGCCCAGAGTGGACAAACTGAGCACTGCTGGAGGAGAATCACGGTCATCATGCGCTTTGAGTGCCTACTACGTAGAAAAGCGCTATATTAAATCAATGCCATGTCGTCATTTTTTTATTGATTTTTTTATTTTATTTTATTATTTTAAAGGTCAAATTCTTACAATATCACTTTAGTTATGAATTTGCTTAAATTTTATTAAGTGAAATTACAACAGCCCTGTTTCCACTGGATTGATACGCAGAAAACATGTCCCTGCAGGGCTACCACAGCTGTCTGCACTTTTGCTAAATAAACTACACCCCCTACCTTTTAACGTACACTAAACATAAAAAAAAACTAATTTCAGGTCAAGTTCTATAATCTTGATGTGGAAAAACTACATTTATATTTTCATCATAAATATTGTCAAATGAGAGAAATAAGTTTGGCTCCTCCTACCTACTGCACACAATAACTCAAAATGCTGTCTCCCCACACACAGACACACACACGCACAGATATACACACACGAGTTGTTCATGTGACATAATGCCGACCAATGGGCCAAGTTCTTCCAAGTTTACTGTGCAATTTGTCTCACATGTCCCCTCACTCTATGAAGTGTTCTGTGCTTGAATCCAGGAAGGAGCGTCCAATCTCCATGGGCATCTTCCAAATTCCCAGCACTGATGGCATGACCCCTGACCTCCAGAGAGAACCAGCGGACACTCCATCTGAACCGTGGAGATTCAATAACCTCAGTCACCCGCGTTCCAACACCAGCCTCAAGGTACATAATCCCACAATGCCTTGTCATTTTCGTTTCTTTTGTTAATAGCACTGTCAGTGTTTCTACAGCTTCCCACAACTCAGATTGATGACATCATTCCTAGTTTACCACAGAGTGAGTGGAAACATACGGTGCCAGCAAACAAAAAAGAAAGAGATCGTTACTCTTGAGGCACAAAGGATTGTTTAGTGTGTCCAGAATTTTTAGCAGCAAATAGGTTTGTGTGCATTTGTGGGTGAGTAATACAGTGGCCCTGAGCCCAGTTAGCAGAGGAAGTGGTACGATTCGAGGGCCCGCCTTTAACCCCAAGGGAAAGGGGGACTAAGCTGCTATGAGAGTCCCACATGAATATTAATGCTTCCCTATTGAGTAAGTATTTCTACAGACATTATTTTAAGACAAATGAAACGGACCGAATTCTGAAGTTTTTGAATTGACATTTGGAAGCATTCAACTTTATCAGTGCGAGTGAATGAAGCCATGCTTAGCTTAAAAAGAAATGAATGAGCAAAAACTTAAAGAGGCACCAAAATAACTGGTTGGTTTGGACTATTGTCAAGGCTATTGACAAACATAATGTGTCTAAAAATAATTACACAAACATATTCTTATAATTCATGTCTTTATTGAACACACTCATTCAACATTCCAAATGGCAGTGGAAAAAGTAAGAGAACCCTTGAGTTACTGACCTCAAAAAGCTAATTGGAGTCTCGTTAAGATAATATGTTTAGAAGTGTGGACTACAGCTACTTTGACTGATTAAAACCCTCAAACTTGGCGTTGCACAAGAAGAACGCGCTTATGTGAGCCATGCCTTTTAGAAAGAGCTTTTAGAAGAGATATGCTCAAGAATTACTGCTTTACATAAAGCGGGAAAGATATTTTACAGACTTTTGTAATTCAACAGTCTACAGTTCAAACAATCTACAAATGGGGATGCTTTGGGACTGTTGCTACTCTACCTAGAAGTGGGAGTCCAGTCAAAATGACACCAAGAGCACAACGAAGACTCATCAATGAGGTAAAAAAAAACACCCCAAATGACAGCCAAAGATTTGAAGGCATCATTGGAACATCTCTGTTCATGAGTTTATAATACATAAAACACAGAACAGGCAGGGTATTTACGGGAGGACACCACGATGAAGCCACCGCTCACTAAGAAGAACATTGCTGCACGCCTCAAGTTTGCAAAAGCACATCGACACTCCACAGTGGAATTGGTAAAATGTTTTGTGGACTAATAAAACTAAGATTAAAATATTTGGAAAAACACACAGCCCTACATCTGGTGTAGAAAGGGCACAACATATCATCATGAAAACATCATCCCAACTGTAAAGTCTGTTGGAGGCAACATCATCATTTTAGTCTGCTTCAGTCATTGAGGGGAAGAGTAATTCCCAAGTATCAGACATTTCTTCAGGATGAGTTTGTATGTCAGCTAAAACTGTGTAGAAGGTGATGCAATAAGACAACAACCCAAAAGACTGGAGCAAGTCCACAACAGAAAAACAAAATCCACCTTTAGGAGTGGACAAGTCAGATCCCAAACATCAACCCAATAGAGATGCAATGGATTGACTTGAAGATGTCCATAAACATGAGACGTCCAAAGAATATGACAGAGCTAAAGCCATTCTGCCAGAAAGAATAGGCAGAAATTCCTCTTCAACGATGTGCAGGTTTGATCCACAGCTACAGGAAGCGCCTGGTTGAGGTTATTGCTGCCAAGAGGTTAATCAGTTATTAATTCTATTCTATACTTTTTCCGCTGCCATTTTGAATGTTAATTGAGTGTGTTTGATTATTTTTAGACACATTATGTTTATCAAGACCCTTGACTTAGATGAAGATCAGATAAACAATTTTTTTTCAGAAAACCTAAAAATTCCAAAAGGTTTACAAGTTATTTATTTATTTTTTGCTGCTGTAAATTCTTTATTGTTGATGCTTATACTTTGCTTTAAAACACTGTCTACTGAACAATAAAAAATAGCCAAAATATTTGGATAAAGTTGAAAGTTTATTTATTTATTTGTATTTCAAGATATTTCAACATTGCCCCACATCAGCAGTTAACGTAGGGTTGTTAACTGATGCTCTCCGCAGCTGGACACTACAACTCATTCTTCTAAACAGGAAGAGGTCTCAAAGTCACTCTTCCTTGTTCAGTCCTCAGATGTAAAAAGTCCAGGACATTAGCATTAGCTCACATGGGTAAGCTATGTTACATGTAAAAGTTACTTTAGCTTGCTGTCGCTCAGTATGACCAACTCATTTTTCTTGTCGAGGGAGAGGTCTTCTTTTTACCCTGCTGTAGGGCCGGTTTGTGTTGCCCTCTAGTAGTACCAAATTATGCTATTCAAAAATCTTTCACAAAATGCAGCATGTGAAAACCACTGTATGGTTTGTATGACACATTTTCAGTTTCATTCTTCATGTGAAGGTGGCCTATGCGTCTGTTTTGGAAGGTTGGGCTATCTCAGCAAAGTAGCAGGGGGAGTGTAGCTGAATTCCATTGGCTGCTTAGTGCTGCTGTACAACTGCAGAGTAATGCCAGCCAGCAGCACCAGCAAAAAAAATCATCATTGGAGAGAAATGAACCCTACTCAAGAGGAAAAGAGCCCCTCGTTTTCTAGTGTATTTAAATGTGGGAAGGATCAAAGCTTTGTTCTAACCCTGATTTGATTTTTTTTTTCCATTTATCAATCATAGTGACTATTTATAGACAATGAGGCCTGGGGTATTATTGGATCAAAGCAATTTGGGGATGGAAAACCTGCCACTGGGGGCTTCTGTAACACAATAGAGTTTGATGCATTTTATAAACCGAATTATGTTTTTCAATAATGAGCAGTGTGTTTACCACCAACCAGGTCACCTTCTAGACCAGAGGAAACCTTAAAAAAAAAAAAAAAAAAAGAAAGGAAAAAAAAAAGGAAACCGTTTAGCAGTCTGTGGCGTCTCCTTTTATAAAAGCTCAGCCTGAAAAAAGAATCACTCACAGAACATGAAGAATCATTAGAATATGCCCCATCTTTGCATTGTATGAGCTTAGAGTAGCCCAACATAGATTATATGTCAAAAGATTTGAATTAGCAGTTCAAACAAGTTATTACAAATACTGTATGCAACAAAAGACACGGAAGCCAGCATTAACACTGCATTTGAAATATCCCCTTTTGTGTGGCCAAAATGTGAATGCATAGCTACTGTTCTGTTCCTCAGCTGCAGCAATTCTTTTCTGTGATTATGGAAAGTGAAAGTTCTCAAGAGAATCAGGACCCTGATCAGGTAGACTTGGGACAACTACAGCCTTTTAACCTCTGATAACTTCTAGTGTGGTGTGTGAATTATATCAGATCATGGCATGTTAAAAGATGCTAACCTAAAAATGAATGTTATGTCGCAATGCATGGTATTCACATGACTAGTTTTTTTGGTTTAAGGGAAGATTGTGCATGCTTCCTGTAGGTGCACAGAATAGGGCAGAGTGTCAGCTTTTTAATTCAACAAAAAATCTGGAACAATGTTGAATTGACCATCCTTACATCTACCTCAATCAAACTCCATCCATTGTTAGGCCATGGTCCAGACCAGTGAGTGGTTATTTTCAAATGTGGCCTAAACTGGATTCATACAAATAAGAAAGATTTTTTTGCTTTATTTAGGCCCTCCACTTTTTCATGGAGTCAGTGCTTGGTTTGGTTCATGTCACAGTTTAGTTTTAAAATATAACTGTAATAGATAATATACTTTTTATTATTTTAGTGATTGTGTTTCAGTCTCGATTGTTTGATTAACTGTTTGATTTGATTTGGGCTTTTTATAATGTTGCTAAAAAATACGTCTTGACTACTAATACCATGACTTAAAATAAAGTTGAATATTTTGTGTGTGTTTTCTTTCCCCCTTTACCTATAGGATGAACTCACTAATGCAAATCGTGGCTCCAAGTCCAGTGCTCCATCCAATCAAGGAGGCATGTCTACGACTGGAGCACCCAAATCCAAAACATCTTCTCAGGGTAAATCACAGTCTCCAAACGGCCAAGCGTCAGCCGGTGTGAGTCTTGTTTCCAGAATTGTGGGAGGGTCTACCATGCCGGTGTCTACTGCTGCTTCAGATTTTGGCATGGGATCGGTGGAGATACCCAGTAAGCAATGGGAATCTTCAGGACTCAACAGCAACTTGGATAGGAAAAGTGGAAAACCAGACAGCAGTAAGAGCATTGTGGATGTACAGCAAGCACAGCAAACTCAGGATTCATCAGCATCTCTGAAAGATGAAGGTTAGTACCAAAACCTCAGGTACCTGAGAAATGACGCTACAGTGATTACACACAAGAAGTAAAGGCAGAGCCGCTCCAAAGTGTTTAAAACAGGGGTCTCAAACTCGCGGCCCGGGGGCCAACTGCGGCCCGCAGGAAGATATGAAAGTTTAATGTTGTTGCCCCCTGCGAGTTTTATATGAATGGCACGTTACCACGTTGTGTGTGGAAGGTTCTTTTTTGTGCAAGCTGGAGCTGAACCAACCTACCATCACAGTGGAGTATATGGCTCCTGGGGGCGGGCCATCGGCTGGGCTTGATGCAGGCAGAGAAACATTTAACAGCTATGGAGGAGCCTGTGTAACATCACATGGCTTTCATAAAATTACTGCATCTTACTGTGTTTGAAATGAGCATGTTTGACCTTGAGCTGGACAAATTCAATGTTACTGGCATTGGATTTGCAGATTGTATTTTGTTTTCCCATCATTTGAAATGAATTGATTTGTTTGAAAGTTGATGGCAATTTGACCGCCAATATCCATGTGGATTTGTTCTCATGACGAATCTGCAAATTAATGCCGATGTTATGTTGACAGTATCACCGAGGGGAGTGGACATCCAATGGGGCCACTCAGCAGCTCATTCATGTTCTTCAATATTCCATTTAAGTTCAGAATAGCTCAGGTTCAGAAGAACCCATTGGAGTTAAAGAACTGTTAGTAATGAGAGGATTTAACAAAGCTTTTTTTTTGTGGAATACCTGATCTGGCCCCGCCTCACCCAGACTCTGCCTCCTGCGGCCCCCAATTAATTTGAGTTTGAGACCCCTGGTTTAAAACCTGCCATTTAATGAAGCAGCGCTGACAAACTATGGACATGTACATCTGTTTTTTAAATGAAATTGACAATCATGACCAGTAGGAGTAGAAGAGAGCATGAGAGTACTGAAAAGCCCCTCTTATGTATAATAAATCTGTTTTATATTCTACTTCAAACTCGCTTTTTCTTTGTCTCCTGACCATTATGACTTTTCGCAGCCTTCGGTCAATAAAGCTTAAGTCAAGAGAAGTCATTAAACAGCTGTGAAGTCTAACAGGGCAAATGTCAAAAAAACATCTGTGGATTTAAAATGATTTAGTTTTACCTAATTCACTAGTAACAGAAAGCTACAACTGGAGCCATACTTTTTTTTTCTCCTAATTTCTTTTCTTATCACACTTTGCACTGTTGTAGACATGTTGACATCACTGGCACTGGTCAAGTCTGTAATTTCAGAATAGAATAGTTAACAAAAGTTTCATCTATTTTTCTTTGTAAAAATGATCACATACAGTGGCAAGAAAAAGTGTGTGACTCTTTTTTAAAATTTCATGGTTTTCTGAATAAATTTGTCTTAAAATGTGATCTGATCTTTAAATACTTTATCTTGTAGGTCATATTTAACCGGTGCTTTTTTTTTTTTTTTCAGATGGAACAGAAGACCTTGAAAAATCTGCTGTGCAGGCCATCATTGAGTCCACTCCTGAGCTGGACATGGATCTGGAAGGCTGTATAGGAACAAGGTACAGCACTGAGGCTGAATGAGGAGTAGCTTTCAGTTATTGAAATGATCTGGAAATTGATATCAAATTAAAACTACATTTACTCACAAGTTTGTATCTATAAACCCGGCGGCTTGGTGTTTTGTTTCAGATGGTTTTGAATAACCAAATGGGAACTTTGGTTTTGGGAAGTTTGAGTTTGGACCGTCCAAAGCTGATGTAGTTTGTCCTGGAATTTGCTTTAAAAAGAAAAGGAGCGGAATTATTGAAGTAATGGCTACACTTTAATGCTGTGTAATAAGAATTAATCCATCTTATTCGGGGCCGGGGCACAGGGGCAGCAGTCTAAGCAGAGACGTCGAAGACTTTGTCCTCCCCAGACACTTCCAACAGCTCTTCCAAAGTGTTCCATAGTGGACATAGTCCCACCTAGGTCTTCCCCGGGTTCCTCCCAGTGGGACATGTCCGGAGCACCTTCCCAGGGAAGCGTCCACGGGGCATAACAGATGCCTGAGCTACGCTTTTCTAAAGGGACAGTGCATGTTAATGAACATACATAAGACACATGCCGGATTGTAGCCTTAGGCTAATTTCCATCTGTTATCCCAACAATCTCACACATTCATACACAAGTGTTGTGTTACTGGAGGCAAGGAGGGTTAAGTGTCTTGCCCAAGGACACAACAACAGTATGAACTGTGTGGAGAGCGGGACTCTAACTGTCTAGCCTTCCAGTTATAAGTCAACCGCTCTACCACCCTATATCTAAGGGAGCACCCAGCCACCCTGCGGAGGAGACTCATTTTGGCTGTCTATATCCAGAGACTTGTCCTTTTTAATAGGTGAGAGTAGGAACAAAAATTGATCGGTAAATTGAGAGATTTGGCTGCAGGTCAGCGCCTTCTTCACCGTAACAGGACCAGTACATCGACTGCAGAAGCTGCACCAAACTGTCTGTCAACCTCCTGTTCCATCCTTCCCTCACTTGTGAACAAGACGCCAAGATACAGAAGGCATATAATAAATAAATCTAATTAATTTATTGTAAAAAAGATATAATTGTTAATAAAAAGTATTGTAAATGTCCCAGGAAATGACGTGTCTTACTTCAACATAATAAAAATTGCAGTATTCCCCCCTTAATGACCCCTTTTCTCTGCCTGTGCAGCACACCGACTAAAAGTGGCATTGAGAACCTGGCATTCGACCGTAACACCGAGTCTCTGTTCGAGGAGCTGTCGTCTGCAGGAAATGACCTCATAGGAGATGTAGACGAAGGAGCCGACCTGCTGGGTAAGACACACCACTGTCTTCTTATGCGTTTGGTACTCTCTTTATCTTCACTTACAGTCACTCTTCATCTTGTATTCTCTCCATTTTGGTTGATGGGGTTGTCACCATAACAGATGAGTTTTCCGGTGTGTATTAACAAAATAAGTCTAGATTTGTGAGAAGCCAATAGATTAGACAGTCATTATCACAGATTGTAGAAATAATGAGATAAACCTTTTCTTATCTACATTTTCTTCTGCTTCACTGTCAGATTACAACTTTTTAGGTAAGAGAACCTATGCAAGGTCAACATAGAAAGTAGTTGGGTTTTTTGTCGCTTAGCCGTGATAAAGTAAACTAATTGCATTTATATATTTTGATTTTATTCTATTTCAGGTATGGGACGGGAAGTTGAACATCTGATCCAAGAAAATTCCCAGCTGCTGGAGACCAAGTGAGTGCACCTTCAAACAGTCTTCATGATAAGCACATTACTGTTTTTAGAAATTTGGGTGGATAATGCTGTGCTGCTGTTTTGTGTTTTTAATAATTCTGATGTGTGTTTGTGTTTCTCTAGAAATGCGTTGAATGTGGTAAAAAATGACCTGATCGCACAAGTGGACGAGCTTTCCTGTGAAAAAGAAGTTCTACAAGGAGAGCTGAACGCTGTCACACAGGCCAAGACCAAACTGGTGGAGAAGAACAAAGAACTAGAAGAGGAACTCAAAAAGTGAGCTTTTAAATTTGATTTTATATGCCTTTTGAACATTATTGTTGAACAGTTTGTGTGCTCTACTGAAAGGCTTCGGACAGAGTTGGAGGAGACCAAACTGAAGGTGAAGAATGACAATGAAGATGATGTACGTATGCCGTGGGTTTTAATATTTTAATTAAGGCAACATTATGTCACTTCTCACTATAATTTACAGAGGCTCACACTTTCACCAGATACTCATCTATAGCCACTCTTAACCTACTTTCTGTTGGGAAATACTCCATCTGTTTGATTTAGGTTGATCAAGTGAGACCTCAAGAAGGTGAGTCACCTTTTCTAGTCTGACCTGGCATCGGGTAAAGAAGAACAGATGCCACACATGCTCTGTACATAATGAAACCAAAGTAATTAACAATTCAAAGTTCAACAAAAAATTAAAAACACCAAAAAGCATAATAAATAAATAAACAAGGTGGTGTATTAAAAGTATGCAAATATTTTCTGTGCGTATACCAAATTACATGTTCTTGATAGGGTTGGGTGATAACCAGTTTTTCCATACTGTCCCCAAATTATACTGTGGTGTAACTTCTAGCAGCCTGAAGGCGGAGACACACGTTTAGAACCACCCTATGACTTTTTTAAAATTTACAGTCAATACTGCACTAAGCATTTACACTTTTGCAGATAAAACACTCAAAGGTGGCCGAATGTTGTGAAAATTGGTTTACGTTAGCAGTAAATTCATTTTGCTGAAAGTAAAGCAGTTGCCATAAGTCATTACCTTTCACAGCATGTTGCTTTAATTATGCACAGAAAGTAAAGTGCCTTTGCAGCATTGAGAATTTAGATTTAGACTTTGAGTTTATGGATTAATTTTTGAGAGTGGACATCAGAGAGAAGCCGGCTTTATGTGTTGAGATCGGGAGTGCACACACGAGAGCACGTAAAGGATTACCCTGTTTCCAGGCATGTGACCAAACTAAGAGTTTTTAGATCACCAATCCTTGTATTTAGGCTCCTGTCTTTTCATAGAAACCTTGTGTGTGAGCAGGACATCGGTCTTTACTCTCAGATAAGTGGAGTAGCCATTGATGCAGTTCACGTGACGGGAGCATGTACATTTAGCGAGTGAAAGTGCCTGCTCACAGCACTTGTCCCAAAAACGGATATCGTGTCACAGCATGTATTTAGTCTTGTTTCCCACTAAGACGCTGTGTATTAGCAGCACTATTATCATGGTTCTGTAGAGCAGCCCATAGACAGGTTTTATGCAATGCCAGGGCTGTCGGCTGCTTATAAGCTGTGCTCTATGCCGAGAGGATGTCCCGAACACAAAAATCCTGCACCTCCATAGTGTATTTTTGCCTGCTATCTTTACTCCCACAGCTTTGCAGAGAGACCTATGGCTGTGCTTCACGCATTGCCAAGTAGGCTCTCATAATCTCTGTAACCGAGGGAAGTGTTATAACACTGCCACCCTGAAAACACAATGCCTCTTGCGTCCTGGGCTGAAGATAGACATTATGCCATGCATGTCACCAACTTTGTCCAAAACGGCAAACAACTGTTAATAATAAACACTAGCTTGTTTTCAAAAGTACAACATCAAGCATGTAACGTGCCTTGTTTAAACAAATACATAAACCTTACTCGGATCGAAAATTATCTATACAATCAATAGGCTGCAGTATGCAGTTTCACATGTTAGAAGTGGACCAATCTGATGGAAGGCGAAAGCATTCACAAAGTAGTAGGCTACAATTATTGGAGATGCTTCCATCTATTTTGCAATAGAAACTTACCTGTACTGACCTGATCATGATTTGTCACTCCAGTCGAGATGGCCATTGCCTGTCCTGGTTCTGTCACTTCTGTTACTACAAAGACAAGACGAAAGAGATGGGAGCAGTCACTCTGAGTGTTGGAACCTTCTTCCAAGAGCACATTATGTCAACTGAACCCTCCACATCCCCAGAACTCTCCCCACATCTTAGATACGCATATATTAAGATGTAACAGTCCCATGTGCAAACGGGACATAATGTTGCTTTAAAGATTACAGATAAAAATTGTCTTTTAGACCATATATTATTGGTGAGTAACTAGTGTCTTACTTGTGGGCACAGAGTGACGTCCCCACTGCACAGAGGAAGCGCTTTACCCGAGTGGAGATGGCGCGAGTCCTGATGGAGAGGAACCAATACAAGGAGAGGCTAATGGAACTGCAGGAGGCCGTCAGATGGACCGAGATGATCCGGTAACGCACCTATCAAATCCACTTGAACATAAAGCCACAGTCAGTTGACAATATTTGCAGTATGGTTGGATGTGCGTAACTTAAAATTTAGCAGTTTTCTACATATTGGGGACTAACTATTTACTTTTACGCGTTAGACTTGTATTTAATGCTATCAACGACTGCAGTGTTTTGCTTCACATTGATAAAACCTAAGGCCAAAGGGTTACCAAAGTAGTATAGAAACCTTTTTTGTGACACTTTTATCAACTTACCTAAACTGATTTGCCCCGTACCGCACCACTTATTTGCATTCCAAAGTGGTTTTCTCCAGTCTCTGGTCAGCTAAGCATAAGAATACTGCCATAGAACACAAACATTAAATAAGGCACTTTAAAAATGCATGTGTTTTAAACTGATATTACTTCTACGCAAATAAGCATCTCATTGATTTTTCTCCCAGTGCATCCAAAGAGAACCCCTCTCTTCCGGAGAAGAAGAAATCCAGCCTCTGGCAGTTGTAAGCCTTTTAGTTTTGTTTTTCTCCTCAGCTTTTAACAGTACACCACTTTAATATTAATGTGCCATTTGTTTTCTTTTGCTTTTTATTTTTTTTATGTGTATGTCAAATGGTTGACGTCAGGATGTAGGTAAAGCTCTGAGACATTGTTCTGGTTTTGATGCTCTCATTTTAACAGCCAACTCAGAGAAAGGAGAGCCACTGAGGCAAAAAATGCAGTCTTTATTAAATATTAAAAACCTGGATAAAGGCAAGAGCAGAGACTCCTCACTCGGGCTCTCCTTTATCGAGTTTGAGCAGGAATGGGTTTGGGGTGAATAGAAGAAGAAAACATAACCTTTATGAAAAAACTGATGGTCTCTCCTGCTTGTTGTTTGTGTTTCCTTTTGACTTTTCTGTCTGATGTTGTGATGTCTGATTGTAGGAGGTGTGTTGGGAGGGTTGCTATGGAGATTAGAGACTTAAAAGACTGTTAAAAATAGACCTTTAAGACAGTGGTTGTATTAAGTTTTCGAATTGCAGTGTAGTGCTACATCACCTTTAGACACATTTTTAATACATTAGATATATATATAGATATATTTTTTTACTTGAAATGTTTTGCATAAGAATAAATGCTCCCTAAGGTTTTGGTTAAATAGTTTATAATGCAAGATGATGAGTTATTAGGGAGTGAGGTTTTTTTTGTGCAGACCTGTTGTGTCTTGTAAACTAACGTCCTGGTCGAGCACTTTATTAACCGTCCCTGCTATTGGCGTTCATCCAGCTGCTCTATAGCCCAGCTGTTGAGGGGGCGGGACACAGTTAGGTGTACCTTGGTGTGTGCATGGGACAGGGCTTTAACCCTTCAGTGTTGGACCCTCTCTCTGCCGCTAAGCTTTTGTCACCCCTCTGTACGTTTGTGTGCTTTCTTTCTTCTTTTTCCATCCCCACTGCTCCACCCTTACACCTCCAGTTTCAGCCGTCTGTTTAGCTCGTCGGGCGGAGCGGCCAAAAAGCCTGCCGTGGAGGCACCTGTGAATGTGAAATACAATGCACCCACCTCCCAGATCCAGCCGACGGTCAAGAAGAAGAGCAGCACGTTGCAGCAGCTGCCCAGCAACAAGAGCAAAGCCTTTGATTTCCTCAATGAGGAGTGAGTCATAATCAACAGACACACCCATATGTACAGATATGTGTGTTGTTTATTTTGTTTTTTTCCCTCACAATTCATACACATCTGTGTCTTCATGGTAGGAATGTACAATACCCTAGACCCAAAGAACAACACTTTGGCCTAAGGGGAGGGGAAGCTTGTGATAGTTACAGGGCATTTCAATAAAATTGTTACTTTAGAAATGTGTTAAAATGACTGTAACAGCAAAACCAATATGACTTTAAACTTTAAATGTACATAAAACAAGCCGTGTTGGTTTGTTTTTGAAAATCTCCACTTTGAAAAATGTAACAATATAAACTTGTATGGTTGTAGCATGAGGCTGTGTCTGTTGACTATGGAACCATTTTATGAATTGGCTTGTTGTGTCCTACAGAGCTCCTGGGGAGAATGTGGTGTCCAGACGAGAACAGAAGCGGGCTCAGTACCAGCAGGTCAAAGCTCACGTCCAAAAAGAGGACGGCCGGGTCCAGGCTTATGGTTGGAGCCTGCCCAAAAAGTACAAGGTGTGTAGGTTCAGGCTGTTGTGTATGGATTTGTGTAATTTCAGAAATCAGCTCTAATTTTGTGCTGAACTTTTCAGGCCAATGGTGGCCAGGCAGAAAGTAAGATGAAGAATCTCCCTGTCCCTGTCTTCCTCCGACCTCTGGATGAGAAAGATGCTTCTATGAAGGTTTGTCATAAAGAGTAGAGCAGTATCTCTGTCACATGACATTGTCAGAAAGAAGCACTGTTAGTTCAGCTGGAGATGATGCAGAGCCAAAGTCAAATGGCAAATCAACATCCATTAAATTTTATGTTGATATCAATAAAATATAATATAATACAATATAATAATAATAATATGATATCAGCAAAATGTTGTTCTAAAGCATCATTATAGAAACATCAGAGCTTTTTACCGTACATTGACAGTACAAGTCCTTGGTGGCCCATCGTAAACTAATTTGCTCTGACACAAACTCAGCTAAAATTATATTATGTGGCCTGTGTCTGTTAGGTAAAACATTAGCAAAACAAATGTTCTTCTTAGCAGTCCACAGATTTTAGCTGATACAGAATCATTTATGGGGACATGGTGTTTTTTCAACTGTAATTTTGCACTTAAAGCCATACTACATGTCATCCCAATGACTTGCAGCAAATTTACCTAAATCTGTTTGTGTAACTAACACAAATGCGAGGAGTCACACAGTCTCTGTGACAGAGTAGGGTTTTGTTTCAAATGTATGCTTGGTACAGCTCAAACAAACAGTTTCAACATTGCTAAAGATTAGCCTGTTGCCATTTTCCCTCTGGCTTCTCTTCCCACTGTTTTGTGTTGCAGCTGTGGTGTGCTGCTGGTGTGAACCTCTCTGGAGGTAAAACCAGAGACGGAGGCTCTATCGTAGGAGCCAGCGTGTTTTACAGCGACGTGCCTGGACCCGAGAGTCCTAAAAGGAAGGTTGGATCTCAGAGCAGCCTGGACGAACTGGATCAAGAGCTGAAGGTACTCCTAACAAGTTTATCATACTTGTGTTGTGTTAAAGACTTGAGATCATCTCATTGTGTGTAATGGCAGGATCAGCAGAAGGAGCTGAGGCAGCAGGATGAGCTGTCGTCTCTAGTGTGGATCTGCACCAGCACTCAATCCACCACTAAAGCTGTGGTCATCGACGCCAACCAACCTGGAAACATCCTGGAGAGCTTTTTTGTGTGTAACTCCAATGTCTTCTGCATGGCTAGTGTACCAGGTCAGTGATCTTTTTTTAAATAAGGCATTGATAAGTTCTAGACACACCATCACACTTCAAAATATCAATGATGGCTGTATATTTGTGAATGTTTAGGAGCCAGAGAGACGGACTACCCGGCTAGAGAGGAGGTGTCCCTAAACTCGGCGTCAGGACCATCAGAGGACAGCTCATCTCCGGTCAGCAGCAGCTCCGCCTGTGAGGAGGGGATGCTGGGAGGCATCACTGTAGTGGGCTGTACAGCAGAGGGGGAATCAGCTGTTCCTCAGACCACAGACAGTCCACTCAAGTCCAGCGCGGAGGGAGGTGAGGCCAGCACTGATGCAACATAATTAATTTAGTGGCGATGATACACACATAAACGCATAGGCTTCTTCAGATCCCAAACCAGAAGAAGCTACAGAGGCCACAGAGACGAGCGCAGGGGCAGTTGACCGTAGAGCGAGTCTGAGAGGGGTCTACACGGAGCACGTCTTCACTGATCCACTCGGAGCAGAAACCACTCAAAGGTACAGACATTTTTATTACTGTTTAGAGTTCATATTTTCCTGCGTAATAATACTCCATCATCCTATTAACAGACTGCAGTGTTAGTAGTAGTAATCATCAGTCTACATATAAAAGCCAAATCTGACCAAGCTACTCTTTTAAAAGTGTTGCTAAATGCAACATCAACGTTTTCTAGTATCCGTGCAAAAGAAAATCTGTAAAAATGCTGTCAAATTCCCTTTACTAGGTATAATATAACACAAGGGGCTCATACCTCTGCAGGTGTCTTCTGTGATTTAGCTTTGAATAAACTGACATTGACCACAGATGTTGTAGCTTTGGATTGTCATTTCATTATTTACAATCAAGGATGATAGAGGGAAATTGAGAAAAACCCTTTGCGTAAACTTTGGCTAGACAATATGTAACACGTTTATTACTATTGCAAAATCATCATTGTGCAGTTTACAAAGTCCACCTGAATTGCAGTATTTGTTAGATTATTTTTTGTTTTCTTTGTTTCTTCATTAATAATATTTTAATACTCAAAGAAAAACTCGTATTATATTCAAATGTTCCATGTCATGTTGGTGTAGTGAGCAGGTGAAAGACAGTGTCAGATCTAAACCCGATGCAGAGGAGCAGGACTTGACGAGAGAGGAGGCTCAGAGGATGAGTAGTGTACTGCCCACAATGTGGCTCGGAGCACATAACGGATGGTAAGTAATCTGTATTGTTTTCATTTATTTTTTTCTGTTTTGTTTATAATTACAAGGTTCTAATGGACTTGATTAAATTCCAGTGTGTATGTCCATTCGTCAGTGGCCCAGTGGAAGAAGTGTCTCCATTCTATAAAGCTCAAGGACTCAGTGCTTGGCATAGTGTAAGTATATGAATATAGGGCATTCATTGTAAGCTTTGCTGAAATATGGTAGGTTTATTTCTATTGATGTGTCCATTCTCCACTGGCCTCTGTCCTCAGTCACGTGAAAGGCCGGGTTTTGGTGGGACTATCTAATGGAACTCTGGCCATTTTTCACAGAGGTGTTGGTGAGTGGACCATGCTTTGAAGGGGATAGTCTAGCATTTTGTAAAACTGTGGTCTACATTTAGGTCTACAACAGATCATTGTCATCACAATGTTTAAAAAATATATAAATTAATAAATATCCGTGCAGTTGTTACGGCTGTTGTGTGTATTGACAGTAACAGTGACAACACCCATAGCAGCTGTGAACCAATTTTATACGTTTGTCTGGCTCCAGTAGAACTACATATTCCTGCAAAGTTGTGGTAGGATCCACAATGTTCTGGCATCTCTTGAGCCTACCACCGTAAATGCCAAAAGTACTTCAGTACCTCTCAAAATGAGCCTGCTGCCTCTTTTGCCATCAGCTAGGTTTCCCCACCAACATAAAAAACAAGCTAGGTGCCCCCCCATCTTGTGGTGAAGTGAACTGAGATATTTTTTATAAAAGGAGATAAAAAATATTAAGTGAAAAAATAAGAAAAAAAAAATATAGAGTGCACGTGGCAGAGTGGTTGGCACTCCTGCCTTACAGCAAGAAGGTCGTGAGTTCAAAACCCGGCCGACTCCGGTCTTTCTGTGAGGAGTCTGCATGTCCTCCACGTGTTACCGTAGGTTCTCTCCGGGTACTCCGGCTTCCTCCCACCGTCCAAAGACATGTATGTATAGGTTAATTGGCAAATCTAAAGTGTCCCTAGTGAATGAATGTGAGAGTGAATGGTTTTCTGTCAGTGTCTGTCTCTAAATGTCAGCCCTGCGACTAACTGGCCACTGTCCAGGGTGTACCTCGCCTCAGGCCCAAAGCTGCTGGGATAGGCTCCAGTCACCCGCGTCCCCTAATGGGACAAAGCGGTAGAAAATGAATGAATAAAAAATATTCAAATACATGTAGCCTGGACCTTAAATTTGATAATTACGTTAAAGAAGACGTGTGGTTTGTGTTAATATACTTATATTATATACTATATATACACACAAATTTCTGCTAATTGGTTGCAAGTTATTTTGAAATTATATATATAAATATATATAAAAAAATATTATATATTATATAAATATTTTGAAATTTATGAAAGCATGTAACGGTGCTTTAAGTTCAACACTAGTTGAAACAGCCATTGCCCTGTCATAAACAAGGCTGGTAACATTAAATAGCAGCTTTGTCTTGAACTGGATCAGATAAAAGTTGCAGGCTGCGACTTAAGTGACTGTGCTAATGTTTTGCCAAACCTTTTGCTGGGCATTGCGTAGTTCAGTGTATCCACTGATATATTTACAAAATACTGAACAATCCTTTTAAGATTGAATAGCAGCATGATATATCCAGTCATCTAACCTTTCTTTGCTGGTGTCAGATGGACAGTGGGACTTGACCAACTACCACCTGATCGACCTGGGCCAGTCACATCACTCTATCCGCTGCATGAGCGTCGTGCACGACAAAGTGTGGTGTGGCTCCAGAAACAAGATCTATGTGGTGCAGCCCAAAGCCATGAAGATGGAGGTAGACTGTTATTCAGCTCTATGGTCTTTCATATATACATAAATGAAGGAATACACATAACATCTCTTCTACTACCTTCATGTGGCCTTCTGAATAATTGGACGTCACTCATGAATGTTTGCTCCAGTTGGGGGAGGGGGGGAAGACATTTTGTCATGCTGAGAATATGTACATGCTGTGGTCTGTGCAGAAGTTCTTTGATGCTCACCCGCGGAAGGACAGCCAGGTGCGTCTGCTGGCCTGGGACGGTGACGGCATCTGGGTGTCCATCCGATTGGACTCCACTCTGAGGTTGTTCCACGCTCACACCCACCAGCACCTCCAGGATGTCGATATAGAGCCTTACGTCAGCAAGATGTTGGGTCAGTGCACTCTTGGCACTCTTTCTCTTTGTCATATGACTCTTTGTCACAAGAAAAGCATAAGCTTTAGTTTTGTTTTTGAAGCAGACTTTCCAAACTTGTGTGCATAATTGGAATAAGAAGAGGTTAAATCCACCTTTTATTGCACTGTGAGAGGCTGGAGCAGTGTTGAAGCTTAGTGCTGCATTCAACAGAAGATGATGATGATAATAATAATAATAATTGGTGGAGGTAAAGTACTTCTGTAGCCATACCTGTGGGCTCTCTGAACACCATCGAACACCCACACACACCAGTGCAACAGACACTGGAGGCAAGTTTGTTTAAGTTTCTCTTGTCCATGGACACAAGTATGGACTGAGGAGAATGGGGCTTGAATTGCAAACGGTTTATCGATATACTCTGCGGTATATTAGTAAACTCCTACCAGGAGGATATGTGACTAGTGACAGGGTTTAAGAGTGCCGCACCAGACATGGCTACTCCTCCTCATACCGCTTTTTGACACTTTTCTGTATGTCTTCTCTCAGGAACGGGGAGGTTAGGCTTCTCCTTCGTCAGAATAACAGCGCTCACCATTTCCTGTAACCGTCTGTGGATCGGCACGGGGAACGGAGTCATCATCTCCATCCCTCTGACAGACAGTAAGAGCCTGTAGTCCAGACAGACCTTGCTTTTTTAGAAAATAGAAAAGAAAGGGGCCATGGCAGCACTTTTTTTGAAAATCTCTTGCAGAGGCCAGCAAGGCAGCCAAAGGCGCAGCTAACCAGCCAGGAAGTGTGGTGCGAGTCTACGGTGATGTGAGCGGTGACAAAGTGACCACTGGGACCTTTGTGCCATACTGCTCCATGGCTCATGCACAGCTGTGTTTCCATGGTCACCGGGACGCCGTCAAATTTTTCACTGCTGTCCCAGGTAAACGCCTACTTTTTTGAAGTTTTTGTCATATTGTCACATAAAGCAGCTGTTACTTTGGGAACTATGTCATGCATTAGTATTCTTGCGCTGAAAGACTGAAGCACTGCAGCACGCAACATGGTATTTATGCTCCATTGGTGTTTGAAGTCAGCACTGTTGTTTTACTAAATATATTTTAGTTCCCACATTATCTACAACTTAAAACTTGTTTTGCTGTTTTTGTTTGTATTAAAATAACAAACCATGAGTAACAGGATTTCTTTGAGGATGGATGGTTGGGCTTATCTTCTCCACTTATCCACTCCATTGCTTCAGCAGTTTACACATCTCCAACTTTGTTTCACAGTCACAATCACAGTCTCATTTGAATAAACAATAACACAACAAGAGTAAAATGAGAGCAGAAATGTGTATTGGCCAAGAAACTATTAAAGTTACAAAGAATGACTCAACAGTGTGTGGCTTTTTTTCTTTTTAGGTCATGTCGATCTGTCTGCGTCAAGCGGAGGAGAAGCGACAGGCGACAAGACGACAGACGCCTCGTCTCAGGAAGGAACCAAGTCCACGCTGGTGATGAGCGGCGGAGAAGGTTACATAGACTTCAGGATGGGTAAGTGCGCTGTAGGAAAGTAGGGCAAAAATGTGTAAAGTTTGAGTAAGTCTTCTCTATCTTCTTTGGTGTTTAGTCCAACCTAAAGGTAGAATAAAAACTGACCTCTACCATCGAACTTTGGCAGAAACAAGGCCTTAGGATTCACTTTTTACGTTGTCATCATGGCGAGGTCGAGCATAATTAAGCAATGTGGTGACGCTTGTGTCTCCAGGGGACGAGGAGGGCGAGGCGGCGGAGGGGGTGGAGCACACAGTTAAGCTGCAGCCTAAAGCCGAGCGAAGCCACCTCATTGTG
This sequence comes from Neodontobutis hainanensis, assembly GCA_024349245.1. Lineage (NCBI taxonomy): Eukaryota > Metazoa > Chordata > Actinopteri > Gobiiformes > Odontobutidae > Neodontobutis > Neodontobutis hainanensis. Next base: position 277,726 of record JALDNG010000238.1, on the reverse strand, counting down.
TGGCAGGTCATGACCAACGGCGACTGAACTGCGACCTCAAATTTGCCTTAGACCCGCCTCAAAGTCACAGGCGAGGGTTTAAAATCTGCACTTTCCTTTCAATTGTCATTGGAGAAGACAGCTGCATGTTTTTTTTTTTTATTATATTTTATTTAAATTTTTGTTTTATGGATTTTCATTGCAGCTTGTTACAAAGCCTCTTTTATTCATTTTATTTAAGATTTAGGTTAAGTATATTATTCTATCCATAATATAGAGGAGCTGGCCTTTAAAATGACAACATATGTTCTAAAAATGATAGTGGGTAACCCTGAACAAAACATGAATTGATACTAATCTCGGCAGAATAATAAATCCTTGGCTCCCGTTAAAATCTAAAAATATGTGTTTGAATTAGTATTGTATGATTCTATTTTCTTTAACCAGTTAATTTGATAAATACTGACGGCTGCCTTAGGTATCAGCGTTTGACAGAACTCTGGACTTTCACATGTGGCTATTTATTTTTGTCTTGACAGAATGTTATGTTTGATACCAAAGGATGTTTAGAAATGTGGTTTATGACAATATTTCTGACACTTTTCTGTGTGCGAGACTGTTTTGTAAAGAACCCTGATGTAGATAGACAGGTCTATTTTTAGAATTTCTTATGGAAAGTGTTGGAAAAATATATTTTAGGTGTGAAAACAGAGACCGCAGACGATCATACAGAAATCCTTTATTGTTGTTGTTGCTGATCTGTCAAATTATTTGGTTTCCTTGAGTGTTTTAAATGAATTTAGCTGTGTTTTGTTTTTACCGTTGGTAGCCATCTTGATGAGTTGGACGTAATATGAGGCATACTTTGAGCAGTATCAGAGGAGTGTGTTGTCCTCTTGTCTGTGTGAGAAATGTTTTTGCATTTTAGCCATTTCAGTATTTATTTCAATGATTGAGCCTTTGCAATCCAGAATGTATCTTTGTACAATGAATATATGATTAAGTTTATGAAAATGAAATGAGATGGTGGTTGTTGTCGGAATTTGACTTTGTAAATTTACTAAACTATGCACTATGTTTCCAAAAGAGGCACAGGAGTGGGATCATTTTGGCTTGTCTTTTTTTTCCTTTTTCAGCTCTTGTTTTTCTTTTTAGAGCACCTATGGTAGCCCTGCAGGGACATGCTGTTGTTTATGAACAAACCTGGAGAAAATTCAGTAGGTAAGATGGTGAGTTTACTTTAATATGTTAAATCTAATCAGTTTAGGTCATAAATGTCCAGTGTTGGGCAGAATAGGGGCTCGACAAAAAAAAAAAACAGCAACAGGAAGAAATGACTCTCGAGGTGGTAAATTGTGCTGCTTTCCAACTAAATAGTGGGGCGCTGTATGTGTCTTCAACATGGGGCAGAAAAGCAGTTGAGATAATGTGTTTTGTACAGGTCTTTGACTCAAACTTCTTGCTCACATTAAAGTGACTTCTACAATCATTATTATTAACAGTAATATTTCGACTTTCTGCAATAAAAGCACACAAATGCAACAAAGGTGCATTTGTGGCAACACAATTCTTAAAAACTTTTTACCAGCTTTGCAAAAACATTTAGTTTCAAAATCGAATTTGTTGTAAGTCACCAAAATGTAAAGTTGTTTTGTCACAGTTTTGTGAGCCTCCGTTGGAAAAATCTCTGATTAGATAAATTAAAACATTAAAATATAATTTTATAAATAAAAATCTGTGTAACTCTTTACATTAAGCCACATACACGGAGCTCATATGTCCAAGAGAAATGTTGACACAAAAAACAGCACAGCTGATATTTTTCTAGTATCATTTATGTTTTCACTGTAAAATGTCTTCATTCAAAAATGTCTGAGCCCATGTCTCATGTTACTATCTTTTGCGCCTCCAGTGGGTGAGAGCATATACAAGTCTATATATTTAAAACGTTTTAAAAAGAGAGTGCAAGTTTTTGCCTTAGTTAAAGATTGTGAAAACTTTTATGATTTTTATTGAGAATCAGATTTTTACCATTCACTTTTTTTTGTGTGCTCACTCTTTAAAAACACAACAAAAGTTCTTATCTGTATTAGACACTAGATGGCGTTCTTGATCCACAACAATCTAATTATTTTTATGACTTTTAATTGAGGAAAACCTGTTGCCATGGGAACAGTGTTTAAAGGGGTAATTCTTGTTTTGGTAACCACTTACCTTCTCTAAAGGTCGATACCATATCATGACTGTGCCATTGAGAACACTCTGTAAAAGATATTCTTGAGTTCTATGAAAGATGGATAAATTCTCTCGAACAGTAAGCTACCAGTACTGAAGTTATATAAGGTGTGCAGATGGTGGCCCCAGGGCCGCTCCTACATCCTGCCTTTAACCCTTTGTAGTGTGGAAACATGCTGCGTAGGATCACTAACATCTGTTTTACCTGTTGCCAACAAATTTCTTACAGAGATCTTAATAATGGGGATTCTAACTCATTTTTTAGACCCCTTAGTCATCAAGGGATTCTTGTGGCACCACTTCCTCATAGTAGGACTATTATTATAGTGTTTAATTACATAAACCATTTGCAGCCATTTGCATTTTTTGTAACTGATTAAAAGCCTGAATTTATAAATGTGGTCTATGTCAAATATGTAAATGGGATGCAGCATGAAGACGGTTGGGTGGGTTTTCCCCTTGGTGGTGGCTGCCAACAATGAATTTCCCCACCGGGATAATATAGTGTTTCTGATATATTTTGTAAGCCGAAACACTTTACTACGATAAACCTTTTAGCATCTGTGGTTAGTGATGTTAGCAACACATTGTCTTTTGGATGTGCATCATCTTGTGCATCTTAATGTGAAGAGGTTATGTTTTGACATAATGGATAGAAACAGCCTTCCTCTGCCTTTTTTTTTTTCTACATCCACATTCCTACATGGCAGGCATGAAGTGGTCTGGACAAGTAGCAGTATATTCACAAAAATAAGAACCAGATAAGTTTAATACATCCCAACCTTTATGCAAATGAGCCATGTGCTGTTTTTTTTTTATTTACCTAGCCTTTTTTCCACTTCATGTCTTGAAATTTACAGTATAGAAAGCCAAAGTACTAAAATCAGCAGTGAGACAGCAGCTTGCCTGTTTTGCTGTTTCTTTGGTGGAGCATCAGTGAGGCAGACGGAATATTACTGAGAAAACCCGCTTCGTGAGCTGAGCCAGACTGCTCTGACACTGGGCAGAGGAGAGCCGAGCTACCGGAGACACCAAGCATGCTAATCTGTGCCTATGTCACAGTCACAACCAGGACAGAAGCGCTTTTCTGACAACATAGCACATTTGCAAAGCATAAATGAAACCCAGACTCACATAAATAAAAAGCAATAACACTAAATAATAAATCGGTAACACTCGCCACATTCGCACATTATCAGCCTGTCCCAGGGTCACTGTCCCAGGGTCACTGTCCCAGGGTCACTGCCTGAAAATACTGTAGAAATCCATCTTATGTTGTCCCTTGGCTAATCGTGATTTAGTCTCTTATAATAGTGTCAGTCTTCTTATAAAACCCTCACAAAGGTCATCAATATCTTCTTACATCCACCGCTAGCATCATATTTCTACCAAACAAACTTACTAGCTAACTAACGCTAACTACACCGCCTTGTCCTTTTAAAAGTTTGGCCCCTACCACTGCCATTGTCACTATAAAGCCTATTGACCAAAATCCAGGCCTCTGGGTTAATTTTATTTAGCCCTTATACAGTATATTACATTTATTTATTTAGAAGGCGCTTTTATCCAAACTGACTTACAAATGAGGAAAGCTACAGTATGTGTGTGCGAACATATCTATATATCTCTATTTTCAATAAAAATGTAACTGAGCTTTTATTTATATAAATAAAAGCTCAGTTACATTTTTATTGAAAATAGCACAGAGGGCTTAGCCCACCTAAACCCCATTGATACCAGCCACCCCTGATGGGCTAGCAAACCAAGGAGCAACAAAAGCACGTTGCTGTTTCTCAACAGTATGTGGCACAGCAAAAAAAGTCAAGTAGTCATTTCTAAAGTCTATATTTACATTGCCTTGTTCTGCGTTGTCATTTAAGATCCAGTCTTTCCCTGAGCACAGACAAACACGCAGCAGGAGTCCCCTCTGTTCTGCACCAGTCTCTTATCATTTCTCAGTGTCTCTTACTTGTCTCCTACAGTCTTCTTCTTTTTTAGTGCCTGTGTGATGTGAGCAGTGTTTTATCCTAATGTCACAGCGCTGACACAAAAGGTTCATTCTGTTCAATGCTGACAGTGCACCAGGAATGATAAAACTCACATTTGGCCCTTATTAGGAAGGCGCCCTCTCACTATTTCCACACATGAGTCTGCTGTGTCGGGGCAAAGTGAACACTGCTAATGCACACACAGTGTTTCACATGCCTCAGGCAAAGATAAGGGATTTTTACTTTTTAAAATCCATTTCCCTCATGGACTTTTAGAAAGTCAGTTGAATTTAATATTATTAGAATGATCTCACACAGTACAAGTTGAATATATAGACTTTTCCCTATTTATCTATGACAATTGTTAACTTAAACTAATGGACGTACATAGCTTTTCAGGATATTAGATATTAGATAAGAGTCAGGCTATTACTGGAATTAAAAAAATGCAGTGCTTTGTTCAGATTTTTTGGAACACTGACATCTACAAAGACCTTGGATGTGATGATTATGGAGAGTATTGTGTTTTGGGTCTCTCGCTCCACACTGTGACACAACCTGTAGGGGGCACTGATGCGCTGGTAGAAAACAAACTGACTAATCATCTCAGTAACACCTCTCACCAGACTCTCTCCAGTTGCATCCAAACACTGTCTGTGTGAACTCACTTAGGCTTCCTGTCTGGCCTTTTTGACCTCTTCTCAAACACTTTACACATCACAGTCTGTACTGACAAGTATCTAACCTGAAAACATTTTTACTCTTTCAGGATCAGAAGGGTTGTGTTTCAGTTTTCAACCTCTGAGGTCAGAAGGTCAAATGTAACTCAAAATGTAATTCATAAAAATGCTACCTTTTGGACAGATCTTTAGAGTGTATTGTCACAGTTTAATATTTGGGAGGTTGTATGTGGTAGCCTTTTGTCTCCACAGTCTGGGCTGTAAGTGCCAGGTACACTTTATTTCTCATGAACACCAAACAAAGAATGTGGTTTCACACATTCAGGCTTTGTTTGTAGTAAAATACACAGCTGTATGACTGATTTCACAAGCTTAACTTTAATATTGGGTTTTACACAAACCAACACTAAACATGGACATTAGACTGTGTTAACAGAGTATGTGGTAATATCACTATTATTTGTTTATCTGCTGACTCATTGTGACATTTCTCTCAACATTAAAAAAGAATAGTCACCTTCTCTGAAGCAATACTGCGCTCCAGTTTACAAAGAGCTGCTGACTAAGCCTCTTGTGCACCAGTGCTGTGTTCACGTAAGCTAAATACATACCATGTTATGTTCTTAAATATATGCAGTTCTACACAAGCCAATCAAATTATTACAATTTACACACAGGAACAATCCCACGATACACTACTGCTGGCAAGCCTTAAAGAGGGAAAAATAATTGTAAAATCCTCTATGCAAATGAACATCACACCAGGTTTTGGATCTATAATCAAAGGTAATTATAGCTATCTGGTGAACACAATTTCCAAGTAACAATAATATAACACAAATGCATTCAGCAACAAGTCAAAGAACAAGAACTGAACTTATCCTGTTCTTTCCTTATGCACAAAAACACAAACATGTCGTGCTTTGTGGATTCAAAAAGAAACGTTTCATCTGAACTGTAGTGGGCCCTAGTCACTCAGACTTAGACCAACTGTGAACACTTTGTTTACTACAGATCTTATCCCTGTGGTGACTGAGAGGTTGTCAGCAACAACTAAACTCAAATACCACAATTGTACTGAGCATCTCTGCCTGAGCAAGGCTTCATTATTATTTCACAAAAGTGTGAGGGTTTTATCTGTTGCCTCAAACAAATCCTCGTCAGAGAGAAAAAGTGAGCAAATAAAAGTCAGTCCCTGGTCTGGGCAGGGTCTTATTGTGTGGGGTTTTCATGTTCCCCTCGTGCTCGGGTGGGTATAATTCAATCCTACAGTCCGTATCCATGACCAAGATACTGGCTCAAGATCTAGAAAGGGTCCCCAGGCGCTACTCATCCTGACTGGTTGCCGCAGCAACACTGGAATGGATGCAAACTAGCTATGGAGATGATAAAGTGTAACGTCACAGTGTCATCCAGTAAGTTTGTAACACATTTTGATAAATTGTTTCTAGATATAAATTTTAGGCTATACTGTCCAGCCCTGCTGTACACTACAAAGTCTTCCACAGTGGACCTTTACTGTTACCTTTAAAACACTGATGGAGTATGGATTAATGTGGCAGAGCCTAATAAAATAGCCTCATAGTTACGTCCTGCAGAATGTGTTGGATCAGTGACGTCAAGTTAAACTTTTAGGTCTTAATCCTCTGTGTTATGTTATACAAATAATAGTGATGATATTTATGTGCAACTTTTCAACAAATAATCTTCCAAACAAGCTTTGAGGCAGATAAGTAAGCACTTCCCCCCACTGTGAGTCATGTAAACACACTTCACACACATCAGCGTTTCAGGCCTCTGCAGTCCCTCCACCCAAGTGAGTTATTGACCAACTTATCATTTAAGTTGCCTGCTCCAGAGAAGGGCCGTTGGTGGGAGCAGGTCCGCTGACACTGGATTGCTGTCTGAGTCCAGTTCAGGAGCTTCTCTGGAAGCATTGTAAGGGTAGACGACGTCCTCAGGTTCACCATGACCCAGTTGTATTGTTGCTGAGGATGTCAGAAGAGAACAGAGAGTTTGTTTAGGTTTTCATGATGTAGCGTTGTCTGTCTGTCCCAGTCTGTGGACAGCTCATATGTCACATTAACAAACTTGTTTCTGAAGCCTTGTTTCCAGTAGAGCAGTACATGTCAGATCTGTTTCCATTGTCAAAGAGGTGACTAAATTAATTATTATTAATCTTACTGCTTTGATAACCAACAGTGGGCTTTTAAAGGTTGAGCTAAACATTGCCATCTGTTGATTGGACAAAAAATAATCAGGCAAAAATAAGAGAAATAATGAAAAACCCAAAGTAGCAAAGGGTTCTCAAATGAAGCTTGTCTTGTTCTAGTGATAAATAATTATAGTCCAAATCGAAGCAAGCGGATAGGGGGCGGCAGTAGCTCAGTGGGTAGAGCGGTCGTCCTTCAACCAGAAGGTAGGCGTTTCGATTCTCACTCTCCCCACAATACTGTCGTTGTGTCCTTGGCCAAGACACTTAACCCACCTTGCCTCCAGTGGCTGTAACACTGGTAATTACTGTAGAACAATGTAAATCGCTTTGGATAAAAGTGTCAGCTAAATGAATAAATGTAAATTTAAGTTTGTACAAAAAAGAAAAAGCAAGTATAAACAGTAAATAAAAAATAGCATAACAATGTTATTTATGTAATCACTATATTTATATTGCACTTTTCAAAAACATGGTTACAGAGGGCATTACACAATCCTTTTAAAATATGAATAAATTATTCCTAGCACCCCAAAGACAATGAAGACTTTATGATGAAATTAGACAGCTTAAAATTAGACAGCAAAAATGCATAAAAGAAGAAATAAAGATCAAACAAAGCAGACAAAAAAGACAAAAACAGAGTTCCTCGGGAAGGTTGTTCCACAGCCGGGGAGCCCACACAGAGAACGCTCGTCTCAAAAGCTTTCAAAATGAACTTTTTCAAAAACAGTGCTAGCTATTAGCAACTATTGTACATGACTCCATTTCAAACATTTCTAAAAGCTGTGCCAATTTTCTACCTTTGAGGGGCTCACTGTTTAATGCCACTAAGCTTGGCTGTGCAATGTAAAATGTACTTATGTATGCTAGCTTTGATTTTAAAAAAGTACAAAATTGAGTATGTTTTGTCTTGAAATATGACGAGAACAGGAAATGCAAAGTTCCATTTCAGCTTCTCATTGATTATTGGACCTAGATACTTGATTTCAGGAACAATATTCAATAATTATCCAGTAGACAGGAGCAGCAGAGGGGCCTATCTGCACCAAACCTTATGGTACTGACTCAACCCGTACCAAAATCCTGCCTTACATGACAAACTTATTATGCTTTACTTTTGGCCCTAGGAGACTGTGTCTAGTTTAAGGTGTAATTGCAAATAAAACAACAATTTTAAAGGTGGTGCCGAATGTAAGGGCGGGTCACACTGTGTCACGCTGCTACGATGTCACATTTTGTTTTCCTATGACTCCGCTGCTGCCACCTGTCCACCCGCCCACACACCATATGACCAAGACCCAGGCCAAAACAGAAGCTGAATCGTGGTGTATCTGCTCGGGGGCCACAACACAATGGCGGGACCTTTCAATGTAAACAGCTGATGTATGAATAAAGATGTCAGTGTCATTGAATCTATGTATTTGGCATATGTCCTCCCCTGGGTTAACGGCACTAGACAATACTATGTACTATGCTTTCTGTTTGTGTTTAGCCTCGTTTTTTTTTTTTACTTCAAATGGTACGTTTCTGTTGCCAGACCATTTTGCAACATATCTATACCTTCACACACATGGCTCTTTTAGAGAATCCTGGTTGGTGCAGAAACAGTGTTTTAAATCTTCTAGATTGCTCGGCTTCCTGATGCACATAAGGCCTGATTGTTTCAGTGTTCACCCTCTGCTGATGTATGGGCACACAGGAATTTATGATCAAGCATGCAGCCATCAGAACATCTTCAACAATGGCTGCAGAAAAATAAGTTGGTGCACAAAACCAGTCGGGGTGATCTGTGTGGGAAGCAGCAGTGGCCCACACTTTATTTGTGAAAGACTTTTGAAATGACTGGAGCGCTGCTGTTTGCTGCACATAACAATGACTTCACTCTATCTGAAATAGCACATTGCTCACCACATACTGTTCCCCCACAATGTTCCCTATAAGTTTAGGTCTTGGTGGTATTTTATTACTGTATTTTTTTTACCATATTAGTTACAGAATCTGCTGTACTACTCATATATACTGATAAGCTATTTGCAAATAGGTTTTATAGGCTGTAAATGCTGTAAAAAAAATAGAGCAGCTAAATATCAAGCCACTGCTAATGCTCTCTACACACTCACTGACAGTGAGCGTTGCCTTTGCTGAACACACAGTTTCATTTAGAAGACAGCTATTTGAACAGAAAATGCCTAACAAAACAAATAATCAGTAATCTAGCATAAATGGTTAAAAAAAAAAAAAAAAAAAAAAATTACAAAGTTGCATTAAAAGTGTCCTAATTTTTTTGGGACCAAACATAAGATTCCATAGAATAGAATAATTGTCGATAGAAAATATTAAAACAAAGCTTTTACTTACTCCTAGCCTAGCCTTTGTTATGCTAATGTCATAATTAAAAGCTACCAGCTAAAAGCCCAGGAGCTAATTCTATAAACTCAGCTAAACAGAAAACTTTGTCTGGCCAGGAGGAGGCTAAAGGTCAGGTTTTATCCAACATTTGGTAAAAAACTTTTTCACAAATTGGAATAAATTACACCCAACGCTGTAACCTTTGATCAGATCAATGGACTTAACCAAACACTATATCCAGAAATGACACATTTAGCCAACTTAAAAATGACAAAATAAATGACATTCTGCTTGAGATGTTTGTTTAATTACTTATTATTAATGATATAGTCTTAAATAACACTCTCTGGTGTCTGGTTGCAGGAGTCAAGACTACACTCCGTGGAACCATTGATTGTAAATAAACATGGATGTCGTGTGCTCCACCATTCACTGATAATAGCCTCACCACAGGGCAATAAAATGGTGGATAAACTCCTGTTACTGGGGTGCATGTGGCAAAGTGGTTAGCACTCCTGCCTCACAGCAATAAGGTCGTGAGTTCAAAACCGGGCCAACGCAAACTTTCTTATTATTATTATATATTATATTATTCCTCACAAAATAAATGTGAATAAATAGAGCCCAAACTCAATCTACTACGTGTACAAGATGGCTTCAATCAACTTCCAGTCCCAGTAGGCTGTGATTAGTATACAACAACATTAGCTAGGAAAAATCAGTGTTTTTAAAGTGAGAGAAAGGCAATTAACTTTTCAAACTAGATGAGACTGTATCTCAACTTTATTCAACTAAAAATACAAGAGTATGTAGCCAAAATGTTATTGTTAAAAATGTTGTTGTGACTCCAGGGGCCTGAGGAGACTGCAAAAGTCTCGTTCTGTTTTCCTGAAACAATTATTCTCATCCTATCCCAAGAACCATTGTGTTGGAGCGTCGCCCTTGGACAGAGACTACTGTTGGAGAGGAGATGATGAGTTTGTAATGGAAACTGTGGCTCCTGATCATGATTATTGTGTGGGATAATGGCCCACATCACATGGCCACCGAAAATGAAGCTCTGTGAAAAACAATTGATCAACTTCAGCATCAAGTTGAAGAGCTCCAGCTGCAAAACTGTTTTGGATTAGAGCGTTTTGCAGGCTCAGATGAAAACATCAGAACTTACATACATTACATTTTATTAGTGATTATAACAATTTGGGAATGTAAATTTGATATAATTTGGTGATGCGGTATCTGCGAGATACAAGCTTAAATTTCAGGGCTCTATACTGTGACAATAGTTGCATTCTATTTTTTTATAGTGAGCAAGTGAAAAATTTAGGGGTTGCATTTGTGCTGGCGGAAAAAAGTATTTCTGCTAAAAGTACTGTTGTTATATGGTTATGTCATAACTGTGTCTGAGAGGTGACTGACACAGTTATTGAGCCAAAGTGGGAGCGGTGTTGCTAAAGTGTGAACCCGATCACAGCAACATTTGCCTGAGTCGCGCTGCTGCTCTGCTGCTTCCTCTGGGCTCTCTCGTGCCCCGTCCTCCTTCTCAATGACGCAGAATACTGGACTATTTATTAATGTACAAAAACTGTGTAGTGCTGTTTAAATCTTTTCTTTACTCACTTATGGTGTTTTAAAATGCTTCCTGACAAGCCGTACAATACACTGTGAGGCTCATGAGACATTCAAATGCCCTGCATTTTTCTTGTAATTGTTTAGTTAGCCATGCATGGGATTACTTTGTTGTGGCAGGATATAAAGTCATAGCCTATGCAAAATGTTTACTCACATTTAAATCAAACAATGTTACATTGTAGATTTGCTTAATTCAAGGATTTCTGGGCGTTTTGGAGGTTGATAGAGCCAGCTGTCAAAACCAAGGCGGTGCGGGTTACCTACACCAAGCATGTCACCGCAGGCGCAGTGCTCCCAAAAGCCATGGTATGCACCATACATAATGTGTATTATATAATACATAATGTATTACGTTTTTATATTTACATGCTAAAGATTTTGTCATTATACAATACACACTGGGCTAATCTCATTAAAATACCATTCCCTAAGAACACGCATTTTTAGATTTTGTTCAGTTGTACATTGCCGATGGTCATTTTGACAAATCGTGGAGACATCAAGTGTAAAATAAAGCCATCTTCTCTTTCTGTTTAGACCTCGGCACCAGAAGCAGTCATCCTCACACTCACTGACGTGAGTGTAATTCGGTGCACCTAGCCCATTCAGGGTGGAGCCCACTCTTTTCAGGGTGACTTTCATAAAATACCTCTCAGGGCTGCAATAATATGTAATGTTTACAAATTGGCAGGTGCATACTGAAGCTAGCACGTTAATAACCTCACCTTTTGTAGTACATCTTTGTCTATTAGTCTGGCTGAATCTGAATACTTGAAAAATATATCTTCTAAGTCCTTATCTCTACCATTGTTTCGTCAACTTTGACCTAACGCAATTAGGTCAACATTAAGAGGTTAGGAGGTTCCTTATTGTGTAACTACAGTAGTGGAAAAACAAGGGAAGTAAAGTTATGGCTTTATCAAAACCACATCTCACATCAGTGGACTACAACAAGCCTTATCCTGCACTTGAGTTGAGTTTAACAAAGTCCACAAACAGGAGACAGTTACAGTCTTGGACTACAGTACAGGCTTCTAGTATTTAAGAGTGTGGGGTTTTATAGTTGTTTAGAAAAGGTCTTACAATTCTAAAATCAGACCTTCATTGAAAATGTTTCACACACAACTCTGCTCGATTGAACATATCACCCAGACTGACACACACTTGTTTTGAATGCCCACCTCGAGGCCAAAACATTGTAAGGCTGTGCGCTCCAACCCGTGCTGCCCTCGGAGTTGTGGAGCAGCTGGCAGCAGTATCAAACATTCATGAGCAGGACAAAAGTGTGTGAAGGACGCTGTGGACCCAGGGATATAGCACAAAGTGCTCACAAAGGTTAATGGGACTCATCTGCATCAACTCGGCGCCGCTGTTGTTTTTATCCGAGCTGCTGTTTTCCAGATTGAGTTGGGTCGGGGGTGAGCGGCAAATGAGTTTATGTCAGCACTGACGCTCAGGTTCAGGCGAGCATATACTCCCGACATGCTCTTACAGTGTCTGCCTCTACCATAGGCCAGACTCTTAAGACCCAGTAATCCTAATTGTGTTTGTGGAGTAAGAAAGCACTTTGGGCGGTTTCCACTGTCCAACACATTGCTATGCAGCGGTAATGTAAGGTTACTGGCCAATCTCGTCCTCTACTGATGCTAAAGGAGTCTTGTAGTGTCCTTGCACCTCTTTTCTTTGCTTTTGGCACTAATTTATCCCACTACTATCATGTCTAGGCCAACATCCCCTGTATTGTTTGAGAAAAACTCTCACTACCATGTGATGTTACATAATATAATAAAAGTTACATGGTATATTGAACGGTGTGGGTCCACATCATCATCACTTCTAAGTATTTTGACTGCTCTGTTGTTAACCATTAGCAAAATTAGCAAGAATGCTAATAAGCTATAGACTTTGTTTTTTATGCATGGCTCTCAAACCGTATGTGTATTTACCTAGTATGCATTTATTTATTTTTAAGGTGCATTTACATGTAGTTTTTATGTTTTTTGCAACATGTATGCTAATCTTAGGCAGATTTTGGTTTAACAGTCTATAATGAGGAAGCAAATGCATGTATAACTCTGGATCCACTATGTTGATTTGATATTCTGCCATAACATAGGCTGGATCTCAAAGCCCTTATTTTGGATGCACATCTCCTCCATATCACTCCTCACCTTGCATCTCAGTTTCTTTATTTATATAAATACAAAGTTCACAGACATTATCGTTTAATATAACATCCACCAAGAGATGAACCATTGCATCAAACAGTCACTTCTCATAAGCTGTTCATAAACAAAACAAGACCCTTGTCATGCGTCTTGTCCAACAGTGCACGGTGTGGCCAGGGTTTTCTTTTCCGCCGTGAGTTTGACTCCTGTAGGAAGCACCTCTGTCTTTTGGGGCACAGAGAATAACCTTAGGTGCCAGCAAGGACTCAAGGTATTGAGAATGGCCAATTAGCCACTTACTGATGTTCTCCACCCATTCACTCAATCAGTTGGTTCATGTTTAGTTGGTGAAATCACAGCAGACTACTAAAAAGTAATTTCAAATCATCTAATAAAATTGTAATGTGGACTGTGCCGGTGCTGTGTAAGTGGACTTAGTCAATGCCGCATGTCAGAGTTTTATAAATTATTCTGATTTAGTTTCAAGGCTAGATGTAACAAGCAGAGTTAAAGCTCTACGGACATAGAGCAAATCTGCGAGAAAGTAATACTTTTGTGCCAAGGTAAGATTCAGGTTTTCAAGTAAAATTTTATGATAAATAAAACATGAAGTTAAATGTTTACCAGGTTGGCTTCTTTCTAATGAGTTATTGCTTTGGGAAACTGGTATAATTGCTTCCAACATAAGAGAGACATAATCTGAATGAGTAAATGGGGCAAATGAAAAAAAAAAAAGATCCCTTTAATGCAATTGAAAAGGGAAGCTAAGCTACGAAGCTGGCCCTGCACAAACCATGCAGGACTATGCTTAAACGTTTTGGCGCTTTCAGCATTTTAATTGTTTTTTTGCTTGCAATACTTTACAAACCAATCAGGTAACGTAAAAAAGTTGTTTCTCAGAGACCCAATAACCTTATGTGGATCTTGTTATTAGAAAGTTTCAAAAGTGACAGGCTTATGTGGGCCAAGTCTTCACTGATAAGAGTGCACTGCACCAAGGCAGTAGAGAATAAACTCATGCTCAGCCACAAGAGGGCTCTTAGACCTGTGAAAAAACATCACACACACTACATTTTAACTCTAGTCTACCTATATATACAGTATATACAGAATATATGTATAGGTAGACTACAGTTACAGTACAAACTTGCTCAAGTAAATATATACATATATATATATACAGTTTTTTAAATAAATGTATGCCTTGTGTTCAATTTTATCTGTCTTAACTTGAGCAACTTTGTTGCAATTTTTTCAGATTTACAGCAAGTAGTTAAAAGACTTCTGGTTTTATTAGAGACTCTGATTGTTCTATATAAAAAAAAGCACCGTCACACCAGTTTTGCAGCATTTCCTGTATGTGAGTATTTCCCATGTTTTGTCATGTTTTGTCTCCTTCTTGACTTTCTATCACATGTTTGAACCAAATACTGAAGTCGACACTCTGTACTATAGGCATCTAATTAAATAATTTCTGTTCCATAATTAACCACTATTGACTTTGTTGTCCTGGACATATTTAAAGCAAACACGCAATAACGTTATTTAAGCAATAACCCTGTGGCCTTGGATCTCCAGGCCCAGAGAAACAGGATTGAGGTCAGTGTGTGTTTGTGGCTGCTCCATAACAGAGCAGAGAACATCTTAGAAAGTTAGGTGGATTAGCTGTTAGTGTCTGTGCTAATACTGGCTTCTAAGGGCCATTGATCCTCAGCCCATATGTTCCCAGAGAGTCACGTAGCAAAGCACCAAAGCTGTGTATTTACGGCTGGGTACTGCTATTTCTGGTGTGGACACTACTTTATCTGGTTATCTGTGTATGGCACACCACAGAGTAGGAAGGCATAATACTAAAGAAAGCAACCTACATGAACCTTTGAACTTCTGAAGCTGACCTAAAAACATTGCAGTGTGAAGTCTTTTCTACAGATTTCCAGTGAGCAGCAGACGCAGAAAAAAATGCTTCTGGATGCTCCTGGATAGACATAGAACCAGCCAGAGAAACAAATTAAATTCAATTTAAATCACTTTATTTGTCCCTGAAGGGCAATTCAAAGGATTCAAGGATTCAAATAGACAAAAACACAACAGCAGCACAACCTAAAGCATCCAAAATTCATGCCAATCACATAATTTATAAATATATAAAGTGTTTCAATTACAATGTGCCTTTGAGCATTGTTTAACAGTTAAAATTCTTTCCAGATTCCAGACCCATTTCACTTTGTGAAGTGAATGAGTATAGACCTTTTTATTGTGTGTTAACAACAGAAGCTGCACGCTCACGTAGGTAGGCCGAGGTTACTTGCCCGAAAACATTTTCAATGGCAGAACTAGCATTAACCACCAGTTTTTTGTCGCTCCTGAAAGGGTGATAGCACACACATTCACACACACATTCACACACACATTCACACACACATTCACATGCCCAAGAACAAAGCATTAGTAGAATCCCACTGTAGAGGGTTTGGCTAAGCTCAGAGGTACCTACCAATGACTGTAGAAGGGCTTATACCGTCAATGGTACCTACCCACAGTTACATTAATATAACCGCTGCAAGTAACAAACATATTTTGATAAAACCAAATGTTTTTTAATTAATAAACTGACAATTGACAGATTATGCAAAATGGAAAATGGCATAATGCTGCAACAGCTAAAAACCGATTGGTGCATGTTTATTGTAATACCTCCAACAACCACTAGATGCTGGCTAAAACAAATATTAATGCATGCAGAGATAATGAGAGCCAGATACTTCTGTTTTGCATGCCCAGCGCTAGATATGTGGCACGTAGCAAATATGCTGCTCTTTTCCACCTGTAACAAGGTTGTTCTTAATAGAGGTCCTCTGCAGTGGCAATGATGACAAATGCTCTTACAAATGAGCTGTGACTGGGAACAGGGCATAGTGTAGCGTGTGTTTTTATAAAAAATAATGTGTGTGTGGTTAGCATATTAGTCCAGATGGTGCAGGAAGGCCTAGTTGAGCCCAGTGGCTGGCAGGGGAGAGAAGCAGGGACGGTCTCTCGTGTCCATCTGCTCACGCTCAGTGGAGTCTCAGTAGCTGGGCACTTATTAACTGCCTGGGTCTTGGGGACAATTAAGACATGAGATGGACCTGAGCTGTCCTCCCGGAGCCGGCAAACTGCTACACCATTCCCCACTCCCCTCTATTTTGGCATCAGGGTCCCGCCTCGTCTTCACTAGCATTCTGTTTATATAGCAGGTCACAAAATCAGGGCAAAACACACACACACAGTATATACACTCCCCACAATGTCATCCACAGTTCACAGCTGTGTTCCTCCAACTATCAACTTCTATTTAACATTAAACTTGCTCAGCTGTGTGGGAGAGTCAGTTCAGGATGATTCCATTGTTGCATAAGATCTTTCACCGCATTCAAGCATATGGTTTCAACTCTGCAGCTGTGAAACAAAGATATCGACCCGGGATGATGGAATAAGCTGCTACTGTGCATTTTTATCCAGAAGTGTAATATAGCAACACAGGGTCACAACTTGTTGTCTATTGTGAGAAGTTTTGTGTCTTATGATGAGGCACTGGGTTTACCCCATGTTACAAACCCTAACACTCCAGAATAATTTCGGTAGCAGACTAAGAAGAGATTCCCAAACTTTCCCCTCCCCAGACACTTCCTCCAGCTCCCCCGGGGGGGATACCGAGGCGTTCCCAGACCAGCTGAGAGACACCAGTCTGTTCTAGATCTTCCTTGGGGTCTCTTCCCGGTGTAGATGTTACACCGTTTAGGTTAAGCATGTGAGACAAAAAAGGGTCAGCTGCTCCCACCTTCTACAGTGGCCAGACATTTTAGAGCAGGCTTGTCTTGTCTTTTTCTGTTGTTGTTTGTAAAAGACTATTACAATACCTTGATGAGGGTAAGGTCTGTTGTAGGTGAAGGTGTATGAAAGACACAAATATTCAGCAACAAAAAAAGGGGGCTAGTGATGGTTGGACTGAAGCCTATCAACAGTTAGTTGCAGGGCTGACTCTTTCACATTAAAGCTCCACTACCTGATATTCTGTTGCCGTCCCTGTCTCAGATTCCACTCACCACCAAAAGCAGCCTAGGGAGTCCCTAGGCGTTTTTGCGGGGTGGAACTTTCCTTCCTTGTTGCTGAAATATGTGACATCAATTGACAAATAGGTAAAAAAAAATGCAATAAAGTAATGTAATAAAATAAAAACAATCTGAATAGTTTATACCCCTCATATACACATTTTTTTTAAGAAATGTTTTATTTCCTCCCTGTAATTCTCTTTAGCCTACCCAAATTTAAACACTTCCAACAGCCTACCTACTGTACTGTTAGTGTAAGGTCAAAGTGTCTGGGTGATTTCATCAAGATAACACATTTTTTGACTTAAGGAATAATAATAATAATAATAATAATAATAATAATTGTTGATTGGATTTATAATATGACTTCAGAACCACTTCAAGGAGTTACTGTTGCTAAATGTGTTGCTAAACGTGATGCTGGCAAATGTCACAGAATTATGCTTAGGTACTTTCTGTCTGTAAAATGAATTTAGTGAATGAATTGTGGAGAATCAAAGCTTTCAAATAAGGTACAGCAGGTCCATGTTTACAAAAGTTTAGCTGTGGTTATTTGTACAAACCCCTGAGTGTTGATAAAATACACTGAGCAAAGCGCGGACACGGAGCAACAGATGTTGTGTTTTTTCGCATTGAGGGCAACGGTAATCTCCTGAGAAGATGTACATATATGATACGCAGGAGACAAAGGTGACTACAGTCCACTGTTCCTGCTGCAGCACCTCCTGACCATTGACACCAGCGCTGTGGCGATACTGGCTAAAAATAATAAGGCTGATGGTGTTATTCCACGAGCCGCATCTGTGTTGTTTATGCCTCAGATTCACTGCAGGCAGATCTGAAAATAATCAGCCATTTTCAGATCATTTGTAGGTTGTTTTTTCTGGTCAAACAGCTGGTGAGGGCTAAACATTTATAAGGACTTATCAGTTAATAAAGCAGCGTAAACAGGAAGTTTGTTTGGTAAACCCGATTCCCAAAAAGTTGGGACACTGTACAAATTGTGAATAAAAACAAAATGCAACGTTTCAAATTTCAATATTTTATACAGAATACAACATAGATGACATATTAAATGTTGAAAGTGAGACATTTTGAAATGTCATGCCTAATATTGGCTCATTTTGGATTTCATGAGCACTACTCATTCCTAAAAAGTTGGGACACGTAGCAATAAGAGGCTAAAAGTTAAATGCACATATAAGGAACAGCTGGAGGATCAATTTGCAACTTTTTAGGTCAATTGGGAACATGCTTGTGGATAAAAAGAGCCTCTCAGAGTGACAGTGTCTCTCAGAAGTCAAGATTCATTCCCCTAAAGCTGCAGCGAAAAATAGTGGAGAAATATCATAAAGGAGTTTTTCATAGAAAAATTGCAAAGAGTTTGAAGTTATTATTATCTACAGTGCATCATATCATCCAAAGATTCAGAGAATGATCCGTGATCTTCGAGCCCTTCGACGACACTGCATCACATACAGTAATGCAACTGTAATGGAAATCACTGTGGCAAAGTGGAAAACTGTTCTGTGTCAGACAAATGAAAATTTAACGTTCTTTTTGGAAAAGTGTCATCCGGACTAAAGCGGACAAGAACAACCCAAGTTGTTATGAGCTCAGTTCAGAAGCCTGCATCTCTGATGGGATGGGGGCATGAGTTGCTCCCATCTAGACATCGTCTCTTTCAGGAAAGACCTTGCATTTTCCAACATGACAATGTCAGTACACATCCTGCATCAGTTAAGGATCCGGTTCTGAAAGGGCCAGATCTTTCACCCACAGAAAACATTTGGTGCATCTTAAAGAGGAAGATGCGACAAAGAAGACCTAAGACAGTTCAGCAACTAGAAGCCTGTATGTGACTCTTGCTCTAAATTGTACTGTTCTAATTATTTTGTGCTGGCGATCCCATTGGGTAAAATGGGATCACATGGCAGATGGCAGATTCTGAAACATAACATTGCAAAGGCTTATTACACCCTTTTCTGTGTACAGAACATTGAAGCCAAAATCGTTTGCCAATAAGTAAATTTCCACTGAAAACATCTGCTATTTTGATCAACCTGTGTTGGATGGGTGGTTGAATCCATTAATTACTCTTTATACAAACATTTGGCTTTTTGCACGTAGTACCTAAAATCCAAAGACCACCCATCATTTTCAACACTGGTTTTCAGTTCTGAGTTTGCTGCATTATGGAGGCCCATCCTGTCTCTTTTCCTATTATCCAATTATAGTCACTACCACATTTAAAAGGCCCAACTGATGTCACTGTGGCTTTGTAGAGGCCATGAATGGAAATAAAGAGTCCCATAAGAAACAATATGAAAGAGAGAGATGGAAGGTATTTTAGGTTTAGTTTGAGAGAGAAGCCCAGCGGAGGAGAAAGTCATTTTTCTGTGAGGAGAAGGCAACGTGAGTTTTTTTTTGAGCAGGTTTCCAGTTGATGACAGACTGACTGTAGCACCCAAAGGTGAAAGCAGTAAATCACAGAGATGGCGATGTGAAAAGTACATACACAACATTTGAAGCAAACTCAAAAGGGATTCTATACGTTCTCTACTTTCTGCTGTATGTTTTGTTGGAGACTTTTAAGCAACACATAGATGAGAAACAACATCAAGTCTCATTTCACCTTGGTCAAAGACAGAGACCACTGCTGAATGCAAAAGGTGTAGCTCGGGGACAGAAGGTGCTCTCAGTCTGTCAAGCCAAGAAAGTGCTAAATATAGTCATTGTTAACTGTAAATAGTAAGAGATATAGTTAGCCATGCTTATACAGTTCTAGACAGATGTTACTCCAAATAACCTGTTTTCCACAGACACATATTTAAACAACATGAGGTTCTAAGTCAATATTCTGTTGTAATGATGCTTGAAATGTATTTTCTTAAACACGCAAGCTCTATATCGCATCAGAACCTCCACAATACAATCCAGAAACAAATAATTAAAGTGTACTTCTACAGGCAGACGTATCGGCACCCCATTTGTGCCTTAGATAAAATCAGATAGAGCTTTCATTTACTTTAATTATTTGGCTGTAACTCCTACATTACTTAAGCCTCAGCTGGTCCTTAGTGCTGAAGAAATTTTAAAGCTGTAAATAGTAAATTTAAAAGATATTTCTCAGCCCTTCTGTGCACCTCTGTAGGGATGACACCTAAAATAGCTACTGTTGGATCTGATGGAATAACATTTTGCAAAACCTGGTTTACCTCATCCCAAAATGTATTTGGTTGGGACACGACCAGAAAATATGAGAGTGATTAGGCACAGCTGTGTCACAGTCTAGGTTCTTCAGCTCAAACTTGGGAGTCTAAGCACCCGCTTAACAACTAGGCCTGGTATCTACTAATTATTTTCCATTTATATTCTCTCTATGTATTTGTGTTTGTAAAGAAGTTTGATTTTTTTAGGACAAGATTTTGGATCCACAAGTTTAAAGGTATAGCAGAGAGGTGATCTGTTAGCCGGGGCTTCTCTTGTATCTTTGAGCTTTCACTAGCCCCATTTGACTGGCCCCACATCACACCCATTTGCATTTCCCTTCCAACTTGAGCCGCTTCATCTGAGGAAACTCTCTTCTGATGACCATGACAGTTGGCACTTAAGCTGCGTGCTTGTGTGTGTGCATGCTCGCTAATAGTCTTGTGTAAGAGGCTCTGAGTGTCACTATTGGAGGTTAAAGGCCGTCTTACTAAGCCCTCCCCTGTACACTCAACAGAAAACAGATTTGATTGAAGACATTTACCATGCTGATTTTGTCGTTTATGTGCAGATTCATAAAAGCACTTACCTTACACTTAATGTTTACAGATGAACACGCTAGGTCTTTGTTGAGTCGTTTCTGTTCTGCAGTTGAAGGCAGGACATTGAAGTGAGACCCCTGATTTCAGCTGACTGTTGCCCTCTAATAGGTTATCTTGTGTCGAAAAAGATGTAACACTAGACAGACCTCTCGAAACACCTGCAAGTAGCCATTTTTATCAAAGCCAGAAAGTACTGCAGTGACTGGAAACTGAAAACAAAGAACAGACAGCTCAAGCACTAGATGCTGGGCAGAAATCCCATACATGTGACTCCTGCTCAATGGTCTCGTAATGGTTGCTTATGAACCAACACTAGCATGGGTATGTGACAAACACCCAGCATACTACCTAAAAGTGAAACACCTGAAGCTAGTCTTTCCAGCAACAACCATCGATGTTACAAAGTAAAATTGGAAAAATTCTGCAGCATCACAAGCAGGGAGCGGTGGATTCAAGGAGAGAGAAATGGAAAATAATGCTCAGGGATTAGCAAAAAATTAACATCGTCTCTAATGCTGCCTCCCTGGAATGGTGTTCTGGGCATGTCCCATGGGAAGGAGGCCCCAGGGAAGACCTAAGACACGCTGGATGGACTCTGTCTTTCAGCTGGCCTGGGAACACCTTGCTATTCCCCTGGAATAGCTGAAGGAAGTGTCTGGAGAGCGTGAAGTGTGTCTATACCTACGTTTTGCAAAACTGATGTTTCTCACAATGCTGTTGTTATCTTTATGCAATATTCCGAATTTTTTTGACACCAGCATTCATTATTCACAAAGTAATGTTTTGCAGAGAAGTCCATACCTTCATATCTTCATATATGGAGAATTCTGCCCTTACTGTGATTCATGGAGCACAGTCCAGAGTCTATTTGAAGTTTCTGTGTAGGACGGATTGACAATCAGTCATAATACATTAACCTCCTGCAGCGCTTCAGGTCTTGCACACTGCACATGTAGGAGTGAGTGCGAGCTGCCCAGTGGGTTGGTGCAGCGTTTAAAGCCTGTGCATGGCCATGTATCTCTTGCATAAGCCGTGTCTTAATAATTCCACACCACCACAATCAACTCAATGCACTGCCATCAGTGTTAAATACAGATTCAAGTAGGATTAACCTAACACCGGGATCAACTCTCGGTCCAATAACGCACACAAACACTCTTCTGCCGGGGAACACATTATCTCCTGCTTTAATCCAAAATCCCCAGAGGTCAATCAAAAAGTTCCAGGTCAAAAAGTTATGACGCCGCAGTGATCCCTGTATGGTACACTTCCCGCTGGCTGAGGATTATGAGGGCCGACAGAGAGGGGACTTGTCTGTGGTGGAGACAGTTGCTGAGGGTCAGTTGTGCTCGACTGAATTACTCAAAAGCAAGCTCAAGCTCTCTTTGCTGCCTCATTGTGCTGCCATCTTACTCATCTAATATGGTTATTAATGGTTATTAATATGGTTATTAATATGGTTATTTCAACATTTGACTTTGTACAGGATGAAAAATTAATCAGTTGGCAAGTGTTTTTTTATAATTTTTTTTTACACTTTAATTTTCTAGCAATAATCTTGCTGGATTATTGCTCCAACAAGATTTGGAAAATAACAATGATGACTCCCTTGTTAGCTACTAGCGTAGAAGCTCAGTAATAAGAATGGTTATAGTTCTTTGCTTCATAATGCATGGTAACAAAGACAATAATTCTTAAAAAATGGATTCAAACTGATAACATGACTGATAAAGATTGGATTTCAGAAGCAATGGAAATTATTCATTTGAAAAAAATATCATTCAGGCTTTAAAAAAATATTTATATGAAGCTCATTTCAACACATATAATGTCAAATGCTACTTAGTCAAGTAAAAGGGTTTTCTTTTTTGATTACATGTATTTGCTTAATGTTATTGATTAAAGGTTAACATTTTCAGAATTATATTAGAGAGCTACTTTTGTAATTTTGTTGCAACTGTTGGGTTAGGATGGGTGTTGGAAATTGTATATTATTTTACATATGTGTATTGTTTTACTAAATAAATAAATACTTACATGACAAGGCAAATGAAACAAAAAGGTGCAAGGTGAAATCCAAACTAAAAAATGCACAGCTACATATACACACACTATTTTCTGTGCAGAATTAATAAACCATTAATGTGCCTCAACGCTGAGCTGTCCCTTTGTTGCTACCATGTCCGAAGTGGGATAAAGACGGAGCCACACACCTCCATGTCGACACTGCAGCTTTTAAAATATTCATTTAATAAAAAGGACAACAAGGACCAAAAAACAAAGACATGACTATATTGAATATCTGCGGTAAACTTCATCATCCACTAATGCATTTTGCAGTTCACAACCTTTGCATCACCAGCAACATTAGCTGTAGCTACACTTAGTAACTTTCCCTCTGCAATTACAACGCAAACACAGGCTCGATCAACATGTGCCTTTGATTAGCTTCAGTGGGAAAGCCAGACCTGGGTAGACCGGCTGATTTATTAAAAACTAACTTTGGCGACTATTTCAACCTGTTACATTAACTCTATTCATCTCAGTTTATTTAGCCTCCAACAGTGTTCACTCACAGGAATGGTGTGTAGTTAGGTTTAGCAGGTTATGCTTTATTTGTTTACACATTCTTTTGGTTTAAAAACTGACCTTTTCCAAATATGTTACCAACATAGGTCTTCTGTGACAACCATGGAATACAGTATATTAGACCAGGATCCTCTACAAATATGGCTGCTGTTGATTTTGAATGGACATTGACCAGGCGTCACTTTTTATATTGTGGTGTCAAAGGAAGATCTTGTCTGGGTGTAGAGAAGCCAGAAGGTTGCATTTCTTAAAGTCTGGGCCACTGCATTGCGGAAATGGTGACAAGTAGAGTGATGAGCTGAGTGCCAAGTTTTGGGTTGTATAAATGAGAAACTAAATAAAAAGTAGTCAGATGATAGAAAAATGTATGGAAATGTCTATGTAACACATACTTATACTGATAGAAAGCGTTCTTGTTATTTCATTTAACTGCTAATGTGTGAACAAATCTCTTACTGTCGACTCATTTATTGATTTGTTTTAGTGTGATACAGTCTTTGATGATACAGCCCCTCTCATATTACCTCCACAACACTGAACTGAACACTGCAAGTTGCTGATGGTAAGATCCAGACCATAATTCTGCTTACTGATTCATACGTCTCATTCAGATGATTTATGTTCTCATTTCCCACACTCCCTCCTAACCCCCAGCATGATTCTTCACTCCGTAACTCGTATTTATCTCCTACTTCTTGTTGCTCTTACTGCTGTGAGGCTCAGGCAATACAAGCTATTGGCCATTGTTAAGCAAAAATAAGTGAACACGGTCAGAAGCACACCTGTGATGAACACTCGGGCCATTTCTGTGCAGACACTATTTCACTTCACCCCTGCTGCTTTCATCTCTGCTCTTAAAAGCACAAATTGAGAAGGGTTTGAGCCATGGATGGAAGGAAGAGGGTACATTGTAATCACATCAGAGCTGTAATTCAAATTTGTAGCTCATTCATAGGCTAATGCAGACTTCTGAGAATAAAGCTGTGCTCTTGAAGCCACGCCGTGTTTACACAAACAGGTTATACACATGAGAGCAAGAGGGGCTGCACTGCTGTCTGCTACTGAGAGGTTAGCACTTCTGCCTCACAGCAAGAAGGTCCTGGGTTTGATTCCCATCCAGAGCAGGGCCTTGCTGTGTGGAGTTTGGAGTTAAGCTTTAATCTGGGCCAAGCATCTCTGCTTCAGCTTAATGTTGTTTTCTGTTCTAAAGAAATAAACTTAACTAACTGCAGTTGCTGATGACAGGCTTTATTCATTTATACTTTATATGTTTATATTATTACTTTCAAAGCCTGTTTAGTAGAAACAAGAGGTTAACACGTAGCCTATAACATGCACACTTTTTGTATTAACCAGCAATGAAAAGGTTTGATAGCTACATTGTTACAACATGGCACAGGCAGCAGCTCAACAGTTTGTCCTGCAAACGGAGGAGACATTTTCCAATCGGCTGCTTTGATCAGAGGCTCTTATGAAAACAGGCAGCGCAGCCATAACCTCCTGTGCATTGAGTTTTAGCTGCAACAGTAAACAAAGCATTCACTCCATTAAAGTTTGTTCAACTTCACAAAACATGTGCTTGTTTTGAGACATCAGAAGGCTGTGGAGAATCACTTCACCAGATGAACGACGTATAAGCTATCGCGCTAAACACAGAACAGGTCACACAGGTGACCGCTGGAGCTGTTCCTGAAGACAAGTAGACCGCTGTCATTGATGAAGCCAGTTTCTCTTAAACTAAAATGTTACTGATTAAAAAAGCAACAACAATGGACTTACAAAATGGATTACAAAACTAACACGTTACGTTACGCATTATTCCAAAAAAAGTTATTTGAGTACTGTTACCCCCAACACTGCTCACTATTATGTCAGTATGTGCTCACACTGAACTGATGTACTGATGGTTTGCTGCGACAGAAGTCTGCATGCAGCAGCAGTCCTTCCCAGCTGCATTCAGAGCAGGAGATGTTCCCCTCTACCTGTCCAGAGCATGGATGTACTTGTGAAACTGGAGACTCATGAAACTGGAGACTCACACAGCCTCAGTCAAACTGACCTAGTGATGGAAAAAAATCCAAATTATATTCCTGAGGCAAAACCTTATAACAACTGCTCCCCCAAAAAAGCTGCCATTTATGGTTAAAAAAAAAGAAAATTTTAATTATTTCTCTCTCCTAAAGCGTTACATGCACATGGAAAATTATGCAAATTAGTATGTGACATTATTTAACTACTTCCAACAACTTTTAGGACAGCCAATAGCTACTTTCCTTACTGTGGAGTTGGCAACAATGCAAACCTGAAATTCTCGACTCAAATTCAGACTGAAAATTGCAGTGTATGCTCAGTGTTTCAGTTCAGTTCTGTAAATCTGGGCAGAGTTTAAAGTACCATTAGCATTAGCACATGCTAGCACCCAGAGGTTATATTTTCCTTCTCTCAGGAGTCACTCGTCAAGCGGTTGAATTTGTTAATACATTCTTTGCATTATTTTAATATCTTCTTCTTTTTTTTTTTTTTTACCAAACATTAGCTTCTAGTTGTTCTCTGAGTTTTTCCAGAAGACAAAAAAAAAACCTCACAGGAAATGTCTCATTCAAAGTCAATGGAGAGCTTTAGCTTGTTAGCAAAAGTGATGTGGGTGAATTATCTGTTTATCCTCTATTTTTACTTAAAAAGAGGCTGTTCCTTCACTGCTGAAAATGGAGGACTGGTTATAATCGTCATGACAGTTCCTATAAAATGTACTGTTGCAAATAAATTCTGCTGTTTGGGTCAGTCATCCAATTGCAAAATATTTACACACATTCCTAAATAAATCCCTCAGAGTTGATGTTTTTTTTTATTAATTCTGACAAGTGGAAAGAGCTGTCACCAAAAAAGGTAGGACCATAAAATTAGCTGTCCTTTGTTTCTCGTCTGCGGCTGACATTCATTTTAAATTAGCTGACACCTCTTTGAAGTTACCCTTCTTCACATGCGCTCCTCATCCAATTACATCCAATTACCTGCTGCCTTCATCGGCAGCAGGGGAAATATTGAGTACGGTCATTTCATCATTGAATTATCCTTTTGGTGGCTCGTTAATGTTTTTCTTTGTTAACTATGTCTGTTTTTTCCCCAGACCACTCTAACACCAGGCTGTCACCTTAAATCCGAAAGTTTATTAGCCTCCAGGACAAGACAAAACTCTTTTTTTTGTCAACTATTGTTCTCATATAAAACTATTTACTACCAATACTTTTTTGGCATATGGCATTAGCTGGAGTAGTGCCTGCTAAGCCTCCTATATCTAAGAGACATTTGGGCATTATAGTCAGATTCTTTTTCCCTTCTCTATTTGCATTTCCTTGTCACAATGAAGCTTGAATAGAAATGAATAAAACTTGAAGTCGGAAGCTATAAATTATTGATGAAAGCCGATCCACCAGGAACTGTCTTCAGAAGCCGTCTGTATCCAGGTGTGCATTCAATATTTGTTCTCTCACTTTAGCCCAGTGAAATGGAAAGAGAACTTCAGGTAGAAACACTTGACATTCTTTCATTGTTAGAAATATGTTTAAATCAAATTCTGGTGTGGAGCCAAAGCCAGACACCTTCAGAGAACCGCCTTTATGAAACTTTGTGCCATTCTCACGTTTGTTAACCTAAAACCAAGAAGGTTTGCATTTAAAACACAATGGCTTAATGACTCATTGGATTGTAGCCGCCATATTGACAGGAAATAGTGAGCAAAAAACCGAAAAGCCAGTGTAGGTCTCAAACTGTTGTTCTTTATTAAGTGTATTAATTCCTCAGTTATTGGGCTATTGTAAATTCCTCACAGCATCACAAAAATAACCCTAATTTTATTGGACTAAAGCATGTGCTTGTCCGGACTTAAGTGGTCAAAAATGTGTTAATAATTTAAAAGAATCTGGCTGTGCTAATTCAGTGGAGGCCAGCAGTGTTTTGCAAGTGTTCCAATTTTCAACAGAAGCTGTCACTCATGTGTGATTATTAGTAGGATAAGGCTAATAATTAAGCTTTTGACCTGCAACTGTGCCAATCACAGTAGTAAAATTATTCACCGTTGTTTTCCCCTCCTGTTCATATTTCACTTTACAAAAGATCCCACTTACAGTATAAACACATAGCAATTGTAAATGTCACGGTAAATATTTTCAGACTTCTTTCTGTGTGACATCTTCAAAATCTTCTGTTTTCTGGGGTCTTTTACACAACAAGCTTTCTATATTGTCACAGAAGGGAACATCACTTGCCCCTTAAGAACTTTTTAGCACCGATAGTGTTCAACACATTTTTAAATCATTTGTATGACCCCCGCACGTGACAACTAATCCACTAAAAGCCTTTGCTCCTTTAGAAATAGTTTTCAAAAGTATGTATCCATTAATAGATGTGTTTGCTTGCCTGCCAGCATGGAGGAAACTGCCAAATGTTTAGTTGCATGACGTTATATCCCAGAGTTCTGTATTTACTCTAAATTTCAGCACCACCTGCCTTTTTGACATCTGCATTACCGATGTGCATGTGTGGACTCTTTGGACTTATCCTCATTGGACCAGCAGCCACTAATCCATTTCCTGTCAGTGTCAGAATCTGTGTCCTGAGCCAGATAAGCCAGATGTGGTGCGTGTGTGGTTATGTCTGGCCTTCAATCCTCAAATGTTTGTTTTTGGGCCATGTAGTCTGCAGTGCACAAGGCACCTTTTTGAGGCTGACAAACACTGGCGTTTTGAGTCCTATGGGGAATGGTAATGACCTGTCAGAGCCAGCCTTGTCAGGTTTGCCTCTGTGTATTGATTCTGGTCTGCCCTGTTGGCCTGCTAAGCACATGTGAGTATGAAAACTCTCGCTCCTGTCCACTCATAACCTCTAGTACTTCTCAAGATTCCAGAGATTAAGTTTCAACTCTCAAATGATTAATCAATTTCAATTACTTCTCATGTGATCAATCACATTCTCATTAATGTTCCAAGCATTGCCTGCAGCTGTACGGGACGATTATAAGTCAGCCTTTCAACTTGAACAGGTTTATAGCTTGAGTAAAACATCTTTTACAGGCCTGTGAGAAGCTTAAACGGCAGGTTGAGGCTCTTCTTCTACAATGAGTCATATCTGGTGAGTACAGTAAAAGCACTGCTACTTTTAACTATTTGTTATTTTAAGACTTCCTGTTTTTATGTTGCAGTTGTTTATGACAAATTATACATATATAGTAGTAATTATTTCTGTCCTTTCTTCATAGTGAATGTAGTTTAATGTTAATAAAAAAGAGCAATATTGTGCAGGTACCAAAACCAATATTTGTCAAAATGCCTTTTGCACACTAGGTACCAAGATACCTAAATACCTACTTGTCTTGGTATAATTTTGTAAAAGAGTATTAGAATTACTTGTATACAAGAGTGTTCTTGGTAGATAAAATAATGCTAATTAAATGTAATTTAACTTTATTATTATGTTTCTTCATCTTCCACACCCACTGGTTGATTGTGCAGCCTTATTGAAGTTGGGACGAGGTCACAGGCAGAATCTGGAATATCTGGTTGAACAGTCACCATAACAACATGAGAGAACTCTCTTGGGATATGGTGTGGTCTCAGTCCCACTGCCAACAGCTCCACATCCTGACAACAGATCCTCTGATCTGAGATATTTATTGTGTAAGTATTGTGTTAAACAGGTTGAATATACAGTACTGCATATCAAATAAACCAAACAAAAATGTAGACGTAATACTTTTGTTTTGGCAGGCATATGTTATGGACAACAAACATAAGTGCAGTTTATTTATGGCTTTTGGAGCATTATTTATTTAATTTATTTAACCATTATTTACCCAGGAAAGTCCTACTGAGATTACAAAACCGGACCCCCTGTAGGAAACCTACACAGACACGGGGAGAACATGCTAACTCCACACAGAAAGGCCCTGTCCCGCCTGGTACACACCAGATACTGACCCAGATTTTGGACCCCCCCCAAATACTGTGAAACTGCACATTTTAGAGTAGCCTTTTATTGTGGCCAGCCTAAGACACACCTGTGCAATGATCCTTCTCTCTAATCAGCCTGCCACACCTGTGAGGGGGACGGATTATCTCGGCAAAAGACTCACTTTTTGTGAACAATATTTGACAGAAATAGTCTTTTTGAGTTCAGCTCATTAGAAATTGGGGCAAAAACAAAAGTGTTGCGTCTAAATTTTTGTTCAGTGTAGTTAATTAGTCCAAGCGGTGGTGCCGTACCCAAGAAGACACACTGTGTTCACAGCCCAGATATTATTTCCCCCATATGCTACATGGTAAAAAGAGACTTGACTGACACCTACAACTTCTAATTACCTATGTATTGCTCAATGCAGAAAAAAATAATAATAATTTTGACACTACCACTTTGTCCCTCTTTGACCTCATTGTTCAGAACAGACTGACAGCTAAAACATGAGACTGCATGCTGCTCTAAGGGCCCTGAAGCCCAATGAGCAACTCCCATTGAAAATCAGTGATCTAATAATACATTGAATAATACATTGTATGCAGAGAGAACTTTTTTAGGCAAATCAGGTAGCAGTGCAAAGTGGGCAGTGACAGAGCCTACAGTGCTCCTAATGCTTTGTTAAACATAAAGCAAATGAGGTGGAACTTCCATCCATAAACCCCAGTGAAGGCTCAGCTAGGCTGTTAATTCAAATGAGGTTTTCAATATATTTAGTGTATACTTCAGATTCTGGCCACTTTTTGCTATTTTCTATCTACCTTTGGGTCTAACTCAAGACATCACTGGCAGAAATACTGCTCTTTACTGCAGACAGAAAAACACTTCCATCACGCATGAGAAGTCAAGCATCTGTTTGTGCTCCTGGATTCACTTCCTTTGATGGATGTCCTCAGCTGGAGACACTAGAAGCAATTAGGATCCAATTAGTCAGTGTGGAAAAACAACAGCATATTGTGTTACTGGTGTGCCAAATGCATAACTCCTGTGTATTAGCCGGTCATGTTTTGCAGGTCACAAGCCAGCTATATCAGTGATCTGTCTGAACACTTCCTGTGATGGAGAGCTGTAGGGCAGAGGCTCTGTTAGGTGAGCTCACCTCTCGTGTAACCGGAGCTTCTCGTATGGATGCCCTCTACGCTCTGTGGACTCTGATGATCCGGTGCTGAACGGAGCAGTCATGTGAGGCTTCTCAACTGTATTCTAAATACTACGGCTGACAGCACATTGAATCCACAGCAAAGGTGGCAGGTGTCAAGCAGTCATGTGGCCGAGGGGTCAGAGGTCACCCTATTTTGAAATGATGACATGCTTAATGCCCTGAGAACATTGTTTGTATTTTTAGGGATGACCCACATAACTATTTATGGCAAAAAACACAATCCAACAGACAAATACAAAAACAAAACATCCTAATTAATCTTTATAATCTAGAATGACAAAATATACACAAATTAATAACATAATTCTGATTATTATGGGGTAATGTGCCTAATGGTTAATGTGGAAGTTAAGCTGTTGCAATCTTATTATTGCAGATTATTGTGTACTGTGAAAAAAAAAATAAAAAGTGGCAATAATTTAATATAACATACGATACACAATCAGTTACCATAGTCAGTAGCAAGCAGCCTAAGGACAGGAAACATCAAAAGCTGTAATTGTAATCTTTTTGTTGATCAATAATTAAGTACTTAATAAAAACTTTGTTTGCCTTAATTTATTTTTGTGTCGACCTAACAATTACAGTAACTAGATTTTAAGTATCATTAGTATGAATAGCTAACTGAAGGCCAGACAATCCTGATCCAACTATCGGCCAATAACATGTCTCTCAATGTGGAAGCTCATGTCAGACATCATACTGGCAAAGATAAGTGTGCATATTGATCAAAACATGAGCACAGCACAGAAGGGCATTGGTAGAAATACCAGAGGAGCTCAAATTTCAGCTGCTGGTTGAAATTTGGTGTCTATGGTTGGAGGCAAGATGGTTGCCGAGGTGCAGGCACACAGTTTGGTAGGTCCTGTATGTTTGTCTGTGTAACTTTCTATCTTATGCTGAGTTCAACATGTCTAAGGAAAAGAAAGAATTTAACCCATTATCCAGCCAAAGGATGGCAGCACCTGCTATTCACAAGAGTACTGGACTATGGCCATGCTAGGCCTCCCCCAGGTACACCAGTCAGAAGCTGACCATTCCTGTTTTTTTTTTATTTTTTGCGTGTACTGCTCTTTGTTGGTGATTTTGAACCCTGGTCCTTAATCTTTAAACACTAATAACTGGGCCAACACCACCGCTAGCCGGGTTTACCACAGCCAGTCGGTTCACCATCAACGCTAGCCGGATCACCCCAGTTAGCCGTACCTCTGCTAACTTGACCACCACCACCACCACGTTTACCAGAGACACAGTCAAATGTGCACACAATAGAAACATCCCTGGGTGAGTGCAGTACATTACTTTCCACTTCTCAAGTAAGAATAAACAAAACTAGAAATCCGATGTTAAGAAGATACAGATCTACAAAGATTTTTCATACTTTAAATTAGGGCAGAACAACTAAGTGATCCACGAGCCAAACCAAAAGGACTAATGAGCGGACATTTAAATGTCCGCTCATTAGTCCTTCTCGACAGACTCATTAGTTTTCTCAACAGACTCCGGTCTTTCTGTGAGGAGTCTACATGTCCTCCTCGTGTTACCGTGGGTTCTCTCCGGGTACTCCGGCTTCCTCCCACCGTCCAAAGACATGCATGTACAGGTTAACAACTCTAAAGTGTCCCTAGTGAATGAATGTGAGAGTGAATGGTTGTCTGTCAATGTCTGTCTCTAAATGTCAGCCCTATGACTAACTGGCCACTGTCCAGGGTGTACCCCGCCTCAGGCCCAAAGCTGCTGGGGTAGGCTTCAGTCACGCGCGACCCCTGACAGGACTAAGCAGAAATAAATGAATGAATGAACAATTTTAATCATGTCCCACTAATATATCATTTTATTTGTTTATATGAGGATGAATTTAAGACTGATAATACATAACTGAACATGTAGCAGGAAAGTAATAATAATAATAATAATAAAGATGGATTAGATTTATATTGCGCTTTTCTCCCAAGGGACCATTGGACGCAAAGCCCTTACAGGCCATTAGTCACTCCACAGTCACACACTGGTGGTGGTAGCCACAGCTGTCCACAGCTGGGCAGACTGACAGCAACGTGGCACCCAATCCGCGCCTACAGCCTCGCTGACCAACACCACATACATTCACTAAACATTCTTACACAGTCATACGAGGCAAGGTGGGTTAAGTGTCTTGCCCAAGGACACAGCGACAGTATGAGCAGAAATCGAACTGCCTACCTTCCGGTTGAAGGATGACCGCTCTACCACTGAGCCACTGCTACCCCTAGTACAGAGATCCTTCCACTAAATGCTACATTGTAGTTACCAGGCTGGCATTAGCTAAAACCATGACTCAGCACTTAACACTCTTTGACAAGAGTATGCATCTAAATTAATGAAGCCATATGGCATATTAATGGAGGTTAAAAGGCACAGTGAGGCGGACAAAGCACTACTGGACATCATTATCCGGGTTGCCTGGAGTTGAATCTGTGCTGATGTTCTCTCCCTGCAATATTTCACATTTTCCTAGTTCATAACTGTTTCTTCGCTAAAGCATAAATTGAGCATCTTATTAAACCTCACAAAGTCTGACTGTATTTAAGTCTATTTCTGACTGTTTCTTTCTTGCAGCACACAGTAAGTTTTGCTCCAGGCATTAGTGGCTAATTTCAAAACTGAAATGGACCAGGCTGAGTGGAAAGCTAAGTCTGTGTTACCAATGTAAGGCAACAAATAAAAAAACTACCAACGCACCTTAGTAAATAAGGTAAATTAATTGCTGCAAAGATCCATATTGGTCTTGAGGCTTTATTGCACAGCATATATTTTGTAAGTTATTTTTAGAATCTACATAACATTTATTTATTTTCTGTCATTTTGGCAGCAATCCCAGTTAAGTGCCTCTGGATTCTGCAGACAGTGCCATAGTAATTTAAGCATCTGGGTCATTTTGACATTATGTATTTAATTCAACAGACCATGTCTAAAGGCAGAATATTTGAGAATTGGTACCGTTATAATTGGAGAAATTGTAATACAAGATTAGTTAGTTTTCTCGTATAAGTTATTCATAGAGTCACACTCGGAAAAGTAATGTGAAGAATATAAATGGTGCTTTGGGACAGAAGTTATAATTCACCCTGCTTCCTTATTTTGCACATCTGGCCAATTAGAACAAAGTCGATCTTTGGAAGGTTGCCCCTAGCTCCCTCTGCCAGGTTCTAGTCTGTTTAACAATTAGACCAATAGCCCCCCCCCCAGATTTGTAATCTCAGTGGGACTATCCTAGATAAATAAAAGTAAAATAAAATAAATAAGACAAGTGGCCTTCAGGGGCAAAACATGGCTATTGTCATGGCGGCTGGAGTCAGACCAGTGCCACTTGTAAAACATGGTACAGAGGATAGTGCCTTCCATTCCATTCCATAACATAGATAAATGCAAAGAGGTCTATTTGGACGTGACTAAGCACTATATTAGCGTAGTTTTGAAAGATGTATTGAGCGTTTCAAGTCACAGATGTCTGCCACTCCGTTTTGGTTATTGCTCAAAGCGTTTGCAGACATGTTCTTTCAGCTTCTGATTTAATCTTTAAAACTTCTTCATCGTGGCCCTGGTTGGATGCAGATAGTGCAAAGAGCAGGAAGCAAGAAGCAGGAGGGACAGCAGCAACTGCGTGCACGTGTTCGCTCGCCCGCGTTGTCTACCGAAGTGGGTGGGACCAAAACAATTGAGGGGGAGGAGCTAGAGAGGAGGCCTGCAACTAGCAGTCT
The DNA here is from genome assembly GCA_024349245.1 of Neodontobutis hainanensis. Classification (NCBI taxonomy): domain Eukaryota; kingdom Metazoa; phylum Chordata; class Actinopteri; order Gobiiformes; family Odontobutidae; genus Neodontobutis; species Neodontobutis hainanensis. The sequence continues at coordinate 243,083 of JALDNG010000238.1, read as the reverse complement.
GCTCAAAGTGTGCAGAGAGAAAGGAGAGTGAGGAGGAAAAATGGAAAGTTCAGGAGACCCACTGTGTTATTAGGCTGCTCAAAACATTGCTAATGCAAACTTCTGCTAACTCTGTGAACGAAAACTGCTCTAGTGTAATTACAATATGATGATAGTATTGGAGGTCATTTGACTGATCACTAAGCTGTTAATGCTTATGTCCCACTTGCACCGGAAGACATAAGGCAAAGTGGACAGAAATTTTTTTGTTCAGGTTGTATTAAAATAAAATTAACCTGACTCAATTAAATTCAAGAGAATTTAAGGGAAATCAACTCCTGCAGCATGATTCTGGCTAGATTTGTGCTAAAATCAATCTTGACCTGCTCCAAGCAAAGTCTGAACCTTGACCTTACCGGCTTGTTGTGTCCAATGAGGTGGCAGCACTGAGAGGTCTGGTTATGTTTGGAGATGTGGCAACATTAACAACATGCCCTGATGGGATAAAACAGTGGTTGATAATGGACCAGTTATTCATTTAAAGTACATGCCCAAACACTTTTCAATAGGAGCTCTCCCAAATGGTGCTGTGGAACAGACTATGTTCTGTGTAGCAGTTCTGTCTGGCAGAATCAGGTTACTAAATGAGTTCTCAACTTTCCTGGTGTGATTTGGTGTTTGCTCACTTGTGGTTAGTTTCTGACGTTTCCAAGAAATGAAGAATGTCCCACATCACTGCTTAGCTATCTTTTTCAAAGCCAGACCTTTTGTTCTAATAATGTTGTATGTAGTTCACTTTTGCTTCAATCATTAGCATCACTAGCTAACAATGTGTACCTACAGCTTCACCTTTCCTGACATCAAACCTTCTTGTTGTATTAACTTCTGGGCTAATATTTACTCTGTGTGAGTGTAAACTCATACAGAGTGAATATATTTAGGTGTTATGTCACACTCTAGAATATCTGATTATAAGAATATAATTTTCCCTGCTGAGACAAAAATACTGCACACTGCCAGATCACACTGAGCAAACAGAGGAAGAGAAGACACTAGTGCCTGCCTGACCTTGAGCAGGCCTCACATGCGCGCCCCCGTCCGAGCTCCACACGCTCACAGAAGTCATTAAGAGCAGGTTGTGTTGTGCTGGGACTGCAGTGAAGGCTATTACTCCGCTGCTGTCTCTCAATAATGCATGATTAATTAGCCAACTTTAAAATAAAGTGAAACTGAGCACAGGGTGGAAACTGAAGAGCGACACTGTAGGTAGCCCCTGTGTTGAGCAAAAGTCTGCATAAAATAGAAAAACACACCAAGCCATTCTTAGTTATGCTTCAGGAGGGAATTTGTTTGCTAAGTGTAGAAAAATAGACTAAGAATAGCACATGGGGCTACAGTCAGGTGAAATTGTTACATTATTGCACTCCACGTTGGCCCATTCTCTTAAGGTCCCACCAAAACATTTCAGTAGCTTTTTTTGCACTTCCTGGTACAAAATTCAGAGCGAGGGCAGGCAGAGATTCTACTAAAGAAACCGGACAGAAAAGTGTGAATACTGCAATGTTTTGTGATTGATTCAACAGATCAAACCAAGAACCCAACACAGTTTCTACTGAGTTATATCTCTGCTATAGATGCTTTTAACATCCTTCATATTATGTTCTTGTGTCATCAGAATCATGTAAAGCAGTGAATTCTAGTCGGCTGAGGCCTAGTTTTTAACCTTCCATAACGTTTTCAGACATTTAGATGTAGATTTATTGCACTTTTATTTTCAACTGCAGTTAAGCTTCAGTTACACCACTATAATACTTTACATTTACATTTATTTGTTTTGCAGACGCTGTTATCCAAAGCAGCTTACATTCGTTAGTGTTACATTTAAGTAGACGCTTTCATTTAAAGCGACGTACATTAAGGTTCCATTTACCAGTGTTACAGCTGGAACACCACTGGAGGCAAGGGGGGTTAAGTGTCTTGTCCAAGGACACAACGACAGTATGAACTGTTGTGAGGGAATCGATCCGCCTACCTTCCAGTTGAAGGACGACCGCTCTACCACTGAGCCACTGAGCCACTGAGCCACTGCCCCCTGATACATGAGATGGCTCCAATTTGGCATCAAAAGGCAAAGGTTTGATTAGAAAATAATAGTGACTTAATAGCAGCACAGCAGAACTGCCATTAACTGGAAGAGACCTTAAAAATAGAATTTGTATTATATTACATTGTTGAATGATTCCTTTGATGCATTACTTTTTTTTGGTGCGTTCTGATGGAAACAATGGGCATTTTTAGTGTTTTAATAAGTATAAGTCTGGGGTGCACGGTGGCAGAGTGGTTAGTGCTCCTGCCTCATGAGGTCATGAGTTCAAGCACCAGCCAACTCAAACTTCCTCTGCCAACTCCGGCCTTTCTGTGAGGAGTCTTCATCTCCTCCACGTGTAACCGTGGGTTTTCTCTGGCTTGAAATGGCAATTAGCAACTCTAGAAGTATCACTAGGGAATTGTTTGTCAGTATTTCAGCCCTACAACTAACTTGCCATTGTTCAAGGGTCTAGCCAGCATAAGGCCCAAAGCATCCTGGGATAGGCTCTAGTCAGCCACAACCATAGTATATATTTATAATAGTATCTGATGAAAATATTGCAACAACAACATAAATCTTTTTTAGAATAAATTTTATCATAAGAAACAATTACATTTTATTTACCAAACTCAGTGACCAAACTTAAAAACTTGACAAATGACATGTTTTTGTGATCTGCATAGCAGTTATATTTTGCTGAAAAGCATAGGTAGACATTGTAAATGAACTTGGTGACATGGGGATTGGTGACGTCAATCAGTTCGTTCATGGGCTGTAGAGTTTATGGGTTGGTTTGAATGTCCAATTGTTCATCAGACCAGAGGTCATTAGATTTATATTTATTTTCCAGTTTACAGGCATCTACACATTCATCTTAATACTATATGCTTTACTTTATCTCCTTTTAAGTTTAACTGTCTCCATTTCAGATTGCATTGTTGACATCATTAAACATTAAATAATTTAAGTATCCTTTGCATATTTGTTATATACTGTACAGTATATGCAGTAAAAAGGCTTTTGTATAAAGATGGTTCTTGGGATAGACTGAGGTTTTCTTTGTGTGAAATGTTTTTTAACTACACTGCATTATATTATTTGAAAAAAATATTGAACATATTTCAGATAGATTAATAATATATGCCATAAGTCTGTGTAAACCGTCTGAAAATAGTGAGTGCAAAAATCTCTGTTAGTCCCAAAAGCCGTGGCATCTTACAGGGAATCATTAACTGTCTTGTGATGACAAGACACTTTGACCTGCGAGTCACTATTACTCTTTCAACTCTGAATGTTCCAGTGGTCATAGTTAGCATGAGCACACAGAAGTGCTCGACATCAGCTTAATGTAAATGTCTATAGACTGCCCTGCACCAAGGAGACACACTGCTGAATCAAAGGGTCATGCAGGGAAATGACTTGGACTTTGTGTTAGAAGAGTAATTTTGCAAGGAACAAGGAAAGTGGCTATTTCAACTATATATGCAACATTTCCACCTTGCATCTTTTTTTCATTTTTTTTTATCAGATGGACCGTAGATTGACTGGTAAATTTAGATGTTCCATCTGTCAATTGTCCACTCCATCCTTTCTTAACCCGTAAACAAGACCCCAAGATACTTGAACTCCAGGCAGGAGCTCTCCTCTAACCTGAAGGGGGCAAACCACGCTTTTTCCGGCTGAGAACCATGGCCTTGGACTTGGAGGTGCTGATTCTCAGACCAGCCGATTCACACTCGGTTGCAAACAGTCCCAGTATATGCTGAAGGTCCTGGCTTAATGTAGCCAACAGGACAACATCAACTGCAAAAAACAGAGACGAGATCCTGTGGTCTGGGAACAGGTCTGACATACTGCGTACAATGTGAACCAAGCTGCTGCTCCGGTCGTACAGGTACCAGAGAGACCTTGCAGAACACTCCCCATAAGATGTTGTGAGGGACAAAGTCGAATGCCTTTTTCAAATCCATAAATCACATGTGGACTGGGTGAGCATACTCCCATGCACCCTCCAACACCCTTGAGAGGGTATACAGCTGGTCCAGTATTCTACGACTGGGACGAAAGCTGCATTGTTCCTCCTGAATCCAAGGTTCGACTATCGGACGAATTTTCCTCTCCCTGGCATAGACTTTCCCGGGAAGGCTGAGAAGTGTGATCCCTATGTAGTTGTAAAAAACCTCGGGTCCCCCTTCTTTAAAAGATCTGCTTGTCTACCAGTCCAGAGGTACTGTTCCCGATCACCACGTGATGTTCCAGAGGCGTGTCACCGAGAAGCTTCTTAACTGCCTCAAGGACTTTAGCTTGGGTGATAGATGAGTCCACCTCCAAGCCCTTAGCATCTGCTGCCTCAGTAGAAGAATTGTCGGTGGGATTAAGGAGATCCTCTAAGTATTTTTTCCATTGTCCTACGGTATCCCCAGTTGAGTTCAACAGCCGCCCACCTCCACTGTAAACAGTGTTGGCAGGGCACTGCTTTGCCTGGCTCCAGGGTCCATAATTACAAGAATGTGACACTTCTATGGTGTTGCCGGAGAAAATGGAGGCTCAGACCAGTATCAAGTTGTCATGCTGCTGCTAACATTGCTAACCCCAGATGGTAACAGTTAACTTCACTATTTCCAAAACAAGAAAGAGTTTTGCAATTCTACAGCCAATGTCATTAGAAAATCTTACATTACTGGAATTTTTCACACCATTCCTCTTGTGTTTAATAAAAAGATCCCTATTATCTTGAATATCTTGTATGTACTCTGCTTGGCCCCTTTAGACCTTTTGTCGGATCAAGCAAGCTGGACACGTTCCCAAACGCATCCTAATTCAGCCCACTGCATATGGGCTGGCCTTATATGATTGGATCACTCTATATTTTAGTTCCAGTCCTGAAGGAGGCTTATGTAATTTATCTATTTAATAAAACAAATGCCTATTATTAAATCATTAAATGATTACTATTTAAAACTTCCCAACTTTGCTCCCAACTAGCTGTGAGGATTACCCGTGGCTACAGACAGCTAATATGTTTCAGTTAATATGTTCCAGACAGAGTGAGGGCACAGTGAATAGACCGCATTCAGAGTTCAGTCCCACTGAGACCAGGCCTTGGCTGGAGTTTCATCCCGTCTGGTCCTCTGAAATACAAACCTCTCTAACAGCACACTCTGGTTCCCACTAGAAACACATTATTGATTTCTCTCCACGACCCCTCCATATTTTATTATCGCTCCGGTGAAAATGGATAACAGGAAAGCTCCCATCAGCATGCAGCAAGACAATGGTGTATTGTAGCACGCCGCTCCACTTCGGTGAAGAGGACAACTCCTGAAATCATTCACAGGGCACAATTATCAGGCCGTGCTCAACGTCCTGTGTGCCAATAATGAATACATGGGTACACAAACACAAAATGAGACTGTGAATTTGTAAGTCTGAGAAACAGTAGGGTGGATGTTTGAGTGTTCAGAATGAATGATCACTGAGAATGTGAAAAAAGTGCTCTGGCTCCATCTCTGCTGACTAAGTTTGTTCTTGTTTTAGGATGTGTAGGCTAATGGTATCAAATGAGTCTGTTTGGTTTTGTCAAAGTCTTTGTTTGGGTCAAAAGAAAAAAATAACAGACAAACAACTGTCACAAGAGATATTGGATTACATTGTTTATGGAAACAGTAGTGTTTGTAAAAAATTACCTAAATTTTGCAAGCATTTTCTTTCATCATTGAGATTTTTCTTTTTTCCATTGACATGGAAAAATATTATTATTATTAATTATTATTAATATTTTTTTTCCTACTATGTATGTCAAACTTATGCTCTCAGCTTTTAACCTCTGGTAACACACAATAAACTTTCACATCAGAAGTCAAGTAGAAAAAATGAAAGCAGGATTGGAGCCCCTAAATGTTTTTTAAACATTTAAGCAACTAGTTTGATTTTCAATTAAGAGTTTTGTGAGTAACTTGTAGATAGATGGTCACAAGTCATACTTCTAAATCATTATTTGGTTGCCCCTTATTTTCCAGCTTGGTACTATTATGGTAATAGTTGAGTAATTGTGTAATACTGTAGTAATTATGGTAATTTATTAAGTAATTATTGCTTAATATAACCATGTAACCACTAGGTATGTAGCGCTAGCAAATTCTCGGTAATTATCCAATATTACCCATTTATTAATGTGTTAATACCACACTATTAAAATGCTATTATCGAGCTGTAATGAAAGTGCTACCCATTATTTTAATAATAAAGCTCCACTGACCCTTAGCCTACTTCCTGTTTCTACAGATGCCCAGAGAGAACAAATTAAGTTCTACTGGAGGACAAACACATTTATAGTTGTTTTATTGAGCCCACCTCCAAGCACAAACTCTTGGGTAAATTATGAACTAAATTGTGAATTTATCAATCTATTTATCTAATCTATTTCCAGTAAGTTTGTTCATTGAAAATGTTATGTCCCTGCAAGGCTACCGTAGGTGCAAAAAGAAATGCAATCTATAATACTTTTGCACTGTAAAAGGAAACCTTAAAAAACATACATCCATGGTTTAGTGGCAATTTGTACACAACAAATAATCTAAATACCCTTAAACAACAACAAAGCTGCAGTTAAACATGAAAATTCATCAAATCTATAGCATCTTCTCTCATCTGTATAAGATGGCATGTCATGAAAACGTTCAGCCATAAGAAACTAGAGTGTCTTATTTTTGTATGTGTAATAACATCTTGAGGGTGTGCCTGGCGATGTGACAATCTGTCTTCCCCCTTTTCATAACTCATTCTCCATCCTCCGAGTCAGGGACTTTAATGTGATGACTCACCGTTGGAGGTGGCGTTTTAAGCAGCTTGAGTGACGTTCCTGCTTTATTTATTTATATATATATTTTTGCAATTTGCATTAAAAACAGCAATCTGTCTTGTTCAGGAGCACAGATGCACGCTGCAGATTGTGCCTATTTATTAGTGCTCTCCAGAGTCATGTGTTTCTATTATTATCTCTCCAACACGGAGTAGGTGATTGAAAGTGCAGAAAAACAACCAGGGACATGTGAGTGCCAACACCTAAATGTTTACAGCCAAAATGTAAAACGTTATTGAACAAGAGCAATACTGTGAAATAAAAAAAAAACTTGAAAGGGAATGAACCGAAAACTCTGAAAAGACTTATTAAGGAATAAATTAACAGAGCAAGCGTGGTCAAAACCCTGAATTAGGGTTTTAATTAAGTGTCTGCATCAGAACATGTACTTATTTACATACTTGGCATTGTATCATACAATTTGTATGTCTATTGCTCATCAGGTTTTGAGAGGGCACAGATAGGCTTTCACACGACCTGTGACACCAAAGTTTCCAGCTTAGATTTGCAACTCATCAACAGTAAACCTTGCAATTTAAACTGACACTTATTTTGTGAACATCGCCGTGCATACTTGCTCTATAAGTCTTTTCTTTTCTTTTCTTTTTTTACTCTTTCTTTGAAACTTTACTTGTAAATGTCTAGTAATGTTGTCATTTTTGTGATTTTATTTAAGTGTGCTCTCAAACAGCAAATATATATTTAGACTACAATACAAGAATGCCACCAACTGGCAGCTCTATTTTTCTCCTAGACTTTGCGAATAGCTGTCCATGATAATAGCCAGTATTAGCTGTACAGAAAACCTAAGGAGACTGAATTTGTAGGAAACCACTGCAATGATTACAGAATGGTTTATATTCTATATTTTAAGTATTCTTAAGAACAACTGCTAGCTCTTGAGACCACAATTTTGCTCTACAAGAAAACCTAAATCTTCAAAGATCTAGGATGCAGGTTGGGGCCACAGAGCAGGATTCTGTCTTCTAGAAAGGATAGACCAAATTGTTCCTCCTCAGGAGGCTTAAGTCCCTTGATGTGTGGAGCAAGCTACTGGCTTATGTTCTATCAATGATAGCAAGTGCATGGTTCTTTGCAGTTGTTCACTGGGGAGGTGAAGCTGGCAGACTGAACAAGCTGATCAGGAAGCAAAAGCTGTTGTTAGATTGGAGAGCGAAAGAATAATGCAAATCAATCAAAATAGAGGATTTTTTTTTGTGCTGATGGCTAATCAAACAAATCCTGAGTTCTATTGTGACAAGTGAATACCCCCTCAAAGTATCTCATGTTATACTGTTTTTTTTAGTAATAATTTATCAAATAGATAACTTACATGCCTTTTTAATGAGGTGTTTTGCAAGTGCTCATCGCCACACTCCCGCATTTATATTAAAGCAGTTGTCAGTAGTGTGGAGAAAAACAAAAATGACCTGAAACCTTACTGTTTGTAAAGTTCTGTGGAGCTTGAAATTGTCAGTTGCCCTGCCAAGTTTAGGTCAAATTCAAGAGAGACATGTTGACCTTATAGAATCATGACACCCTGTCCTGGACAAGTCAACTAGCACCACCCAACACTTGAATGAAGCCGATATCTCAGTTCTTTACTCATGTTGTCAAATGGCTGGTCTGGCAGAGCCTGGATCATCTCTAGTTGCCCAAAAACTGTGTCATCACACATCGACCCTTTAAACAGACCTGTGAATTTATGGAGCCAGAAGCCATTACCATACTTGGAAAAAGGTTGGAGCTGGGAAAAGCATTAAGTCAGCTAAAGCAGCAGGCCGCGGTCAACTGTCCCACAGCTGAGCCATGTGACAGTTGTTTTTTTATGTCAAATCTAGCTTAATATGTTGATATTTGTTGTGCTTCTCAGGCAATCATATAATGAAATAGACTTTGTTGTTTAAAGGTGCATTGTGTAAAATGTATAGTGTTGCAACTGGTCAAATGTTTTTAGTATTCGACACCAAACTTACACTCTTTGCACTCGCCTCTCTTTGGAAAATAGACATTTCAAGCTCTACAGAACCCAGTGGAGGTCTGTTACTTCCTGTTTCTATAAAACGGCCCAGTGCAGACAAACTGAGCACAACTGGAAACGAAGTACACTCAATAACCACTATTGGTTTTGAAATTGATATCATTGACCCTTATTAAACCCAACACTTCTGCTCGTGGTTAAGGTCTTTTCTGCTTTTAATAGTTCCTTGTACTTTTACTTTTATTATTATTATTATTGTAGTCCACTGTTGTTTAGCTGTTTTTTACTGTTTGTGTTTCGTAGGCGTGGCCCTTCCTCCTGTTTTTTTGCCAAGACTAGATAAGCACACCTGCTATCAATCAACTCATCACCTGCTGCAGTGTAAACGCCTGGTCCTTTCTCCATAACTCTGCCAGATTGTCAGTCTATTATTGTGGCGAAGATGCGTTAGGCCTTGCTTGTAGTTTTTTGGGTCCTTGCCTTGGATATTACTTTGATTTACCTTTTTTGTCTCTGCTCTCCCAGCTCCTTGTGCCAGCCAGCCTCTAATTATTGTTCCTCCACTCCAGGGCCCTGTACTACAAACCCAGTTGAACCTAAGGCGGATATATCTCTCCTACCCAACTAGACAACACCTTACAATTCTGGTCTGGGATCAGTGGTATCACGAAGTGGGTTATCAACTTGTTTAGTTAACCCTGGGTTTCTCTGTGGAGTGAGTTGGTTGAACATATGTGCGAGACTGCACAGCATTTGGAAAAAAAGTCCCACATCACGTAAACTGATTCTATGTCCCGCATTTTTTTTACTGCTGTAGATAATTTACAAAAGGCCCGTGGCTAGGAATGTAACAACAGACTCCACTCACAAATTGATTCAGTTGACAATTCTGATCTCACGATTCAATTTTGTCAAATTTCTTTTATTAATTGAGTTGAGCCAAATTAGAAGTGAATATTAAAGTTAGTAAAATCTAAATAAAATCTAAATAAGTGGATATTAACAAAATAACGTAAAATACCCAATAAATCTGTCTCTGATGGATTTAGACCTGGTTAATTACTTTGAGTTCAATGATTAGTTCTTATTAACTTCCACTGAGACCTAAAACCTCTTTAGATCAAACCCAAAAATAAACACTGGTCTTGTGTGTTTCCCTGAAACAGTAGAACTTTATCAAAACAACTCTTTTTGTTTAACTCTTATCTTTTATGCATTTTCATCTGCTATTTAATAATAGCAAGAATGTATTAACAGTAATAATTAATGTGAGGACCAGAAGTACTTCACAAAAGCCCAGATTTAGTTTGTAGACCTTAATTTAGAGACCTCTGGTCTTTACTCTCAGTGGGTGCAGCAGAGACACAGAAGGCAGCACATAATCCAGAACATTATTATATCTCTCTGACAAGGTCCTCAAACAGATGAACACTTAAAGACAGGTCTGACTGTGTTATGAAATTATAACTTTTTGCTCAGAGATGGTTCAGACTCAGACAACAGCCTCCCTTTACAGTTGAACCTCTTTGCTAACACAGCTTACTGCACACATTCTCTCTGTTCTCCACCGTTGACGGTACATTTACGTGACTTTTTATCGGTTTTAGAGAGAGTAAAGCGCAGCCATGTTTTTGTTGCGTGATTGTTAAGTCCGCGTAGAGCCAACTCGGTCCGGGACTGGTCTGTGCAGCAGCAGCGGAGAAACTCAGACGGTGAGCGAGTGAACACCTTTTGTGGATTTATGCTGCAACACCTCTGATTAGAACGAGGATGAGATTTCAACATCAACACTCTCGGTGCCATGCTAACTGTTTGCAACTTGTTGAAAGCAAGATTGGAGTAAACAGAACAGCCCCTGTTGTTTAAAACATGAATGACGAATGAATTACCATCTCAACCGACTGGAAACGTAACATATGTGAATAAATTTTCTACCGGCTCACGGTTAATCGTTACATTCCTACCTGTGGCTTTGCTTTGTTGTCCAGTAGTCACAAAGCGGGAAAGACCTCGTCATCGTAGCTCTGCCAATCAATCCGCAGTATTTAAGTAGAGTGCGCAGGTTGACTGACAGCCCCAGCACTTGGCAGCAACCTGCCGACGAGTGAGAGCATGTTTGTGTAAAGCAGGCGGAGTCAGTACTAAACAACCAATCACAGCGAAATGTTGGAGAGAGTTAACATAAGGAAAAACATGAACATAGGCTGCACTAAACTCCTGCAAAACGAACGAACAGCACCAGAGACTGAATGAGCAGCACTTACACACAACGAGCTAAAGTCTAACAACAGAAGTGTGGAGTCTATGTATGAAATGATGCATTAAAATAATATCAAGGAGTCTATTAATCTGTTGATCTCAACATAACTGACAATAAAACCCACTGTGAGCACCATGTCATTCAGGTGTTTAAACCGATAAGTTATAATTTGACATGACTTTACAGTATCCCTTGATTGCTGTATTTGTGCTCCAGTCAGCCGGCGCATGTGCAGACACTTCTCTTTTTTTCTGTCTCCGTGCTGCATCTTTCCCCACTTCAACACCTTCCTAATTGGTCAGTTACATTTCAATTGTCTACCTGCAACTTTTCGTGCTCCAGAGCCGGTTATCCGTTTAGCTTAAGTTACCAGAACTACCTTGATAGAAACCAAACCAGCTCTGATTTCTCAACAACAAATTAAATTTCAATTCTAAATGAACGAAAAATGTCATGCAAAAATGTGCTTCTCTTTTAACAGTGCTCAGTTTGTTCTCTGCACAGTTGTAGCAACATGAACAGGAAGAACAAGAAAACAAACGGCTCTTTTTATTGGGTTTTATGTGGCTTTAAATGTTTTTCCAAAACAGGGAAATGCAAATTGTGTTTTTAAACTGATTATACATCATGTTCACTTATTTTTTTAGTTTTTATTTTGTTCAACTGCAGACTACAACATTTTACAGAATGCACCTTTAACTCTCAGTGTGAGTCAGAAGTCTCTTTCAAATCAGGTGAATCCCACTGCACATGTCCAACATATGAAAGAAATCTGACAAAAGTAAAAGCTACAATCAACAACAATTGAATCCTAATGTCATATACTATATAACACATCCTGACCTAGCTTATTATCAGTGCTTTGATTTACATTGCAGGTTAGAGCACAAGTGGCTATGGCAACTGAATTACGTGCACAATGGACTGAACGCATGTCCACAGAGGCAGTCATGTGAGCTGGTGGGGGAGAAGTGCTCTTATGGACCTTGTTCTAGGAGCAGGTTTGCCCAAGCTGTTTGTACTGGCAACACTCCAGCCTCCAGCCATTCACACTGCCACTGAGTGCAAAGAAGGAAAGAAAATGGGCGGTTTTATTGAGAAAGACCAGATAAGAAAAGCAAATTTATACAGAAAATGGGGTTAAATATTCAAGTGGTTAGGAAACGCAGTGTTGAGGTAAACACATAGGTATGTTTCAGTTAGATCTTTGGCCTTTTGTTTTGATTAGAGGGAATCTGTGATTAACGGTTTTCACGTGGACATGATGAAATGATTTTCCACTTTCCTGTGACATTCTTGTCAGTGCGCTGGTATTCTCTAGACCTGATCCCAGGTCAGGGCAAATGGGCGTTGCTCCAAACACACCAGATCATGACAGACCGTAAACACAGCATGAGTGCACCATGCCTACAATCCTGGAGCCTGTTTACTTAATGTGCAGGTAAAAAGAGGCACATATATTCTTTATGGACAATAATGTATAAAACAACCCATACATCCACATCTACGTAAATATATTTGTTGTGGTGCATACATTTAAAGGCTTGCAACTCTTGTACTATTTTTGTAACTGTATTACACTGTTGGATCAAAAAGCCAAAGGGTAACCAAAGTAGAGTGGTTTTGTCTTATCTTTGCCCTTATCTGGGACGCTTTTTTCCCTTTTTGACAATGGAACGCCTCAAAAAGTTTGCCATAGAGCAGCAATACCCCTGCATAACAAACATAACAAAGGTATTCTAAATGAAAACACAAAATGATTAAATTCAGAAACTGTACCAAAAGGACAAGCTTGGGCAAAGGTGGGACATGGGCACAAGATGAGCCTTGTGCTCATGTCCCATGTCCTGTTTTACTGTAGGTTTTCTCTGGGTACTCTGCCCAAGGCCCAAAGACATGCATATATAGATCAATTGGAAAATCTAAAGTATCCCTAGTGAAAGGTTGTCTAAGTGTCAGCCCAGCGACTAACTGGCCATTGTCCAGGGTGTACCGCCTAAGGCCCAAAGCTGCTGGGATAGGCTCCAGAAGCAGAAGAAAATTAATGAATGAAAAATTAATTCATGTGGTTTATCACATTTATAACATTTGGTACAAAATTAATGAAAAAATCAATCAATCATTGAACTTAATAATACTGTATTATTAAAAATTGTGTTGCTCTGTATTATAAACAGCCAGAATTTCTAATGTAAAGTAAGTCACTCAACACTCTCACTAAACACGGGTGATTGCACAGTTATGTCTGCCCTTTGCTTGTCACAGATCCAAAGCCAATAATCACTGTAAATATACAAGTCCTCAGTGGTGTGTCTACATAATACAAATCGTTTCAAGTCGGAAGCAGGAATTTCCTTATCTCCCAGTGATAGCTAAGCTTTCTGTGCAAATACTGGGCTCTTGTGACCCAGTCGGCAGTTTCCCAACACCAACCTCTTTGTGGGATTGACGCGGCTTTGTGTGTCCGACTGTATTGTGTTCTCTGAAAGTGGTGTAACTGAGCAGCACCCAGGTTTAGCCCAATGAGGACAAACTTTAACTTGGTAGAAGGTTATCATGGTGCAAAGTTGAAAACATACTCCAAAAGTCACTGCCTAAAAACACGTTTTCTAAACACTCGCTTTCAAAATATCCTGTCTTCTCCTTTTAGTACGTGAATCAAATCCTATGACACAGTATTATGCAATTTAATGCGCATTAAACACAATTGAGCCACAATAAAAAAAAAAACTACAATGAATAATTACAGACATCCAAGACACATTTGAAGTAAGCAAAGGAGCAGATCCTATTGCCTCAATTTGACGGAACAGAGGGGAAAGATGTGGATAATTAAATAAGTGAACGAGCAAATTATGAAACTATTTTCTGTAACAAAGTGTACTTAGATGCATAATAAGAAAATGCTTCTAATTAAATTATAGATTATTATCATTTTTTTTATATAGCGCTTTTCCACCTAGTAGGCACCAGTGGAAGCAAGGTGGGTTAAGTGTCTTGTCCCAGGACACAACATCAGTATGAACTGTGGGGGAGAGCGGAATGTTATGATGTTTTAGGATGTTTCCAGCGAACTGCCCACTTGCTGGTCGAAGGACAGCTGCTCTAATCACTGATGTTAACATCTTAGACAAAATAGTATCCCAGGCAGATTTGGCCCCAAATGTTCAAATAGTTTCCCTGACAGACCTCCTTAAAAACTATATATCATTTTCTTCAAGCTTCTACAAAAATCAACTATGACCAAGAGTGAAATTTGCTTCTAATCATAAATACAATAATTACATTTTTCTCTGTGTGACTTAAAAATCTTTTTTACAAATTGTATTTTCTTGGTGTCTGACTTTGCAATTAAAAGTTCAATAATTTCCCCTGAATCAGTTGTTCCAAAAACAACTGGATGGACTTGGACATCAAAGCACAGCCTCTATGGCTCCAACACCCAGCAAACCCTTGTAAAAGCAGAAATCCTCAATTTTATCATTCAGGTGAACTGCGGCTCCATGTTGCCATTTCCATTTATCATCTTAAGCCTTGTAAATTGACTGAATTGACCACGTTGACTATTCACTCCAACGTTTTCTGATTACTGCGGCTGAATTGCACTGAGTAGTAATTCCCAGCCAAAGACCAATGTCACAATTACTCTCCTTCACCCCTCTCGGGAGATTACTGCATTGAGTTGCTGATGCATACAACGGTCCTCGAAAAACAAGTCTTCTTTTTTTTCCCACCATGGCTCTTTTTTGTGTTCTCACATTCTTTTTTTTTTTTGGCCCAGCCTATCACCTTTCTGCATTTCTATCAAAGAACATTCATCAGCGAAATATTGCTCCACCTTCTCTGGTTTCTCCAACTGCACTGTGTCAGCTCTCTGAAGCAGAGAGCTTTTTGCAACCTGCCTGGCTCCAACATTTATCTCCATCTAAATAACACGTCACCTCTGCTCAGAGATCGGAACGTTATACATATAAAGCGAGGTCGTCCTTCCATCTTCCCATTAGCATGTTTATGATACATATATGGAGGTAATTATTACCGCGCTCTTGTCATTACCCCATCTCACACTTGAATAACTTGGAGCTCATTGTTTCATATCGTCTCGTTTGATATTCTGGTCATTTATTGCTTCCTCCTCCACTTACACGTGCAACAGAATCACATTATTAAAACATTTCTCATCCTGTAAACAACATATAGGACAGCACATTGTAAATTAATCTCCAAAAATCACATGGCTAATTAACATAAATAATTTTAGTTGCACTAAACAAAAAACTTAAGAAACAAAAGTATTTTCCTTCTGTAACAATGAAGATAGTTGTGGACTCAAGAACTACCAAGGAAAGTTAAATTTATATCCTACCATAAGCTGTAGTGACCACTTCAGACCAGGTAACATTATAGACTATAACCTGATGTGTTCATAACTCTTTAGTATTTACTTTTCATTTAGTCCCTGACTCTTAATTTTTTTAAGAGTTACATAGATTACATGTTCTGTACATACAGTAGAATACTTTGGTGCTCAAACCCAGACTGGGCTGAAGAAAGCGGGAACATAAGGAGCCGCTGTGACTACGCGGGCTTCTCTTACACGGATTTTGCCGCCGCTTCTGACCTGCAGATGTCTCATTTATACCCATTGGATGATTTTTGCCGCTCATGTTCTCCTCCGCCACATAATGGATAGGGATTACTTTTCTGCCACAACATCCCGAGAAAGCACCGGCGGACTTTACACTGGGGCTGGGTTTACTTGTCCGGTCACGACCACGTGTGGCAACTTTGTGTCCCCAATTGACTCCCATCGTCCATTATGCCCAGCGGGAGTGTAAGATCCCACTCTCGGCTAGAGTTCCGCCCAGGGCTATTTGGGCTGTTGCAATTTGGAGGTCTGGAGCAGGACAAACGGACTCTGGTTCCACCCGCTCCTATTCTTCTTCCTCTGTTACTGACTTTGTCAATAAAGGCCCAGCTTGGGCCCGTTACTTCCTACAGAAAGAGCAAATATCTACTTCATCTCTGCAGCGTGTTTACACCAGCCCCCCAGGGGTCTGCAGAATTCAGTGTATGATTCATGCACCTACTCAAGCTCTTTTCTGCCTAATTTCACTCGACTCCAGCAGTGTGAATCGCCATGGTATTCACTGCGACCACCAGTTGCAGTGTCTAGGTGGGTGGGGCCGGCAGACTTGCCACCACTGTTGCCAGCGCTGTCCATCGAACCAGGAGGCAGGGACTGTCCTCCCCTTTTGGGCGGGAGATGGGCCGAACAGGATGCTGAGGATGGGTGATACCCTGCAGTTTGCTTGCCTTCCCTCGCCCTTCAGCGGGGTTTACAGCTCACAAGCCCAGCTGTGGCTGTGGCCCTCCAAGAGGAGGTGTCCTCACTCCTGCGTCGCCTGTTTACCTGTGAGGCCAATCATGGACTTACATGTCCTTATCAGCTATGTGGCCACCAGGAGGTTCTACATGCTGACTATCAGGCACCTGCTGGAGAGCATCCACCCGGGAATTTGGATGACATCAATCAAACTTGATGTCTACTTCCACATCTCCATCTTACCGAGACAAAGAAGGCTTGCCATTAGGAACTATTGCTTACAGTTCGACCATCTCCCATTTGGCTATTCCCTCGTCCCACGCATCTTCTCCAAATGTGTTGAGGCAACGCTGGAGCCATTCTGTTGTCAGGGTCTCAGGGTTTTGACCTAGATAGATGACTGGCTTGTCATTGCCTGCCGGTAGGTCGTGGAGCACACAGTCAGAGTGCTGTGCCAAATCTCGAGGCTGGACTTCATAATGAACTAAGCCAAGAGCATGCTACTGCCTGCCCAGCGGTTGACGCACCTGGGGCTAGACTTGGATGCATGTGCCGTGAGCACTCAACGCTTCGTGGAGACAGGTTATGTCATGTGCCTGGGGCACTCAATTGTACTGTCTGTACTCTGCCTGTACAGGTACAGCGGCAGATGTACAGGCCCTGTGCCCTGAGTGAGGGCATAGGGCCTGTACATCCTGGTGGTGGCCCCAGACACCCTGGGTGCCAAGTGGTACCCAGACCAAGTTCTGATGGTTGTAATGGACCCTTGGCCCCTCCCTGCTCAGCCAACACGTGTTGCAGGCACGGGGCTCTCTTCAGTCCTGCCCCTTCCTTGTCAGCAGGTTCCTGGATGTTGAGAGGGGGAGATTGACGAGGCTTGGACTTCCTGATGTTTGCCACTACCATAACAACGGGTCATGGGCTTTGGACACTTCTTAGCCTTCGTAGCCACCCCGGTTAAGCATTTTCTCTGAGGCACTTGTAGGGTCAGGCCTCTTCCAAGGCAAATGTCGCCTCCCTGTGATAACTATATGGTTATGGATGGTCAATGTGCTCCCTCTCAAGCCCGTGGAGCAGGCTGATAATTGTTTGCTCTCCTACAAGACCGCTCTACTTTTGGGTCATTCCTCTGCCAAGATGGTGGTGGACTTGTGCGCTTTATTGGTCCTCCCGTCGTGCATGTCATTCAGCAAAGATGGAAGCCTGGTTCACCTTTGGCCCAACCCGGCTTTCCAGCCGAAAGTTATCACTTCAACTTTCTGGTTGAGGGTGATTAGGATTAGGGCTCTCTGCCTTCCCGTAGACAGACAGGAAACGAGTGCACAGTTATGGATGCTGTGCCCAGATATATTTCATACAGTTGTGCTCATAAGTTTGCAGAATTTGTGATATTTTTTTGGACCATGTTTCAGAGAATATGAATGATAACACAAAAACATGTATTTCACTTAGTGCTTGGGTGAAGCCATTTATTGTCAAACACTTATGTTAACTGTTTTTAAATCATAATGACAACAGAAACTACCCAAATGACCCTGATCAAAGCTTTACATATCCCATTTCTTAATACTGTGTATTGCCACCTTTAACATCAATGACAGCTTCAAGTCTTTTGCGGTAGTTGTGGATGAGGCTCTTTATTTTCTCAGATGGTAAAGCTGCCCATTCTTCTTGGCAAAAATTATTGGGCTGTCTTGCATGAACTGCACATTTGAGATCTTCCCAGAGTGACTCAATGATATTGAGGTCAGGAGACTGAGATGGTCAGTCCAGGACCTTCACTTTATGCTGCTGTAGCCAATGACAGGTCGACTTGGCCTTGTGCTTTGGATTGTTGTCATGATGGAACGTCCAAGTATGTCCCATGCGCAGTTTATGGGCCGATGAGTGCAAATTTTCCTCCAGTATTTTTTAATAACATGCTACAATCATCTTGCCGTCAATTTTGACCAAGTTTCCTGTGCGTGTGTAGCTCACATATCCCCAAAACTTTAGTAATCCACCTCCATGTTTCACAGTAGGAATTGCATACTTTTCTTCATAGCCCTTCAAACTCCTCTTCAAATGTAATGTTTTATGGTTGTGGTCAAAAAGTAAAATTTTGGTCTCATCACTTTAAATGACTTTGTTCCAGAGGCTTTGAGGCTTGTCTCTGTGCTGTCTGGTGTATTGAAAGTGGGATGCTTTGTGTCACTTTTGTGCATGTTATCAGGCCAAAATCACCAGGGCATGTAAACTTTTCATTTGGTTAGTTTCTGTTGTCATTATGATCTAAAAAGAGTAAACACAGTTGTTTGACAATAAATGGCTTCCTCCAACCACTAACTATGAGCGAAAGAAAAGTAATTGTGTTATCATTCATATTCTCTGAAAAATAGCCCAACAATAACAAATTCTGCCAGGGTATGTACACCTATAAGAACAAATTATGTTCTATGTTGTATCTCTCATCCCCCTTCACAACCTGCCTCCATCACCAATTCTGACACAATTAAAAAACATTTATTCATGTATGTTTTTTAAAACATTTATGCTGGAAACACCATTATACTAACAGTATTCAGGTGAAAATCATTTGGACAGATATTCACAGAAACTAAATTGCATTTATTAAATGAGATCTGACATTTGTCTAAAAAAAATCACACTTGAGTGCTACTCTAACTGTGGTAGAGCATGGGGTAATGTGTAAGAATAGTTGCCATGGCTACACTGACATCATTTCTGGCAAACAGGATTGAAGGCTTTTCAATAAATACAGAGAATGTGCATAGATGAAAAAAGCCAGTCTTCGAGCTGTAATTTTTCTGCTAATATTTTATAAGTGATGATGGTGCATGTTGCTCTCATAATCTGACATCATCATCCCTTGCATTTGCTGTCACCCACACAGACCACTGGAGAGGACAGAAATCTGTCTCAACGGAGGGAAGGTTACAGTGCAAGTGGAAGCCATGCGGGGGTGGGCTGTGAGGGGGAATATAAAAATACAAATCACTGTGACAGGGATAGTCTGCCTACAGTGGCACACTCCATTCAGTATTCATGACAATGTGACACGTTCACACTGCTATGGATGGCTCTCACTTTAAAACCCGTTCCATCCACAGGCACTGGCTGTTCATTTTATGCCACAGTTGAATTTCTTCTACCAAAAAAAGTCAGTGCAACTGCCAGGGCACAGCTGTGGCATGCAGAGTTCCAGCTGTCTGTAGCTGGGACCAATGGTGTAGGTTGGACTTTGGAATGGGTAGCAACTACCAGGCAGGAGACGGTATGAAAAACTACACAACCACAATATTATTTCAATAACTGTAACAATAACAATAAACTGTCATGTTTAAGTACATCCAAATAAATAAATAAAAGTTTTTATTTAGTTCTTGTTTTAAATGTATATTCAGAGCATTATATTTCTTAATATTGTCTAAATCAACTACTATGTAAAAGAGCATTTATAAATTACAGGTTATATTGTTATTGCAATTAGTTAATAAGTTGCCCTAATACTAACTATAAGGTATAATGGAATCAAGGTATGGTGGTTTTAATTTCTAGAAATTTGAAACATACATAACAATTAATCAAAAATTTTTTTTCAGTGAAGACTTGGCAAATTTGTACTTGGTATAGTGTGTTTGGTGAAATTAAGCAACATGTTTACAGCACATTTACCCATTTTTATTTTCAGCATAAAATATTGAAGGTCATTGTCATCTGCTGGACGTGCCATAAACTCAGGGCACCTTGAACCTAGCCTGGCACAGCCTGACGTGAGTTCTGTATTGTCAATATACAGTCTGGCAAAGCATCATAAACCAATAAATCCCTTTTGTATTATCTGTACCTACTAATTCAAATGCCGCTGGAGTGTTACCTTGTGTCACAGTTAACAAGAAGTTTCGTTTTCAAAACAGTCAAGTTTGTTTGTCTCTGCTCTTCAATCAGTTTTAAATAATCAAGATAACATTACTTGTTTAAAGTCATTTACTGCACACCATATTGGATTGAGACAAAGCATTGCATGTGCGCTATCTCCGTTTGTTTACTTCTTCTAAGATTGTTGCCTTGCTAACGTTTTGCCCCGCCAGGCCACGCCTTGACAAAAAACAAGCTGGCAGTAATCCTTTCCAGACTCTTTTTCCAGATTCTTTTTTGATACAGCGAGAGGTCTGGCTTGCCAGGCTACCTTGAACCTTCAGTTACACAAAAATCTACGCACGGACACACAACTCTGACATTGCAGGCTTGTTGCAAAGGATTTGTGTGCAATACCTTTTGTGCATTTACAGCCGGACCCTGGTTGATTTGTGAAAATACCTTAGTTTTAATCTGGGATCAAGGATAAATCACTGTAGACTGAGGGGTAAGTGTCTGTACACAGTGTTCCACCCGTGGCTGGAATTCCTGGCCAATGCAGCCTCCATGCTGTTCCCGTGTTATTAAGCCTAATGCTGTTCTGTTCTGATATGTTGGCAGATCCATGACACAGCACTCAGCTTGTAAACATAATCCCCTAACATGAAACCAAATAGTGGAGCAGAATGGGGTTTAAATAGGAAGAGCACAGCTGATCCTGCATTGTGTAACCTTCCCTCTCCTCCAGATGGCTTTGCATGAATCTTTTCAGGGGTCAGAGAACTTAACCCGCTCATGTATGAAAGTGATGGGTGCTGCATGCCATGAATACGCTCATTATTCAGCCAGTGGCTGGAAGAAAAATGAAGCCATTGTATGTTTCACCCTAGACACAGAGTACATGTGTAGTTTCAGAAGCAAGAATGTACGTATGAAATAAAATAGTTAAAAGTGGCAGTAAAAAATGCTTTAGATATGGTTTTATTTCCATTCCACTAATATTTTAACATAATTTAAACTAAAGTCAAGTTTAAATCTGGATTAAAATAGACCTTTCTGTACCATAATTCGTAACCATATTTTAAACTGATGTAAACAAACCCTGGAGGAGCTTTCACTTTTAAATGACTATTAGCTAATGTAACAAGTTATTAATAATACTTTGTTGAAAGGTACAATATGCAAATATGCACTTAAGTGTGAGTGACTGTGTGTCATCTGCTGGACGTGCCATAAACTCAGGGTGTGACTGTGTGTGTTAGTTCTTGATTTAGTATACTACATAGTACGTGTGTGTAAATGATAAACCTGTTTTGTATTACATTTGGGTACATTGCTATATTTTTATTCTTAGTTCTGTCTATGTTCATTGTAATTGTTTTCCATGCATTGTATGAATGCAACTGTTTTCATGTAAAATGTTGAAAACTGAATTTGATTCAATAAAGTGAATTATGTGGGTATGAAGTAGGGAGGTGTCTTGGACCAAGATTGTACAGTGAACTCACAGCGGTCTAGTATTTTGTTATGTTAAACAGAGTAAATTACGGTCAACTTAACCTTGCATTTGTCACCAATCACTACACCCAAGACACAACGCAGAGAGAAACAACACACAGGGGTGTACTGTACACTATCAAGATGCAAGCTCATGGTAGCTAGCAGTCTCGTTTTACCATTTTATTTAGCCTGACCATGATGGACATTAATCCGTTTGCTGATTTCCCTGATTGTTTTACACAACAAAGGGATAGAAAACACAGACAATTTTACTTTGTGTTACCATTAACTACACAAGATCACAGATTCACTTCACATTTAATTCATTATACGGACTACAACCTGCTGCTTCTGGTTGGGTTTTGCTTTTCAGTGTCAAAAGTACATATGGTCCATTCCTAAAGCATTGAATGTGAATGTCATTTCTGTAGCCCATCACAAACACATCAGAGAACAGTGAACAGTAATTACTCTGTAGCCTCTAGCACAATACAAATAATACAAAATTACTGTCATCATTGAAACTTTAACATGTGTCACAGCACTGCACTGAAAAATAAATGGATGGCACATCACTTACATTTACACACTGTATTTTTTGTGTAGACGTCAGAAAAGAATATATATGTTTTCACAACAGTATTGTCTTTTTTAAATTGCTGCTTTCAGTACCACCAAATAAACACTTGATAGCTATAGAAACAGAAAAACTACATAATCTACTATAGTCCTTTAAAACTTTAGTTGCAAGTCTAATCTCACCACTAAATCCTCTACAATATAATTAGCCTAATGATTGTTATGCAAGCAGCAGGACTCCAAAAGCCTCGTGGGTCTTACTACTTCTTAAGCTTCAAGACCTGCAACATAAAGACTCTTGACTTTCAGAACTTTCTTTAATTAAATGTAAATTTTCTGCCACAAAGCTGTAGTGATGGTTACCTGCTTTACTATTTAGACTAAAAAAATCTTTGACAAGTTTTGTGGTACACAGTGTTTTTAGCAGTTAGCATTAGCTGATGCTGTAGCTACTTTGTGACCTTTAGGCTTTGTGCAATTCCCGAACTCTGATGTTATTTAAAATCCAGTGATAATTTCAGGGACCATAAACTCAGGTGTGAGGTAAGTGTGTGTCATAGAAAAATTATGTTATTTCCACCTTTTTAAGAACTTGTTGGCTTTTGGTTCCATTATTTACCTCTTTCACATCTATCGTTATCTGTGCCAATTCTGGTTTAGATTAAGATTAAGTTGATAAAAAAATGAAACCACCCAAAAGGTTGGTTTGCAGACCATGGCGTCACGTTGTTTTAAAGCCTTATTAAATGTTTTTATAACAAGCGTTGATATTAATGGAATTATAATTTTTCTATAGTCATGTACTGGCAGTGGCTCCATTGTTTACGATTACCTGTAGCTAGTGTTAACGTTGACCTCTTGTATGCCTTGTTGACGGCTGTTGTTTTCATCCTGTGAGTTGATTAGCACATTGTGTAGAAGACACAGAGCTGGGATATATTGGTACCACTCAATCTGGTGTGAACACGGGCCGCTTAAAGAAAGCACACCAAGTTTCATAGTCTCCAGGTAGAGTCAGAACCCGAACCTCCGTTTGCTGCCTGAACAGCAAAGGGCTCACTAGGGTCTACGTTTTTAGCCTGGCAAGCCAGACTCCTCGCAGTATCAGCAAGGAGTCTGGGAAAGCTAAATATACCAGCATGTTTTCCTCAGGGCGGGGCAAAGCAACTTGAAGCCAACCAATTGGAATTGCAGCGGACATGTACGCAACAATCTACAAAGAAGTAATCAAACAAACAGAGCGTGCAAGAAACATATTGTTTAAAAAGGAATGCTTTTAGCACTGTCTGCTGTTAAGTTTTAAACACGTAATATTGTCTTGATTATTTTAAACTGAAGAGCAGAGGAAAACAAACTCTCAGCAGTCCCACACACCATCTTGACTATTTTGAACGAGGGACTTGGGTCGCCTAAGTGTGACGCAAGGCAACACTCCAGCAGCATTCAATTGTGATTGGTCGGTACGTAACATATCTGAGGAACTGACTGGCTTATGGAGCTTTCCCAGACTGAGTTCCTGTTTATAGAATATACAGAGGCTGTGCTAGGCTAACACATTTTAAAGGATGTGGCGTGAGATTGAAAGTCTTTGAAAGACATTTGAATGTATTGTTTATAAAGCATTGAATATGATATTTCTATTCAGTCTATTTTAGAGTAATTAGCAAATATAGTTGTGTTTTTGCTGCTGCTGTAATAAGTATTTCTTCACTCATTTTCACTCACAAGCGTCTTTGTGCATTTATTCCTCTGTGAAGTCCTTTTTGGTATATATCTCATTTAGCGAGTGAATAAATGTGACCATGCACGGTACAAGGCTTTTTACTGCTTGGTTATTGAAATACAGTTGGTTTTGTGGAAGATGAGGTAGCACTCAATTAGTATTCATAGCAGATATGTAGTGATAGCAATCTGAGATTACGGTGCTCAGTGGAATTTATAGCTCAATGCGCACATAAACAAGCAGCTGCTGTATTTATTCTTGCTTTACATCCAAAAGGAGTGAAGATTAAACACTGATAGGGCACTTAGTAAGTGATTTATCTGCTGTCCGTTATAGCTACTTGTAAAGAAAGTTAAGGAAGTCTTTGCTGCATTGAATTGTGCATGGTTTGCCGTGGGACAGGTGTTACGTGCTGCTTCCTGCACACTTGTTTACAAATGCGGTGCAGCCAGAGAGAGGCCAGAGAGTCCTTTTTCACACCACTGCCAGGAATGTCATTAATATAAGCAAAGGGAATATTTGCCAGCAGCCCCTTGACACACTCTCATAGCTGCATGCATGGACAAACACTGCTACTTCTCTGTGAGCCATGCGTCTGCACTGTGAGATCCAGTCCTGTTACTGTCAAATAACAGCCCATTTACCAGAAGAAAATGTTGCCACTGTACATTTACTAGATATTTCCATTTTATTATATTACATTTTTCTAGTTTAGCAAAGACCCTCCGTTCTATGTAAATAAAATAATAAATTGAGCACCTTGTTGTTGGACTATATTGGACTATATTGACAAATTTGCACCTTGTCTAACATCTGCTAACGGTACTTAAACTGTTTGGATTTAGATGCCAAAATCTTTCAACTCCAACTAATAACAAACAACAATTTTTATACACTGTCATTTCTCATCGACGTATTCATTTCATGCTAGCATCATTCAGTCTTAAAAACACTATCCATAGTCACAGTAGGGAAGCTGACAATCACACAAGATTTACTGTTTTGTTTGTATTTGATTTGATTTTAATAAATGTCAGTGGGAGTGGTCTTCTTGGAGCCAGCCAGCCCCTGATCCTTGGATCCATTTTTATATACCTTGTAGCTGAGGACACATTGAATGAATGTACAAATATATAAATACTAATGCTATACTATTAGCATTCATACTATGAAAACACACGCAACCAAAAGACAAAGCAAAAGCTTTCAATTTCACATAGTATTTCCCAATTTTGTAAAAAATTTCATATGATGCCAATTTTCTGGTGCCAACCTCTACTTCTGATGAATTAATCACACATCTACAATATAAAACAGGCAAAATAAATCTTATACAATCATTTATCATTGTGTATTTTATTGATGCTTCACTGAAAGGCCTCTAGTGGCATGGTACACCGACTGTTTCGTAACACATTTACACTAGATGTAATTAAAGCCTGAGCTATGTTGATTTGATTAGCATGCTATCTGGATACCCATGCTAATGGACTATGTACCGATGCTAGCACAGAGTCTAAGTCAAACACAAACACATTCATGGTAAACAGTTATTATTTACTACACTATTTCTTTTTTTTTTAAACTGTTAATAAGAGTTTGCTTTTTGGAGCCAGCTCATTTGTCAGCATGGGTGACCACACCCACACCCTTGGTCTATTTTATATGCATTCTTAAAGAGAACATTATACATTCTTAAAAATAACAGAAACTGAAAAAGTTGTGAAATCTTGCCTTCTAAACTAGAAATACTGAACAATTATAACAGTTTAAATTTAACCTAAACTTATAGGACTAATCATTGATTAAATAAAGTAATTGAGTAAAGTCTCTCGCTTCTCCATTTGTCCTAAAGGTAGAATGATAATAAAAATTAAAATAAATTAAAAGTAATAAAATAAAAAGATAAGTGAACTGCCTTCAGTGGAACACACTGATTTAATGAAGAATTGTTATTTTGTTCAGCATCCCATTGATTCGGACGACCTGAATAGCTTGTGTTTATAAGCAAGGAGGCAGCCAAACTGAAAAGAAATGCTGTCATAAAAAGAGTAATAAGAAAGTGTGTTCTTATCCTCCAGGTGAGCCTCTGAAGCTCAAGGACACAGAGAAAGCTCGCATAGTAAGGCATAAAAGAATCAAGTCGTCTGTCTGAACCGTGAGCTTTGAAGTGCGCTGGAAGGAACAGGATAATAAATCAATACAAGCACCCTGTATGACAGCAGAAAACAAACAGTGGGACAGATTTTATTATACAGTATGCCTCACGTGTTTTTACCAGTACAATATGCCAGAATCTCATAACATTGGTGATAACCCCGGCTTCCATTGGTTTTGGAATTGTATTTCTTTACTAATAACTGATATGAGCATGTGACATTAAAAAGGAGTAAACTGAGTTAGCAGTGGCTAGTTACGTGGCTTATAGTCTCTACCATATCCAAAAAGCTAAGGTCAGCTAATATATTATTGGGTTGTTAGATGTATTAAGTGTAAGTCAAGCAAACAAATTATGGAATAACAATCAAGAGGCACATTCATTGACTGACTTAACAATGTGTTCCACTAATGCTAGTAACTTTCTGCTGCACCACCATGAACTCCTTTGGAAGCGTAAATAAAACTGCAGTAAAATTTCAAATGCAGTAATATAATATATTTCAAATGCGATAATATAATATATAATATAATTGATTTTTTTTAAATATTTATTTGTAAATTTAATTAATTAAATCTACATATAAGATGTAGATATATAAATCACATAATACGATGAATTAGAGACTCTTCTGAAAAGCAACAAATCCTATTGTGAGTACAGCCTTTTACTTTTCACTGAGTCCTGGTTCAACAACCACATTCCAGACTCAGCCGTGGACTTCAATAAATTCACACTGCTCAGAGCAGATCAACCATGTTGTCGTGGTTACAGTTTATTTTCAACCAAGAGCTGTACCAGATACCGTCTGAGACATAATCAGCTAAATTGTATCCAGGAACAGATCCAGCATCTCATACCAGGTATTAGGTATTTTTATAGACTCTGGTTGAAGTAGTGGAGCAAAAGACACACAACAGTCAGATGCTATACTGAGCAACATGGACCATCCCCTGCATTGGGCTTCTGAACAACACAGAGCAGCCAGTGGATGTCTGTGATCAGTGAGCTGCAGGTGCATTATTGTGAGAAATTAAAAAAGAGAAAATATTCAGTAAAAGAAAAAAGACGAGAACAATACAATATCAAACCATTTTTGTTTTGTAAATGTCCTGTCAGCCGTACACCAAATGTCTATTTTTAAATGATGGTCTATGCCATACTGTGAGTCTCCAGTGGTGTAATAGGTGACAGGTTTAATATGTAACCACGGTCATAGTTTAACTAACAACGGGTAACTTTATAACTGTCCAACTGAACTCTGATGTGATTCATTTTAGTATTTTGTAGCTCTATATTCTTAACATGGCATCAGAAGTTACAAGAAATGTAGCTTCCAAGGCTTAGTGCTTGACAACCCACTTGATTACTCCTCTCCTATTTGTTGTGAACGGACGTCACACATCAAATTACAACCTGCTGAGTGCATCTGGGAGGTAGACTGCTTGTGCAACTACAAAGCTATAGCACAGAGAAAGGATTTCACAGCTTTGTGAAGAAAAGAGAAAAATGTCTATGTGGACTGACTTCACCAAAACATTTGCATGAGTCACACTGAAACATCTCACTTCATTAGCTTTGTTTACCTCCAGTTCCCCGCCAGACAGACTCAGAACAACAGGAGGAAACTTTCACCACACACCCCATCCCATACTCCGGAGGTGAATAACAAATAGGTCATTGTGAAGCGGAGTGGGATATTATTCCACCTATCCACAGCCAAAACTAACACTTAAATAGTGAGTATTCACAGTGGGGGAACAAGCAGAGATATTCAGGCTGTGCTCATGGGATCTATGGGCTGGGAAAGCGTGTTTCTTGTAAAATAAAGGCAAATGCACACACTTGAGAAAATAGAAAACATGTCTGAACATTTGGTCATTACCATCACATTACCCTTGCTGTGAGAAGAGGAAAAAAAAGTTTGCCCTGCTCTGGTGGCCTTGGTGTGTGTCCAATGTCCATGGTGTGTTTGGTTTGTGCTGGGGTCATCCATCAGCTCAGATCCTGAGTGGAGGGGGACTCATCTCGCACCCCCGCTGAGACGCAATCTGGAGGCTGGAGGAACTCGTCATTGTGCCTGCAGAGTCCCACAGCCCTGCAGCTATTATTGGACTGCACTTACAGCACTTTGTTTATGGCGCTGGGACATGCTAGTGAGCTAAACATCAACTGTGGCTTTGTGGTAATCTACAGTTGACCCCCAGTAAAGGTACAGTGAGGTTAATATACTTTATGCAACAACTAATTTTAGGCCTTGTTTCTATTGGACAGGTCAGTTAACATTTTTATATTGATATATAAGCTATAGATTGCAATGAATCTGTTTAGAATGATTTTTTTCTGGTAATGCAGCTTTAAGAGGCGGAGCTAAACACTGTGGATTGGGCAATAGAAAGGAAAAACACTAACAGGCAATATAGCTATAAATAAAGCTTGTCTAGTTCTTGAGTAACATTGAACATGCATGACTTGTGACATTAAATAGTGAGTCTTAAAAATGTCAAAAGTTGGTGTAGCTTTCTGAAACACAACTTGTGTGGAACTTGACGTGACTTTTACGTAGCAGAGGCCACTCTCCTGCACACAGCACAGTGGAAACACAAGCCTCTACAGGGGTTACCCATTCCGAACTTCCAACCTGACCTAATACATGCCTAACATTGGAACATTTCATCATGACGGAAAACGACTCTAAAATTAACCATCATGAATAAAGCATTGTGCTTTGAGCCCCATATGTTCAGTGTAGTCTCACATAGACATTACATGGTCTGTGTTTTTTATTTTATTTGGCTATTATGATTTAAAAAGGAGCATGATGTCCAGTGCAGACTACACAAATGAATTAATATTGATTCAGACCAATCACATACACCTCTGAAATTATATTGACTTCACTGTTGTCCTCCCCAGAGATACCCAGTCGGAGGCAGCTCTCCTTTAAATCACCTTGCTCTTAGCTGCAGAAGAGAAGAAAAAAAAAAAAAAAAAAAAAAGCTCTCAGGTCATCTGCCCTTCTATACAGACTGTCTTTTCTCTTCCTTTCCAGCTCTGCCACTGTCCACACAGCTCTATAATTCATGTGGGACTGTATTTATTGTGCAAACAGAGTGTACAGGAGTCCATGTTAGGTAAGATCTAGCTGTGGCGTCAAACACCTTAGGCCTGACAGGGGATAAGCCCTGCTCTGCAAAAACAAGTTGCACCAAAGTGCAGCCTCATTCCGTTGTGTAATAACTCATTCACACATTCACACTTATTAATGAGGAGAATTTTCTCACAGGTACACAGGGGGAAAGGATATCAATATTACCACAGATGGTAATTAGAAGCTTCCATCTGTTTTGTTTATGTATGTGTGGTGCTGTAACACAGATCGCAAGACTCAGAAAGACAGGACCAAAGGTTCAGGCACACGGCTACAGCTTGCTCAGAGAACATCAAAATGTCATTGGTGAGAAGTGAGGAACACAACCAGTGACAGGTGTGTCCCTCCGCCACAGGAGCCACTCTAAGTAGCTCTGTTTATTCCCAGCCAGGAACATGAAAGGAAGATTTATTACAGCGTTCTTCCTCCATCTGGAATCTGAATTAGATATTAGACAACACTGTCACACTAGGTTTCATTTGCAGCGGTTGGTTTTATGCAAGACCCAGCATGACCTTAAATTAATTAGTAAATACTATATAATAGAATAGTCTTTTAAAAAGTAATCAAATGTGTGACTTTGTTCTTTTTTAATTAAAAGTTATTCGTTGCAATTTTGTTGCATAACTTTGATTCGTTTTGCCTCTAACAGGAAATTTCAGAGGACAAGGGGAAGGAAGTCTCCTTCAAAAAGTAGTCCGAAGCACATGAAAGGCAAAGCACTACCGTAAATAGAACCCCGCAGTTGACGGAGCGCGCAGTGGTCCAATCGCATCTCGAGATATCAATGGTTGTCTATGACGAATGCGGGCTAGACCAATAGAAACACTCTAATGGGTGTTGACCTCTGCGAGCCGCATCACCACCTACACCGTGTCCGTGGCGGAGGACTACTATAAAAACATAGCAGCCCAAGTTTTAAAGGGCAGAGTTGTAAAAACTCCCAGGCTGTGGGGAGTTTGCGTGGAACCCCGTGACTCGGATTTTTTTGACTTCAACCCCACCAAAACACATTCGCCTGGAGCACTATACCATTGGCAACCTTTTATACCGTTTGAAAATCACGCGTGTGGCTCTACAACATTTGCCGAAGGGACTAACTGCTGCAAAAGGAGCTGCTGTCATTTTCCATGTACGTATACCATTTAATAAAACCTCGCAATAATATTCTCAGCACTACATTTATTCACATACCCTCTGTGTTATGTAGCAGATGAACTCAGCCGAGTGTTTAATCTGGAAAACCACATTAAAGGTTACTGTGACGTGACGTCGCTGTTATTGATCAATACAACTGTCAGTATTGTTCATTGACTTGCAATCGTTGATTGTTATGCTAGTTTGGCGTCCACATTACCTTTTCTTGACGTGTCATCGAACCTAAGAGCCCTGATAAACAGCTGCTTGAGCTGTTCATTAACCGCATCTCCTGTATGCAAAACTAACACAGCTCCAAGCATTTCAGTTCACACCCTGTTATTAAGCCGAGCTAACGCTAAATGCCCCGTTACCGAGCGTAGTCGACAAACTAATCATCGTTTCACTGTCGGCGTACTGAATTTGAAGAAATAAAGGAGCGTCTTTTCTGTGGCGTACAAAAGGTTCCCTGGCCGTGGTTAGACTTTGAATGATGATTATGTAATAGCCATTCTCGTCGTACGTGATCCTCCAGCAGCTGGGAACAGGAAAGCAATAGACTAGTCCCTTTAAAATTCACCCCCTCTTAGATGTGCGAGCCCGGTGTTTTGCCGGAACATGTCCCAGTGTCAATCTAAAAGCCCTGTGACTACTGACACCTGCCAGCAGTGGCTCTCCGCCCTCTGCAGAGGTCATCCATGGCTGCGTGTATCTGTCACAGGAGACCGCTGGGGAACACACTGCCGACACCGTCTCTGAGTCAGTGGCCCGGGTTTATTTATAGCTGTGGATATTGTACAGCTGAGATGCAGCAACTGCTGTGGTGGGGGAAGAGGGCAGTCAGTGCTGAGCACTACACTTTGACTCGTTGTTAAAGGCCGACTTATCTTGGCCACTTTTTTTTCGTCTATTTAGTAAGACATTTTGATCATTTAAAAAAAGTCTAGTGTCCCAAAGCTAAAGCCAAGCAGAACACACTCCCCTTAAACTGCCTAAAATGGCTTGAACGAGTAACGCTTTGACCAGTATTATTTTTGACAAGTAATGATATCTCCGTGTGTTTTTATTAATTTTATTTATTAAATGCTTCAAACGTTCTCTAACTAAGCTGTAGAGCCGACTGGGTGAATCAACTTGGGCTATTTTGGATAGACTGCTAATATAAAATTTTGCTTCTTATATATGAAAATAACACATTTACATGTTATTGTCTAATATTCTAAACAATAACGCATGATTATTGACGCAAAAGTTGCATCAAATCAGAGCAGACTAGGCTTGGGGGAAGGTGGGCTTAAAGATATATATATTTTTTTCCATAAGTCCATAAACTTAAAACAAGCACAAACTGCTTTAAATTTCCAATTTTAACTCTTTCACTTTTCTTGTTCTTTCAGGATCCAAGACTTTGCCCCACTGAAGGAAGGATTATTCCCTTGGGCCACAAGTACTTCAGAGTTTTATCATCACCCCGATCACTGCTGCCTTGGAGATTTTTGCAACGCTCAAAAAAACCAACTCTGTGATAGAAAAGTAATCCACCTCGCCACCGAAGCAGCTATGCAGCTTGAAATTCAAGTAGCACTCAACTTTATTATTTCCTATTTATACAACAAACTCCCTCGGCGACGTGTGAATATCTTTGGCGAAGAGCTCGAGAGGCAGTTGAAGAAAAAGTATGAAGGCCACTGGTATCCGGATAAGCCATACAAAGGGTCGGGATATCGGTGCATCCACGTAGGGGAGAAGGTGGACCCTGTGGTGGAGCAGGCAGCCAAAGAAAGTGGGCTGGACATCGAGGATGTGCGGAATAACCTCCCTCAGGACCTTAGCGTGTGGATTGACCCGTTTGAGGTGTCCTACCAGATCGGGGAGAAGGGACCTGTCAAGGTGCTTTATGTGGACGATAACAATGAAAACGGCTCGGAGCTGGACAAGGAGATCAAGAATAGCTTTAACCCTGAGGCCCAGGTTTTTATGCCAATCAACGACCCTGTAGGGGCTTCGTCCGAGTCCAGTTCGCCATCCCCTCCTTTCGGTCAGTCAGCCGCCGTCAGCCCGTCCTTTATGCCACGCTCCACCCAGCCCTTAACATTCACCACTGCCACCTTCGCCGCCACCAAATTCGGCTCGACTAAAATGAAAAGCAGCGGTCGCAGTAACAACAACAACAACGGCAGCAGTAGCAAAGCAGCGCGCACCTCCCCCACCAATAACCTAGGTCTGAATGTGAACACTCTACTGAAGCAGAAAGCCATGTCCACCTCCATGCACTCACTGTACGGCCTGGGACAGCAGCAGAAGGCCTCCGCACTCTCCCCCAATGCCAAGGAGTTTGTGTTCCCTCCCAACCTACCGGGCCAGGCCAGTCCTGGGTCAGTGTTTCCTGGGGAGGGCTCCCTGGGCCTGGGCCACCTGCCGTACAGCAATGCCTTTGACATGTTTGCGGCCTACGGAAGCCTCAACGACAAGTCCCTCATGGACAACCTCAACTTCAGCCTGAGCAACATGCAGTATTCCAACCAGCAATTCCAGCCGGTCATGGCAAACTAAACTCACCATTATTTATGAATGAGAAAGGAAAAACAAAAACGCACACTTAGAAACCGGACGTTGAAGGAGTTGGTAGTGTCTAGTCAGTCAAAAAGCATGTGCCCAAGGGTGATATTTTTACTGCGCCCCCTTGAGTTTGGTTTTACTCAAAGCTTGTACAAACACATCCAAGCTTGGTTACTTCAACTCAACATGCATCATTGTTTTTCTTTTTGCCAACTAAGCACAATTTTTTTTTTTTTTTTTTTTTACTATGTTTAAAAAAAATAAATAAATAAAAAATAAAATAAAAAAAAAAATACTCCAAAAAAGAGAAATATACAAGCTTCAAGTTTTGGCCTCTCACAGTATTTTACAGGTGGTAAGGCAAGTCAGATTTTTATGAATTGGCACTACTAAGTGGGGTTACTTGGTCTTTTTCTAATTGTATAATTTAATTTAGTACAGAGTTTGTAAGATATCAGAATATATATTGTTTCTATGACATGGTGTTGCATTTATATCTTTTTACTACTCCAGTGATCTGTGATGGCTGCAGCAGCTTTTCCTTATTTTTCTTTTTTTTTTAAAGATAATTGTTAAAGAAATCCATCAAAAAATCCATCAAATATTCTAAAGATTGTGTACAAGGTATTCCTTAGTGGTGGAACTGAAAGTGTAGGAATATTTGCTTTTTTCTGAAGATGAATTGTATTTTCTGTTAAAAGGTTTAAAAGATTTTGCTATACTATGGACAAAATGTTAATCGTATAAATATTAATTTTGTACCTACATTGTGCAATACTTGATAAAAAAAAAAAAAATACGGTATAACAAAGTATTTTGAGTCAGTGTCTTACATGTCGAGGGACTGAAATAGTTTATATTGTTAAGTTTGTATTAAATGCTTAAAAATGATATGCTTGTCTTTATTTTTTTTAATTTCATATTTGCACCCTGGTCTTTTTAATAAAATAAATTACAGTTGAACTTGCTTTTTGTACACCTCTTTCTTTATTGTACAGTGTTTCTTTTTTTTTTTTTTTTTTTTTTTTTTTTTTTTTAATAAATACTCATTTGCATTTGTCACAGCTAACATTGTTTAAGCTGTTTGTAAAATTCAAAGCTTAATGCTAATAAATGCACTTAATAACTAGGTTAGGCTAAGTGTTAGCCTCATAGTTAGGCTAGCTAGCTAACTAGGCTAAAATACCTCGATGTTAAGGGTTACATGTTGTATGACTAATATTTAATAGTAAATATTATTACATTTATCTCGGCTAACAGCCGTGCATTAAGTCAGACATATTTCTCTTAAGTCAAATGCTAAAAATTCAAATGGATTTAGTTAACATACCAGGCTGTAATAGGTTATATGTGGCCTTACTAACTAGACTTTAAAACTGTATGTTTGTATAATGCAGGGCCTATCTTTAACCATCAAGGTTAAAAATGGAGACTTGACTGTGAAATCTGCCCATGTTGTAACCCAATGCGAGGGACTCCCACACTGTAAGCTCTACATATATTAAAGGTTAGCATCTGTATTTAGACAAAGGAGACAGGTTGTCGGCTATTTATGATCATTAAGCTTTTGATCCGTTACACAACGTATTTGGGGCTGCCACTTAAACTTATATATGTTTATCACGTATCATGGCCTCTGATGTCATGTGAGCCTAGCTGCAGTAAAAACAAGCCAAACATTCACTAGGTTTCAAAGTTCTAGCCGCTTAAGATAATCGTGTTAAAAATCTAGCATGAACCAAAGGTCTCCATGTGTTATTAAGCCTGAATTCATCCTTGTTATGTATGTACACTTAAGCCATTATGGCTGAGCAAACTGAGCCAGACTTAACAGCTTGTATGCGGTCATAAATAACTAAATTATATTAGCGTTTATTTTCTGTAGTGAACAAGAAGGTGGATTAACTCCGCAAAGGGCCTTTATTGGGGCGTTATGTAACCACAATGCAATGACGCTGTAAATCCAGGCTGTAATGCTCTTTAGCAGACACTTAATAAAAAGTGGTGTTGTCTCATCTTTGAGTGGACATTGCACTCTCATAGCTACAGTAGCTCATGGAAAGGGAAGTTTAAGTGTTCTGTAAATATGGTTCTATTTGAAATGTTTGAAACGCCTCATTAGTTGTTATAAAGGTCTAATTACCAACTAAACCTGTGTCATTGCTCCTCCCTGCTTCTCCAAATGGATGTGTGCTGACAATAACTGACACCTACTGTAGGAATTTTACAAATGTCTGGACTTTTTCTTTAAACTCTTGCTATAGCTTCCAGGTCTGTGTCTGTATTTGCTGTAATGAAATCAGCAAACTCAGTATAGATTCCTGTTGCAATTAAATTGCCAAGAATCCTGGGTGTTGTGAATTAATTCCCGCAGCGCTCAAGGGAGCAGCTTGTGGAGGATTAGAGAGGAAAGTGTTTTTGTAAGTTGTGATTCTACCAATGGAAGGCAGAGAGAGTTTAAATATACTTAGAAAACAGGCACAGTTACAGCATTCCTCTTTTTTGTACAGAAATATGGTAATAATGTAATATAGTTGACATTACTATTACAAACACTGCAGTGCAAGTTTTTTTCGTGAAGTTAGAATCCAATAGCCTTTTGATAAAACAAGCTTGTATGAATATATATTTAAGATTGCTCAAACAGGTACACATCCATCGTGGCAACAAAGGTTTGTATAAAAATCTGTAAATCAGACACTTCAGAAATGGCAAAAAAAGTGGTTGCCTTTTTATGTTTATTGGAATTAATATTTTAGTGATGGACCAACAATTATGTCGGCTGCTGTGTTGTTTCGCTTACCAATTGAGCAAGAATGTTAAGAAGGTTTAGCCCTGACATATTTGTGCATAGCTCTTAAGCTGTATGAGTGTGTGACTTGCATAATTGCTGTGTTGAGGACAATGTGTACTTTACCTTAATGTACTGTACATGCTATGTATGCTAACCTTGTCAGGCAGATCTCAATTTAGGAGTCTTTAATGTGTAAGCACAGGTCCTAAAACCATCTATGTATAATTGTTGGTCCTCCATGTGACGTTATCTGACTTTCTGTACAAGTCCAACATAACAGTCCTAACATCATCCAGTTACTTAGTTGTATCTGCTGGTGCGTAAATGTTTGTATAAAAGCAACTAAATAGCTGATTGCTAATGTCCACACACATGCATGTATCCAAAACCACACAGAACTTAAATATTTTTAATATAAAAAATATTTGTCATGTTGTCTTTATATAACCTTCTCCATCAGTGTTTGAATCAGTGTCTGTTACAATAGTTTGAAATGAGAGGTTGATGAATAATACAAGCTGCCTCGTCAGTCATCCGGCAAGACAACGTTTCCATTGTGCACTGCTGTAATGAATTGGGTCGTCCTGTTCCACTGAAACTATTTTAGTCCCCATTTCAAAGTTGCTTTACAATAGGTACTAAGGTCTTTAAAGCCTTGCAATCCGAATGGAAAACAATAGCCACATGAGTACACACTCAAAACCTTATATCCACACACACGTTCCACATGACCACCCAAACTCTGGGATAAACAGGTCCGCAGATGGTCTGGAGTCACACCAGCTGGGAGACTCCCAGGGTGAGGGGTGTTGCCTTGCTGCGTCTCCATCTTGTCCATTTCAGAGCGGGCTGTCCCCTCTGTTTCTCACAGATACCTTCAAAACACGAGTTGCACATATTACACGCTTCTCTTCTTATCATAGCTCACACACGCCCTGCAACGTTTGCAACTTGTTTGTCTTCAAGAGTGTTTCTAAGTTCAGGGGAATGTGATACAGACTTGTGGCTCATTTCTAAGGAAGTCTGAAAGATTTTATGATTTTATTATTTAATGCTTCCTCATAGGGTTTACATACATATATAATCAGTATTATATAGGGTTCGTGGAAGCAATGTGCGTTACTCTTACTTTTTCATGCCAGATTACAGAATAGTAATAGTATAGAGACTATATATTTTATGGTAAAAAGTGACATAGTGTTGCTTTAATGCTAGCTAGCATGTAAACATATTCTGGCTAAGAGTTTATTTTTGGAACAAGTAACATTGTAGTAGGCTATAAGCAATAATTTAAAGATGTAATAGCTTACGTCAAAACATTTTTCAATTGCTTGCCTAGACACTTGATTGAATTATTCTTGATTTAATTTACTCCCACATAGGCCTATATAACACAGTAACCAGTGAATACCGGTCTGGACAATAGCTCACTATGTACACTAGAATCACATTGCTGTTGGTTTAAAAATTTGCTTCAACACTTTTGCACTGTAGAGTTTGTCTTGATTTATTTATTTTTGACTCAGTTTATAACCACATAAATACAACAGTACACCGGACCATGGCTCACTATGTACACGTAGCTAGCAAATCTACAAAAATCTCAACAACCAATACAGTATTTTAAATCTTAATCTTACTCAAGCTAGAAAACTAGCAATAATAACAACTGAGATGCTTTATATAATATATATTATGCTTACCTTTATTTATTGCAATGTATATAAACAGTCAAGTAAGTATGTCAGTATGTCAGTATTTGTAAGTGTAGCAGTAGAGAATGAATGAATCCATAGTTTGTCTTGTCTGTCATGTTTTTTATAGATCGGTTTCGCCTCATAATGAGTGTCATGTAGTTGAGTCACTTGCATGCAGTTGTCTTGCTTGGATCATGAGACTGGGTGAAAGTGTATTCAAACTGCACAGAGTCCTTGGCTTGGGGGTAAATTCCCTATACACTCGGAATGAGGGTTATTGAAATGACTATATGAGGATGTGTAAAAAATCTATCTATCTCTCTATCTATCTATCTATCTATCTATCTATCTATCTATCTATCTATCTATCTATCTATCTATCTATCTATCTATCTATCTATCTATCTATCTATCTATCTATCTATTGAAATATGTATATATATATATATATATATATATATATATATATATATATGTGGATTGAGTACAGTTTTAAAGAATGGAAAGTATTTTCCAGTGAGAGATAAATTGATGTGTAATGTACCTGAACTATGTTGCCACACAGGTTTTTTTCAAACAATGTTACATACCAAAAGCGAATGACAGCCAAAGTGAGTCATCATGACAGTCAGATGATACATTTTGGACAGTTTAATGCTCTGGTGTGCATTGCAAGGCTTCCAGGGAGGACAGAACCGCCAAGTTTGACAGGGCGCTGAGAGGGTATCGAGATTCTCCTAGTTGATACCAGATGAGTGTTTTAGATCAGTGGGTCAAAGGTGAAAGATGTAACTGCAAGAGGAGAAGAAGAACAATAGTTCTGTTCTGTACATAGACAAAAGCATAAACTTACTTTAAACAGGATATGTAGTATTTTACCATATTCAAAAAGTGACTGTCAAGTGGAAAACTGGGTAGCAGCTAGCTAGTGTTGCGTGACCACATTTTGCCCTGAGGACACAGGAAAAATGCTTATTTTGTTATCTTTTTGTAATATGAGTCAAAGTAAGCTGTTGTTAGCTAGAAATGCTAACAGCAACTGTTAGTTCATAAAGCATGGATAAGTATGATAGCGAGTAAAACACAAGACTGCGTGCACAAGTCCATAGTGTGCATGGCAGACATAACACAGAAATAAACTCAGAAACCAAAAACCTGATGTAACAAGCTACTGTCATTGACAAATAT
The DNA here is from genome assembly GCA_024349245.1 of Neodontobutis hainanensis. Lineage (NCBI taxonomy): Eukaryota > Metazoa > Chordata > Actinopteri > Gobiiformes > Odontobutidae > Neodontobutis > Neodontobutis hainanensis. The sequence goes on along the minus strand of JALDNG010000238.1, from coordinate 204,243 downwards.
TGCCATGATTGACTCAGGATCCAGGTTTAATAATAATACATGCATGGGCCCTCTATTCTTCTACTTTCTTTTTAGCTATTGCAAAATTCTTGACCTTGACTTGGCTCTGTAACCTGCTACCTTCAAGTAAATTTAGCACCTGTTCCTAGTTATGGGTTACACATGGTTATCGTTACAATATGTTAATGACATATCAGAGGCTTTAGGGCCAAAGATAGCAGCACATGAACACTTCTGCAATTCATGAAAGCTGAACATTTCACATGATTGACAAAACGAGAGGAAGATTAAAAGGATAAAGGAGCCCTATCCTGCCTGTTTTATACGCTGATAAACCCTGAGCTGAGACTTTAATAAACACAGGCTGAGCCGTTTTTGGCCACAACACAGCCTCAGTCAGTTGCAGCTTTCAAGCCCTGCCAAGTCATTTTAGTGGGGATCATCCTTTCGACTCTACTCTTATTCTAAGCCAGACAATCATTCCTTAACCTAAAAGCACCACACATCTCAGCAATACATAGTCATAATCCATATTTCATTAAGTCTATCACTTCCAGGTAAGTGTTAAGTATTGTTCCCAATTATACAGTGTCAATGCATCATCTGAAACTACTTTCCGTTTGTACCCATTGCCTGTTGTGGCTTGGAAAACAATATGTGAAAAAGAATATAACCTACATACACAGTATAAAGCTACATACCTGTGTAAGTATATTGACATAACAGTGGAATGAGTTGTTTTGTTTCAGGGAATTTACCCATTTACCTTAGCAGTCTACATTGTGTTTGTTAGCTAGTGGGTGTTTTAGCTTCAATAAATAGTATAATATATAGTATATGTTTTCTGCGCTAGTTGGTCATATTTTGTCCCCTGAAGATTCACCTTTCTTTCTAGCTAGTCCGTTAACCAGAAAATATGACTTTGTAGGTGAAAAACTCTTTTCTTCAGGATGATCTAGTATCATTTTGAAAATATTTTCAGATTGCTTACTTTGTGACACACTCTTTATTTTTTGTTGCATGCACACTTTTGGACTTTTTGGACTTCATCTTTTGCAGACAAACAGGAATAGAGGAAAGCCGTTGAGGTTGACACATCAATACCAAGTGTTGGCAACATCAGGAAAAAGGAACTTGAGAAATACCAAGGCCTCACAGAAGAACTTGAGAAGGTCTGGAAAGTGAAGGCAACAGTGGTGCCTGAGGTCATCAGAGCACTCAGGGCAGTGACCCCCAAACTGCATTATATATATATATATATATATATATATATATATATATATATATATATATATATATATATATATATATATATATATATATATATATATATATATATATATATATATATATATATATATATATATATATACATACAATGCAGCCCTAAATAGAATTTAAGGAGTAAGGAGGTGGTTTCAGACACAGCCGTGGAAATGAGTTAGGCTAAATATAGTCAGAGGAACCAAAACTCAACTTTATAATATAAGAGTCACATTTTATTGTGGCCGGAGAACAAGAAAGAGCTGTATGTACTGTCAGGCTTTCTCCCCCCTCCCTGCATCTGTTTGTTTTGGTTTGACTGCACTGGTGAAGGTTACAGTACTGAAAGGGTGTTGCACACTTCAATAGGTTTAAAAATAGTCCGGCAGGCTTTCTGCGTCATCGTAGGAGAATCCTCACCTCACATACTAGCACCTCCCAGCAGTCAGACACTTGTATTCAAATCTACAACATGGAACATTTCTTTCCTTTCACACCCGCATCATGACCTGCACTGACGTACCGCTCAGAGAGGAATGAATATCCTTTTGAGGAACTTGGGTGGGTCCCAGTCGAGAGTTATGCGGAGTATACAAAGAGGCATGAAGAAAAGCTGGAAAAGCAAGCAGTTGAAAAGGAAGTGTTTGCCAAAGGAAAAATGCAAAGACGGCAGATACAAGCAGATGTTTTTTTTCCGACTACATTAACGCCAAAACATGTAGCCATGACAACACATTTCCTTTACCTTTTCATGCTGATAATAGCTTGCTGAAGCAGAAAGGAGAGCACAGTTGAATAAGGCTAGGGCCATTTACCACACAAATGCAATGAAAAAAGGTCTCTCCTTTGCAGATTATGATGTGGGTGTTGGAGAAATACTGGTGAGTCTCACGGGCATTGCTGCTATACAGAAAATCAATGGGGAATGGCCATGTCAGGAGTTTTCACGGTGCTATATACTGAAGATAATGGGTGCCAGCTTTCTGTACTGCACAGAGACACAAAACACAACAAGGCTGTGAGCTATCTTTTCCTATTTTGTGTGCTATTTACTGCTTCCATTACTTGAAACCTAAAAAGGTTTGGAATAGAACAAAACCTATGCAACAGTGGGATATCAAATACCCAAATATGAAAATTCTTTTCTACATTCCATGGGACGTTTAAGTGTTCTAAAATAAAAAAATAAAATGGCTCAGAAAGAATCTTATTTGGATGATGCTACAGGCCCCTTGGGAACCTGCCACAGAGTTCATATTTTATAATATTTTATATTGTGAGTCACAAGGTTAGCTGTTGCTCTTAGTATTACTAACAGCCAGTAAAGTAGCATTACGCTGCGTTCTTACTTATCAACTGTTACATGGCCCACCAACTCTACGAACTTAATCGTATAAATGTGTTTTTTTTGCTTATATGTGGAAAACATATAAAAGAAAATTAAAGAAAGAATGTTTACTTACACCTGGGATAATGCAAGTAGAACGCAAGTAGTTATCAGATGAACATGTTAAAGTACAATACTGAAAAAGTTTATTAAAAAACTTTAGGAATGAATATTGTGTGTATTTTTCCCCTCAGCTAGACACTACAAAATGTATGTCCACAGATGGTTAAAAAAGTTCAGCACAATTTTACAAGGTGTTGGATCACTAGCTACACAGATAACTTTCTGACTGTCGTGCGTCCCAGTTCTGCAGCACTGCCCATTTTATAAATAAGAAGTTGAATGACACTATTTTTGTATCTTTTATTACATAACTAATACTAATGACTTTTACATTGTTGATTTATGTTTTTACGTGTTTAAAAAAAGTCCTGTTTGTATCTCTCTACATAAACAATTTTCTTTCCTCCATTAAATTTCTCTTTAAAAACACTGAAGTATCTATTTCTTATACTACTCCTCTACTCCTCTATACTACTCTTTAAGATGAGGTTCTTGGTACTTTTAATACTATTCCTTTGCCCAGCTATGCGACAGCATTCCTATTACTTCTGACTGGACCTCTCTAGTGAAGCCTTTCTGTGTGGTGTATTTGAGGACAATCGGGCATGGAGGAGCCAACTGAGGCAGTATAGGTGTAATACATCTTTCTCCGCCGCTCTGATATCTCTGCCTCTCTGCTCCCATCCGTGCGCCATCACTCTCTCTGGAGCCCGGGAAGTTTCTTCAGTATTTGATGTTCCCCTTCTGTGTAATTTAATCTCAGTGCTTCCCTGCAGCGCTCCCTGATCATAAACCTCCACTCTAATAATAGGAAGCCCAGACACAGGCTCCTCTCTAATCTCTGGTTGGATGTTTGTGTGAAAGTGCTTTTGCCACTGCACCATAGAGATAAGACGGCATTTGTTTTGGCTACTCTGAGACTAGGCTAACGTTCATGTACAAATTGCCATAGTGATAGAGAAGCAGAAAGAGTTATTGACACAGTAAAGGACTCTTAAATCAGTGATGTAAAGTATCACCCTGAGCTTCCATGGTGTCTTTTATGAAATGTAAATATTTGAGTCTATGAGTAGCAGAATTATGAGGTGAGCCAGCAGTTAAAAAGTTGTTCTGCCACATGTCTGGATCAACTTATTTACATGCAGCAGGAGCTTAATTACATTTATTTTCTACTGTTTTTTATGGGTGACTGGGGGCTAAAGCTTATTGCAGCTGCTTATGGTGTGGTACACGCTGGACAACTGCTAGTTATTCGCAGGGCTAACACTTGGCAGAATACACTCACTCTCTCACACTTATTCACTATAAGCATATGTTACCAGTTGAATGGGGATATGCATACTTTACTTGTTTCTCTTCTAGAAAAAGTTAGAGAACTCCCTTAAAAATTTGGTGCTTGGTCTGGTGAACTTGGGTCAAAGCCAAGAATGTGTAATAGATTTTTTACCTGCTTACAAGTGAAACCCAAACAAAAAAAGAAAAAGAACCACTGGTTGGTCAATGTGCTAATGCTAATGGTAGTTTAAGTCTGGTGTAGACTGGCCTGCGGCTTTTTTTGTAAAGCCCTTCAAGGCAATTGCTGTTGTGATATTGGGCAATATAAATAAAATAAAATTGAATTAAAGACACTAAACAGACAAAAACACAGATTTATTAAACTAATCTCTCATAAAAAAAAAGCTCTATTAATGTTACGTACCATACAGAGAATCAAATTGTAGAGTTTTTTGACAGGGTTTGGCCCAATTAAATATGCTAACACAAACCTCATTCAGCTGTAACATGCCGTATTAGCTCTCACTGTGATACTTTAGCAAACAATGGTATGTTTTTAACTATGTCTACAAAGCATGTCCTAAGAGCTGTTAACCATCATAGGTGCATAACAACCTGCAAAATATTCATAAAGCCAGGCCCAGGAGACTCTCATTAAGCCTACTTCACAATAGGGCAGATGAGTTTCAGAACCGTGCCTGCAAGCGTCACTGTGACATGTGACTATGTGGCATTTCAACGAGGGAACCACCCAGAGATGAATCACCACTTTCTAGTTCTTTCTTAGATAGAGGCGATTTTAAAAGTGGTCATTGAGCTCTGGGGAATATTAGCTAAACCATCCATCACTATTTCTGCGGCCTCCTTATCTGAAGTTTCTTCTCATGAATTTAATGGCTGATGTAATGAGAAGTGAAGAAAGATGAAAGATACAAGCCTTCAAAGCTAAAGGGCCTTTGAGTTACAGAATCGGCCCATTTTGTTTGGGTCTTGTTTGGGTGCAGAGGCAGTAAAGCAGATATAAAAATTCACTCTTAATGGTCAGTGTTTGTCTGTGTTGAGCCTGCTACACCCCAGAGCCATGTTTCATTTATGCCTCTCATCAAAACAGAAGCGGCGCAGTCGTTCTCTTGCCTCTGTCATATTTCTCTCAGAAATGCATGGCGCAGTGAGGAACCGCTGCTGCACTTTAAGGCGCACTCTCCTACGGTTTAAATATTTCACTAGGCGAGAAAGCAAATGGCATTCTGATGCCCTACATGATATTCTTCCAAAGGTCAAGGTGGAATGGAAAGATTCACAACTGTGCTGTTTTTAAGAATCCTTAAAGCAAGCACTGCTGGGAAATCTGTCAAGTGGAGAAACATCAGCCTCAGATTGCTGCTCTGTGGGTCGATATGCCTTTCATTTCACTATTCCAACTCTGAGTCTTACTGCAGTATTGACCTATCTGATGTCTTCTTAGACTTATGGCCTGGAGAATGAATAAATATCCACTTTTTACTTTATACTTTTTATGTAATTCCACATCAGTTAGATCTTCAATTCTGAAGTGTATACACTATACAATATAACTCTTATTAAAAAAAACTGTTTTATTTGTGCTGTTCCCCTAGAGTAGCAATGCATTCAGGATATTCAATTATTGCACTCTTATGTACTGTCTTTAATCAATAGGTTCTCAACCCAGTCTGTCAGAATCAGACTTTTTCTCTTGTGAAAAGGGATACGGACATTTCCCCAAAACTGTACCATACTATTTAGGTCCATCCGTGTCAACTCTCTAAAAGGTGAGGCTGTTAAACACTACAGTCTGTTGATGGGACAAACCCTCACTCGGGCCAAAATGGGAGGCAAAAGGAAAAAGACAAAAGCAACAAAAAACAAACAAACACTGTTTTTCACAAATGAAGCATGTCTTGTTTGTGAAGAATTCTGAATGTTCTTTAGTCAGATGCCAAATGTGCTTTTGACTTGCAGCAGTATATGACTATATCTTCAGTGGCTTACTGTGCTGTAATGTACTCTATTCTTCACTTTAATTAGTTTCACTATAATACCAGGAAAAGACAGTGCTAATGTAGATCTCAAAGTATTGCACTTCAGTAAGCACTTTATGACCTGTATGCCAGAAACTTTTGCTTTATCAATATCCCTGACTCCAAGGCAAATGTTTATTTAAAAAAAAGTCGAGATAATTACATTTTATTAGCTCTGTCCAGCACTTGCTTGTAGCTGGTAGCACTTAAGAGAAAGTTTTCTTTTGCCTTTTTAAGACAGGTCTGTAAATGTAAATAAAGAGTTATAAGTTATAGGCGGCAGTAGCTCAGTGGGTAGAGCGTTTTTCAACCGGAAGGTAGGCGGTTCAATTCCCACTCTCCCCACAGTTCAGACTGTTGTTGTGTCCTTGGGCAAGACACATAACCCACCTTGCCTCCAGTGGCTGTAACACTGGTAATTACTGTAGAACAATGAAAGTCGCCTTGGATAAAAGCATCAGCTGAATAAATGTATTTAAAATGTATAAGCACAAGGAATTGTATTGTACATTTCATAGTGGCTGTATTAATTTATATGTGCTTTTTTGTTTCGCTGCTAGGTTTTTCTTTTTTCACCACTATATACAGAATATGGATCTTTGTGGTATGTATATTGGCAGTTCACTTTTAAAACTCATAGCAGTTACTAGAAAAAAGCTAACAATAACCATATATTTCTGCTCTCCCTTCTGGTTAAATGGGACACAAACAAAGGGGTTTAAGTAGGACATATGAAACCATATTGAAATATGGGAAATCAATGCTTTTGTACTGTTTGGGGTTGTGTGAGGTCATGACCCAGAGTTCTATAGTGTACATGCCCAGCTGAAAATAGCTTATGTATGTGGTAGTGCTGTTCAGCAGTTCAGGAGTGTAATATACAGATTAAATAATACTCATCTTATGGACATCAAAAGTAACAACTGAAGAAAATGCTGTCAACCAATCAACCAATAACCAATAATAAATAAAAAAAATCAGTTTACAAGACTGTCAATCCTGTTAAAGTGAAGATTTCCAATTCTGAGATGCAGGGGTCAGATGCTTAAACAGTGAGTATTTGGTCAGGTCTAATGAGTGACTGTGACTATTTGTCAGTTTACAGGCCATGGGACTTGTTTACCTCTGTCAAAGGCCAGCGCTATATGCATCCAATCAATCTGCAACAAGCGACAGTAATACTTTGAAATTGCATAACCACTTTATCTCAACTTTCATGCAGCAGTTGAATTTAAAATAGCTCACATTAGACATGCAGCCAAGCCGTTAGCTGAGTTACACTGTAAAATTAACTTTTTCAAAGCGAGCGAGCGTGTGTCTTTGTATTTTTCTGTCTGTGTGTGTTGGAAGCAAATAGTTTCTCAGCATTAAGATTCTCATTACAGGATGAGCTCTTTCATCCCTGGGTTCAAAGCACCGCCCTCGCCGCCAGCAGAAGGCCAGTGGTTACACACTAGCATTTGATGGAAGCAGAGCAGTATATCCGAGGGGGAATGGAGGGACATGCAAAAATAAGAAGAACTGAGCAGGGAAAATGGGACATGCTGCACGTTGTAGTGTGGAGACAAGATGCACATTACTACACTGTTAGGGATCTTCCAAACAAAATGTAAAGACCACTTCATGTTTGTTTTGTGATAGTAGTGGTCATTTCTTTTACCTTGTATATTCATCCTGTATCAGTCATCCTTGTGTTGTAGTTAGTCTTCAGGTACAATATATGAAAAAGATGAGCCTCTATATATTTAGTAAGCGAGACAATTTCCAAACATCAAAGTTACCTATTTTATAATGCCCTTTATTTCAAGTCAAGGTGAGCCATGAGGGCCAGAAACAATATTAGAATCACTGACTTATGTTAAATATTTCTTTACATTAATTTGGATTATATGACTAAATTAATTGTCTATTCTCTTCAGTTCCGAGCTTTCTCAAGGTTGCGCTGCTTCCAGCAGTGTATGTTAGTGCTAGAGCAGAAGAGGGTCAGACAGATGTCAAAATGCCAGACTGATGATAATCTAAATAGTTAGTGTTTGGGTGAAGCCATTTATTGTCAAACAACTGTGTTTACTCTTTTCAAATCATAATGACAGAAACTGAAACTACCCAAATGACCCTGATCAAAAGATACCTTCACTTTATGCTGCGGTAGCCAATGACAGGTCGACTTGGCCTTGTGCTTTGGATTGTTGTCATGTTGGAACGTCCAAGTACGTCCCATGTGCAGCTTCCGGGCAGATGAGTGCAAATTTTCCCCACTTTTTTTCAGAGAGCCTTGTATTTCAGCTGAGGTTATTTGTGTAATTTTCTTTGCATCCTGAAATATTTTCCTGACAATTGTGGCTGAAATTTTTGTTGATCTACCTGACCATGGTTTGGTTTCAACAGAATCCTTAATTTTCCACTTTTATATTAGAGTTTGAACACTGCTGACTGACAGTCTCAATTCCTTGGATATCTTTTATATCCCTTCCCTGTTTTCTACAGTTCAATTACCTTTTCCCACAGATCCTGTGACAATTATTTTGCTTTCCCCATAACTCAGAATACAGAAAAGTCAGTGACGCACTGCATGAAAGATGCAAGATCTGGCCTTTCAAACCTGTTTGTGCCACTTGTGCATGTTATCAGGCCAAACTCACCAGGGTGTTTTGATCAGGGTCATTTGGGTAGTTTCTGTTGTCATTATGATTTAAAAAGAGTAAACACAATTGTTTGACAATTAATGGCTTCAACCAACCACTAAACAAAGTTTTTTGTGTTATTAATATTATTATCTGAAAAATGTCCAAAAAAATCACAAATTCTTCCAGGGTATGTAAACTAATGAGAACCACTGTATGCACAATGACGCCCTTATACAATACAATAAAAAAAATAATTGCCCTAAAGCTCCACAGCGATTTTGTGTTTTTGGTTCATTTTGTGCTTGTTTAATTTACCCTAACTTTCTCAAACATCCAAGGACCCATTGAAAAAGTTGTGCACAATGACACCCTGCACACAAAGATATGTCATTATAATGGCTACCCTTTGAAATGGCTCTCCAGACGCAGAGCAAAACTATGGGGTCTTTGCAATATCATCAGCAACGCCCCCTGCAAACTTGGAGTGAAGTGTTTTTTTAATATAGTTAATTGTTTATTTTGTGACAAGCTGTTCTCCAGAGGACCATACGATAAATGCTCTGTGGCGCAGCTGTGTCTGCAGTGAACGGAGACTTGTTGAGTTGTGTTGATATGGTTTCTTGCTTAAAAGTACTATGTGTAGCTTATAGGCGAAAAATTTCCTTTTTGACATATTCATAAACCCACTTCAATGGGATGAGTAAACTGGCACAATTACTGTTCACAGTGTTTCACACCTTTAAGTATTTCATTCTCGCCACATGAGATGCTTGACTCTGATGCAATGCCCTGTTATATTACGTTTCTGTGTTATATTATGTTTTCTATAAGGGTTTATTATAAAGACTTTATATTAGGAGATGGTTTAATTCTGGTAGGACACTACTAAAGGTAGGTGTAAAATGCACAGCCTGCCACTAATTTCAAGGCTAAGTAAAGACCTGTAATTTAATGAGGCTAGAAAACAGGACTGGACTGCACTGTACACAAAGAATTACTGTTAGCTTTAGGCAATTACATTTTAGGTTCTGAACTGTTTTTTTGGTAGGTCATTTTGTAATTCGGTTAAGGAACCAGAATTGGCATTGAGGGAACTCGGTAGCTGAGCCACTGGGTTCTATGGAGTGTCAAAGGTGAAAAATGGATGTGACAGTACACCACTGAAAACAGTTTTAACTGATTTTCTTCAACAACATACCACAATATTTTACACAAGAAAGCCACAGATGGCCTTTAGTAGAGAACAAGATAGGCCAGTGGGCTTACAATACTACGTATGTACTATACTATGACTCCTATATAATGACTTATAAGCATGTAGAACAAAACTCAATACAACCAGGGGATTTCAGGAACCAATATATTAATTTAAAGCATATATTAATTGAGGTCTGAATGATGAGAGGATTGAGCTTCACCACCCGTCTGCTTCGGTCCTTAAACGCATCTCAATAAATCCGTCACAGCAAATGATTCATGGCTCACAAAAGAATACAGGCCGTACACACTCACAGTGACTGAGGCAGAGAGCACGGAGCCAACCAGGTGAGTCACCTCAAAAGGTCAGGGAATGGAAAGATGTGACACTTCCTGAGTCCAACCCCACCTTCTGTCACCAACAGACGTCACATTTTCAGAAAAGGTTCAGGTGGATCAAAATTGGTCAATCAGGACTTAGATTAGATCAGATAATATTACCTATTAATATTATATTAATATTATCAGAGCGTGAATTTCTTCAACTGTGTTGTTATTTAGTTAAATTATTGGTTCAGAGTTTTTTTTTTAAATAAAAAACAAGTTCAACTTCATTTGCAGTTTTCTGTTTTTTTATGAGGCACATTAAAAAGTTAAAGAAAATTAATTGCTTGCTATTTGTATGTATTGCTATATTACAAGTATATTTTCAATTATAATCATAGTTTTTAACTATAAATTATTTTCAACTTTATTCCATGTTTTTAAAAATCTAATAAGGGTTCAACAATATTTAACTATAGTTTTTTGTTGTTGTTTAGTTTAGTTAAAACATACATATAAACTATAAAGATAGAAGTCTTATGAACTTATATAATTTCACCCCTTTCTAATTCAGAATCAAATAATCAAATCTTTAGAGCTTCCTGATAATTTACTAATACCAGAGTTGAATTATAATAAATAAATGTGCAACATTAACCACCTTATTGAGGTCCCTCCTCAGCCCCGTACCTTGTGAAATCTGTCTGTTTATACATTCTTTTGAACTGGTTGATATTTGAACATTGCCCCTTCCATATCATTCCCCAATTTTACCCCACAAACTCTTCCTGATGCTCCATGTGAACTGTTTTTACAATCATTGAACTATAATTCTATTTTCCATGTTTTTTATTGTATATTGCAGTTCACAACAATATTTTTATAATACTGTCAGATTTAAGCAATATACCAATCTATACAATACAAAAAACATATTAGCTGTATTTAAAAAAAAGTTTCAACTATATATATACAACTATATATGCAATTTTAACAACATTTTAAACAATGTTCCTAGGTTCCAACCATAACATTTTCAGGTACATTTCCATGTTTTCAAATTAATACTGCGTATATTTCTGCTCTATAACTATATTTCAGACTTAAACTATATGGAAAGTATTTAAGTATATCCATATTTCATAAATATTTTTCTAACTATTTTTTTGTTTGTTTAACTGTAGATGCAGCTCTCAACTATATTTCTTAACTATATTGACAATTTTCAGCCATAACAAATAGTTAGTCAATAAAGTATTCAATTACATTATTGATATATGCACAGTTTCCAACTGTATAAACACTACCCATCAGTAAATTCTACTATATAAGCAATTTTCAAATATATTTTTAGCCACTTGTTTTTAACTGATTCCTTTTTTTCAGCTAGATTTACAGGCCTGGGCTACACAGCAATAGACTTGTTACTTGTTTTTCTACAATCACTGTTTTCAGTTTTGAACAATTTTGAACTGTTACTCACATTTTTCACCTTTTTCAACTACAGTATTTTTTTACTTTTTCAACATTTTTTTAAGTATATTGCAGCTTTTCAATTATATACCAGATTTCTCCTGAAACCTTGTCAATTCCATTATGGGCAGATGTCAGCAGCTGCACTCAGGGCTGTTTTTTCTCTTGCTGATAGCCACGCCAGCAGAATGTAACTCTATTGATTTGCAAGAGCAGGAACTGTAAGGCTATTAAAAAGCAAAAAAGTAAGTAAAAAAGTCAGGGTACACTTGGGGTAGAAGGAAATAATGGAAATTTGATAAAAAATGAAAAAAACACTTGATATGCAACTTGATCAGGCCAAGCTGCATATAGAAGGACCACAACTGAAGCACCGAGGATGGGGCGCTGAGTGACTTACTGACTAAGTAATACGGACGCAGCATCAATGTACAGCTCACAGTCAGTGTTCACTTCCACCAGCCGAAGAAGCAATTTACAAGGTCGCAGGCTTGCAAACTCAGCCTCATCCCCAACAGTGTGGCTCCATTATCTATGTCCTCAGTCCATCTGCACCCCACATGAAATTGGTTTAGGATTACTAATAGGTTTAAGGAAGTATTTGGAATATAAAACCACACACTTTGCCGTTGAAAAACCTAAGTGATATGAGTAAGTATGAATTTGACTTCTAAAGTTAGCACTTCTCTGTGAGAGTATTGCTTTTTGGTATGTTTTTTTTCTCAAACCATTCCAATCACAGACTGTTAGAATTATTAATGTTGGTTGTGAGACCTGGAAAAATATTTAGTTTTGTCATATCACACCACCAAAAAGGCCAATAAACACTTAACTCATCTTTAAATCATAGGCAACCCAATTGTAGAACAGCAACTCGGGTCTCCCAGAGAAATCCTGGGTTTATGAACCATCCACCATCCATTTGTGTAAGCCACACTGCACGACGTGAAACAAGTAAGCCGATATCTACTGCAAGTTCACACTGAGAGATGGAATAAACGTTGAGTCGTGGCCACGATTAAAGTCATCCGGAGCCCATTCTGAACTCTGCCCATTCTGAACTCTGAGTCCAAGTTGTCACGGCGACTGTGAATCGTAAGGTAGCTCTCGCCATAACGGCTTTATGTTTTATGGAAAAGGAGACAGCTTGGTATGCCAGTGTTACAAATGGCACTTGAAATAATCGCGTTTTTAACGGAGGTTTACACACAGAGGGAGACATTATAAGACATTCTTAAGAACTATTAAAAAGAGTGTAAACAGTTGCTAAACCCTCTGTAAAGGTTACGGCACCCAAATCTACTTTTGAACACATAACACTACATATTATATACACTGCAACAAACTTGTTTCTAGCTGAAGAATACTTATTCATGCTGTAACTATTCAACGCCTGTTTCTGTTTTATCTATGCTCACATTGGGACCCAGGGTAAAGTGTCTGACGGGGGTGTTTATGCCCACTCTAATCTAAAAAAAGCTCTTGAGAGCAACAAGTTAAACGTGCCACCACCACAACAACCAGCCACTGGTACAGTCATTCCTTTCATATTAGTTGCAGATGATACTTTTCCTCTACACACACACCTAATGAAGCCTTATCCTTTCAGATGTCTTGACCATGATCAGCGTGTTTACAATTACAGCTCATCGAGGCCTAGACGTGTTGTGGAAAATGCATTTGGCATACTTGCCAACAGATAGCGGGTGTTTCTCACAACAATTTCCAGAGGCAGTGTATGCTGGATTACACTAGCTGCTCTCTGTCTTCACAGCTATCTCCGTACTCAGGCTCCTGATACCTACATACCACCCGTTTTGGTAGATGTGGAGGATGAACACAAGAATATAATTCCAGGAAGCTGCTGTAACAATTCAACACTTCAGTCCATCTCTGCAAGCAGGGATCGTAATCCCAGCAGAAATGCCAAAGAACAAAGGGATAAATTGAAAGAATATTTTGTTTCCCCAGTGGGGTCTGTGTCTTGGCAGGAAGACAGGCTGTTCTGTAGATGTGCTCATTGCTGTCTCTGCACACTTTTGCAACATTTGTAAAGTTATGTGAGTTTTCTTAATCCAATTGTGACTAAACTGGTGACAGTCATGTGTTGTGTGACAATAAGTTTGTGATATTGTGCAGCCCTAAAGATTTTTCTCAGTGTGAGCTTGTTTACAATGTTGTTACATGATGTTTACATTAAATTAAAGCAAATATTCAGGAAAATTGTAATTAAGCAGTGTAGTGTCAAACATATGAAATGTACATTATTAGTAAATAAATACAAGTTGAAAGAAGAATAGTTCAAATGGTTTTTATTTTGCAAAAAAGTTGCAGTAAACATTGTGTAGTACAAATATTAACAATTAACATTATTTACTGAATGCTTTTAGAGTGCTCAACAATAAACAAATACCAACAAACAAGCCTTAACAAAGTGCTTAAATGTAACAGTGCAAACTTTAAAGAGACGAAATTGGTTGAAAGGGCCATCAGACATTCACACGCAATTACGTTTTAAATAACATTCATTTTTACTTACTCTCACTTAACTGTATATTTGTAGGAACCTACTATTGGAATGTAAATAATATAAGAAATCATTGTCATCGGAATTTCCAAAGAGCATTCCCAGATAGCTCCAAGGCTGTGGAGTGGAAGCAGCAGGAGGCTGGGAGTAATGTGGAAACGTTTGCTGGTGATTTGATGGTGCCACCTGTGACACAGGGTGTTACACCAGCTGTGATGTAGAGCTCTGTGACCTGCTTGTCATCTGGTGGGATCTGTCTTGAGCTTTGTACAAAATTCTTTTGATGGTTCTCCTCACTTGCATTTTCTCTAGAGGATCTACAGTAAGATAACCTGACTCTGCCAAATAGAACTGCTCACACAATATAGTCTGTTTCACAGAACCATCTGAGAAGGCTCCCTCTGTCCAAAACGTTGTAAGTGATTGGATGAATGTTCATTGGACTTATGACTAGTATGAGAATGAGATTTCTCCTAATGACATTTTGCCAAAAATGAGATTTATTTTTACCAATCATAGCAACGATTCATATTGTAACCAGAGTGTGGCTGATGTCAAGAAACAACAAACCGCTGTAACAGTAACAGTTTTTGCAAAGCAAAATGAATAATAAAAATAATTCCATACTACGCTTTTCAAGATACCCAAAGCCGCTTTACATAGTCTATTCACTCCACAGTCACACACTGGAGGTGGTAAGCTATTACTGTAGCCACAGCTATGAGAATAAAATCCTCACATTATATTATTTTATATATGCAAATATATTTTCATTAAGTTTCACAAAACAAACTCAGCAGTTGACCAAGTGAGCCAGTCTGTCAGGGCCTCCTAGGCCACTTTTTTTTCTCCAGTCCACCCCTGACGGCTACTAAAATGGAGGAATCGGATGAAAGCACGTTGCTAGGACTGATGGAAGGTGAAAAAATTAAATTTACAAAAAATTGTTTGCATACCACGGAAACACTTTTGCAAAAAAAATCCTTCCAAAAAAATGACCCTTACACGTAAGTGGCGTGGCTCCGGGCCTGTGGCCGACTTTGGAGCAGACACAGTATGTTAATTGGATTGGGAATTCATTGTGAGGCTGCCTTTTAATCATCCTTGTTATTTGATCAAGACATAGTTTCTAGTTTGTATTGTCTTTCAGGACCTGATCAACCTGATGTGTGTTCTGAGCAGGAAGCGTTAGATATTTTTATTCAGGTGTTCTGGGAATCCCATTTCTGCTGCATGCACTTCCTTTTACATTGACATGCCACTCCGTACAGCACTGCACTAACCAAGTGGAGGATTTATACCACGCTGCACATACCATTTATGATGATTAACTATTGTATTTACATCTCACGCTGTGTGTTTTTATCTGCTGCTCTCAGCAAATTGATTTTGTTAGGTATTGAATCAATGCTCTTCACGCCTTTATGGAGTGTAAAATTAACGAGCTGTCGGCTCTGAGGACCAGATTAAATGTTGTGTGTGCATGTGTGTGTGCATGATTCATCGGTGTGGGCGTTTGACGCTCTGCATGCTAAACTGACGCCACCAGCCGCGAGGGTCAGCACGACGAGGCAAGCGAATGGGCCAATCGCTGCCTTGTACACTTTAGTTTGGTATAATATAAAGCCCATTCTGAGATGGAAATTTCAACAACTGTGTTTAGAGCTGATAAGGCAAATTCAGTTATTATTTGTTTTGTTGCCTATTTTCATATTTAGAATTTTTCCTTGGTTTTGGGTAAATATAAATGTTTGATCCTAATTACATGACTGCTCTGCCTTTAAGCTTAATCACATGAAGGAACATGATGACGAGTAAAAAACACAAAACCACATGTGTAAGGACTACAGTGTGCCTGCTCTAGACACCTAATGCAGAAAGAACCCCAAAGCCAAAACCTTTTTGCAGTATGTACCGTTACAGTAAGTTGTATTGATAATGAGCTGCACTGACTCGTGATCCATATTACATCCACGCTGCCTTCACTGAGTTATACACAGCTTTTAATCAAAATTTTTTGAAGTGGGCAAAAGCAAGTTATTTTGTTGTGACATGCATTATTTTAATATATATAGTTTTAACCAGTATGTTTTGTTTAACTGTATGCTATGTAAAATTATGCTTTTTTCCCAGATCTAAGTAACAAAAAAGTAGAACCAAACTAAAGCTTAAAGGTTGCCCTTTGTCGCATAAATGTGTTCTAAATGTAAATGTTATTTTTTAAGGATCTAACAATCATATTCAGAAAAGTGTGGTGACGTTAGGGATTTTTTTTTCATAAACAGATTTTATTCTAATTTGAAAAATATTAGAATAAAATATTGGACAATAATCCACTGTAAACTGTAAAATTCTAAATCTATTAAAAAGGTTTTGCAAGAAATAGGCACTTATTTTCCCACAGTCAATAGAAACCCATCCATCTTCTACTGCTTATCCAGGGCCGGGTTGCAAGGGCAGTAGTTAAAGCAGAGGCACCCAGACTTCCTTCCCCCCTAGACACTTCCTCTGAGGGAACGTTGAGCAATTCCCAGGCCAGCCGAGAGACATAGTCCTTCCAGCGTGTCCCAACTCTTTCCCGGGGTCCCAGGAACACCTCCCCAGGAAGGCACCCGGGACAGATGCCCGAGTCACCTCAGCTGGCTCCTCTTAATGTGGAGGAGCAGCGGCTCTACTCTGAGCTCCTTCAGAGTGGCCGAGCTCCTCACCCTATCTCTAAGGGAGCACCCTGCCACTCTGCAGAGAAAGCTCATTTAAGCCGCCTGTATCTGGGATCTTGTCCTTTCGATCATGACCCAAAGCTCATGACCATAGGTGAGAGTAGAAAATGTAGAAATATATTTTTTATTTTTATTTTTTTATATATAGCGCATTTCCAGTAGTAGGCACTCAAAGCACACTCATTAAGCTTCCATTTACCAGTGTTACAGCTGGAACACCACTGGAGGCAAGGTGGGTTAAGTGTCTTGCCCAAGGACACATTGACAGTATGTGGGGGAGAGCGGAATGTTATGATGTTTTGGGATGTTTTGAGCGGGGACCAAACTCTCTACCTGCCGGTCAAAGGACGGCCGCTCTACCCACTGAGCTCCTTCTTCACCATGACAGACCGGTACATCAACCGCATTACTGCAGAAGTTACACCGATCCGTGCATGGCTTGTGCAAGATGGTTAGCATGCTCACACCCTGTCAGCAAGAGGTTCAGGATTTGACTCCCAGGTTGGACAGGGCCTTTCTGGGTGGATTTTGCATGTTTCCCCACCAACATCAAAAACATGTGGTTGCTGACTAGGAATGGGAAAAATAAAGGGAAAATCATAATAATAATAATAATAAAAACCCACTGTTCTAATTAAAAGTAAAATTGAAACAGCAATAAAGTCTAGAACTGAAAGAGTGCTAAAACGACGGACTGCTTAATGCAGGAGGTATTTTAGGGAGGGGGATGAATAAAACATCACAGCACCTTGTTTATTTCCATCCTTCAACCGTAACTCGTTCTTTACATAATTGAATTCTGGTCCGTTTGAGGCAGTGCATCTAATTGCACCTCTGCCTCGTAGCCAAGGAATGATTTGTTTCCGTGCTGACTCGGAAGTCTCCAGCTCTCGCCTGGAACAGAGCGGTAGAGGGACTGTGTTTCAATCCTGTTAGTGGTCCGTCACCTTTAAGCCCCTTCTGCCTTTCCTTCTGTCTCATTTTAGCTTGTGAGAAACTTTGTCTGTACCTGACCGCCTCTTACAGACTAAACCAGAATGAATCAGTATTCAGTAACATTTTATAGAGCACTGGATTGGAAAGATTCTCTCAAGTGAAAGTACATAACCCTGTGTAATGATCACTGTTGTAAAGATTTTATTCTCATTGGTGAGCAATTCAAGACTGTGGTCAATTTCGGCCTAAACCTTAAAATAAATCCTAGCAAAAAAGTAACCAGTTTTGAGGGAATATTTGACCAGTACATCAGCATGTTAATAATATCTCTTGATGAGTAGTTAATTTTGTTTATCAATCTGTGCCTATGAGACTATTTATTATGAATGGAGGGGCATTAAAGTAGTAGTGTAATAATGTCTGTAATACCTTGCACTCTCAATGGAGACACACTCAAAAGAAACTATCAGAAGGCAAGTTGGTGCAAAGAATGGGACATAAAACCCAGAATTTTCAAACAAGAGAGTTAAGTTTTTGGGCCTACTTTAGTAACTTTAACAGACTCAGTTGGTCCAGATGCTTTTGCTTTAAACTTTTCTTCAAGATGACCTGGATGCCCGAGAACCTTCACAAGCATATAGCTTTAGCTAAGTATAATTACTGAATCCGTGACAATCAACACTGCACCATGGGACAAAAAACTATTTCTTCAAGAGCATATTTTTTCACGAACTCAACAAAAACACAGACTTGTTTGTCCTCCTTTGTCCTCAAAGTAAGAAAAGCCATATCTTATGTAGTTTCTCATGTTGCACTTGCTTTGCTCCATTAACATGAAAAACTAAGGTGTGGTTGAAATAAACTGAGCCTTGCCTGGATTGTAGACGAGATCAGGGGGCCGCAGCAGTGGGTGGGGAAAACGGCTGCCTTTAAGTCTTCTAAGTGTTGAGAGTACATTTTATGAACGCACTTCTGCTTCAAAACCTGTGTTCAACACACCATTCACTGAAAGTTTAATGACACTTAAATTGAAAATATTAATATTAAGTTTGAAATAGGACAACTCCTTCTCATTAAGTTATTTTAATAATGTGTTCTCTATATTTGATAAAAGCCTAAACAGTTTTCACCAGTTTGTAGTCGGCTATTTATCTAGAATAGATTAAAATGAATAAAGGTGTGGCTGGAGGAAAGGGGGTCTCATGACACCATTGCAGGTGCATAGATCATGTCAGAGCAAGTCAGTGGCAACTCGGACACTAAACTAACCGGCACTAAACTACTCTTGTAAAGTCATCATTGGGTTTCTCCTTATATTTCCGCTTTTTTAGCCTGCGGTTTGGTGGACGGCGGTATATTGCTGTATCTCGCCGTATGGCGGCGCCCTTACGCAACAACCATTTAGGAAGTTCCATGGGAGACGCTTGGAATGCAGCCATTATTGTGGATTTTCTTCTAGGCTGTGAAATGACAGCTGTCAGTTTGCATTATAGGGCATTATCGCTACCTAGACAAAGGCCACTCCAAACGGGTCTGCAACCCAAAAGTGAGTCCAGTTGAGTGCCATTGAATGCCATTCTGTTATAACATTTACATTTACATTTAGTCATTTAGCAGACACTTTTATCCAAAGCGACTTACAAGTGAGGAAAACAATGGAAGCAATTTCAACAACACAAGGTAACAAAAAGCATAAGTAAAAACTAGTCAGTTAAAACCTAGCACAGCATACAAAGCTAAGATTTTTATTTTTTTTTTTAAAAGAAGGAATTGATAGAAAGGAAGTAGAATTCAGTGTTTGTCAGTCAGGTGTTGACAAAAGAGATATGTTTTCAAGTGTTTTTTTAAAGATGTCTACAGAATCTGCTGATCTTGTAGCAGCAGGTAGATCATTCCACCAATGTGGAACAGATCCAGAGAAAGTACGTGAGAGTGATTTTTTTCCTTTTTGGGATGGTACAACCCGTCGTTGTTCATTAGCAGAGCACAGGGATCTGGTAGGAACATAGGTCTGTATCAGTGAGTGAAGATATGAGGGGGCGGAGCCAGTGGTGGTCTTGTAGGCCAAGAGCATAGCTTTGAACTTGATGCGGGCATCAAACAGGAGCCAGTGTAACCTAATGAGGAGAGGAGTTACGTGCGCTCTCTTCGGTTCTTTAAAGACCACTCTTGCTGCTGCATTCTGGATCATCTGCAGAGGTTTGGTTGTGCAGCAGGGAGTCCAGCCTGTAGAGCATTGCAATAATCCAGTTTGGACAAGACAAGAGCCTGGACTAGGATTTGCGTCGAGTGCTCTGATAGTAAAGGTCTAATTTTTCTGATGTTGTAGAGGATGAATCTACAGGACCTGGTGGTGCTGGCAACATGACTTGTGAAGTTTAGTTGATCATCAATTACCACTGCCAGATTTCTGTCAGTGCTGGACGGTGTAATGGTTGATGAGCCTAGTTGAATGGAGAGGTTGTGGTGGGTCTTTGGGTTGGCAGGAATCACAAGCAGTTCTGTTTTTCTAAGGTTCAGCTGCAGGTGATGGTTCTTCATCCAAAGTGAGATGTCCCTCAGGCACGCTGAGACACGAGCAGAATTCGGATTATAAAGCCGCTTCTGTTACAAAGTTGACCACAAAAGAAATAGATTGTAAAAAGGCACATCCACTGCTAAAAGCACATGGCTAATTTGCATATTATCATGATGATGGACTTTAACAGACAAGACTTTTATTATTTTAAACACATTCTGCCCTACCCATTCAAAAAATAAGATTTAGTTCCAATTATACAAAGCCTTTTTATAAGTCCACAAACTTGTACATTCAGAGTAGCAGATTGGTTTGGTCTAGGTGCCTGTGCAAAGCTACATCTCTACCGAACAGTCATTTACTCTGAAAGATTTACTCACTAAACTGCAAACCCTTCTCCATCTTTGGCTTCGCTTCAAGTCTCCTCACACTATATCCCCTCCCCCACTTCCTCTCCCCCTGAAACTGCACAATGTGATTTTGTAAGTGTGTGATTTGTTGCCCACTCAGTCAGGTCACTCATCACGGTGCTGATTGTGGGAGATGTTTGGCTCATTGTGTGCTGGAGTTCTTTATGCGTGGCCATGCCCTCTCCATACGAACAACCATTGTGACTGGCAATTAATGATTGCATTCAAGTCCACTTCCGCTTTCTCACACTGGCAACACTCATTAGCATTCTGCCAGTGGAACCGTGGCTGTGCAGGTAGAAGCAATGGCCACATTTATAATCAGCCATCAAAGCAGGGCAGTACAACGTTTATTCAGTGAGGGCCTGATATAAACACATAAAGCAATGAACTCTCAGCAAACAGTTCAAATTGTATTTTTGATAGGGTTAAAATTTAAACCTTGTTGGTGAAACTGGGAACAGACCAGTTCTTCAAAATATAGACAATATAAATGTAAAATTTGGAGTGACATATAAATGTGTCTGTCCCAGGGCTAAACCATTGTCTTGTTGTCGTTAACTTGTTAGAGTGTTAGAAATTCTGTTTTAAAGCTACTGGTAACTCCATTATGAGGTTCACCCAGTACCCTAGTCACCTTGTCCTGACCCTGAACAAATGTATGGCTCCACTAATGGACAACATATAAACCTCTACTTATACAAACATAGAAACACAATCTGTGCTTCGTAATCAATATTATTGATTAGTGGTGTTCTTTTTTAGCCAACACTGTGCCGGGCTACTTTCACTACTGGTGGCCTGCATTAGCTGCATGTTGTGGCTGAGGTGAGATGATTGCTTAGCCTGTACTATTGTGCAAAGCCGGTTCCTAAGACACTGACCAGGCTCTGTCACTCCCAATTATCCCTAGTTAGCCTCGCACTGCTCCTAATTCAGCCATCCTGCTGACCTCAGCGCTAACCTCACACACCTCACTTCTTACTGCTAACCCACAACCAACAGAAGGCTAACCCTAAACCCAGCAGGATTTAGGATTTGCTTGGAATGAACACTATTCTAAGCAGACAATGGACATACACTCTTACATAATAGACCTTATGTAAAGTTGAAACTAAGAAACATTGGCGTGTTTATGCTTTTCAAACTTCTGCAAGCATTTGAGTCCAAGTGTTTCTTTTATTGTGTTTACACCTTAGCTGGTTTGTTAGATTTCTAATCATTTAGACTACACGTACACAGATATTTTATCGCATAAAATTGTTTTCTTCACCACAAGATGGCAGTAAACACAAACCACAGAGGAACATTCAGAGCATGCACAGTGGGTCTGTTTTGTTTACTCAGCGCTAAACCCTTCTGAAAGTATCAGCGATTCTGAGTCTTAAGTAAAAAGTGTCTTTACAGTAAAAATAGAAAAACGGATCCGTCACTGAAGGATTTCCTGCCAACGGTGTGGAAAGTCGTGCAGTAAGTTAATGAGTGCTTCAGCGTGAAGTTTACTTGTAATGTGTTATGCTGTAGTATGTAGTTAGTTATAATAGAGCCAGAAAAACGTATAAACCTTGTTAACAGCAGCTGTGGTTGATGTTACACACATGCTCAATAAACACACCAACAGCCACAATAACAGCACAAAAACTTAATTTTCAAAAGTTTTTTAAAAAATAAATCTTTTCCCTGAAAACTTTGTTCAGATGTGGACCAAAGGGAAAAATGCAAAGAAAAGTGCTGTATGTGTTTCTATGTATGTTTCCGGTTTTAGAGTTTGCATGAGCCATGGCATTATATAGTCCCTACAATGTTTATAAAGCTGGCAATAATCTAAATAGTTTACAAATCTTGATAGCAGCAGCATTAAGCTTTACCTCCATCCTTTGCACTGTACAATCTCCACCAAGATTTATTCTCTTCTTTATATTAATTATTGTACCACTAATGCCCAAAGCAGCTGGTATAAGCTCCTCTCCCCCACTGCAACACCATAAGGGGTAGAAAATGAAGCTCATTTTTAAGCACAGACGTATAAACCTATTTAATTTAACCATAAGCCTCATTTCCACCAGGTTTATCTTACCACAGTATTTTGATTGCCTCGGCTTTTCATACTGTAGTCTGGGTACAAATGGAGAAGTTAGTGTCTATTCTAAACCTATTGTAATGGAAGCCATTTTCTAAAAAGGCCCAACTAGTGATAGTGCATTTACTTGTTGTGGCTGTCACGTAGAAAAATATAATAGAAAATGTAGTTTCTTGTAGTAAAAATTTGCTAAATTGGAAGTAATATAACATTGTCCTGGTAAAAGTATCTTATAACCTACTTTCTTTGACACATACATACACTGCCTTTTTTATTGTTTTTTTCCTTTCTCACCATAAACCTCCAATCGGCTGTGTGCCTTTGCCAAAAGCAGAAAATATTTAAATATAACTAAAGAGACCTGTCTTTGGGGGTTCTCGGTCATCCAGGACATAATCAAGAAAAGATTTTAAACAAAGGCATCTGGACCTAAGAGAGTTTCTTTATTGAAATGCACTGCCTTCTACTCTTTATGAAGGTAAATCTGCAGAGAAGAACAACCTGGGCCAGAAAAACAAAAAGTAAGGCGATCTGTTGTTTTGGAGGAACGAGGATGTGGCTGAGGTTACAGACAGGGGTGGAATGAATAAGAGCGGCGGCGGCAGTGGGACGTATGGATCTCATTCATTCACGGTCTGAGCGTTGTGCAGTGACTGACAGCAGGTTTCAGGTGAACAGCAGAGAAACCAGAGACCAGCAGGTCAACAGACATGGGGCTCACTGGCTCAGGTGGAGTGGCTCACTGTTTCCACCCACACCTCACCATCCCTGACCAGGTGCAAAGCAAAAATACTTTAATCATTTAATATGTAAAGCCTATTCTACAAATTGTAAGGGTTCCCACAAAGTTTACACTTGATCAAAGACTTTTACAGCCAACTAGGGTCTAATGATGTCTTAATTCTTTTTTGGAGTGACTTGTAACATTTACCTGTTTTAGCCTAAATTGCCACTATTAATAGAAAAGCTAAATATTGGGGCTCTTGCTAATGTTCTCTAGCCACTCACTGTCAGCACACACATGTTTGCCATTTGCCAAAGTCATCTAGTTTTTAGGAGAATGCAATTTTGGTGGCTAATGCTCATATTGTGATAAATACCGCATTGACCGAGATAAAGTTATGTCCAAGACCAGAGAATATCAAGACGAAACCTGAACATTTAGCTATTGAGACCAAATGAAGAAAGAGACCGTGGCAGGTTGAGATCAAGCCACGATCAAAACCAATGTATGATACACAGTAAGGAACTGTTATGAAAACAGTCCAAGTCTAGATTTACAGAGGTTAGTGAGAGTTAGTAGTAAATGTTTTAATTTAATCCCAGGAAAAGACAAATACAGCAATTGTGGTTATGGTTGGTCTTAACATCAGGAGACCTATAGTAGAACTATGTCATTACTAATGCTCTTGATGTATATTGTTTACAGTCTGCTTAACAACTGTTGTTAAAATGTGCAGGTGCAAAAAAGGTCTATAACCTGGATTTGGAAATTCCAGATTGATTTACATTTTTTTTATTATGCAGACCAGCTAATCCATTTCACAATTTCCATTCTATTCTGTGAATTTACCTCAGCTGCACCTGACATACCACTTACATAAATTTCCTATAGAACAGTAAAGCTTCACTTGGCTCTTGTTTACCTCTTTGTGCTCCTCTGATGCTCTGCACTGCAATAACTTCACATGGAAAGTGATACCTCCGCAGCACCGATGATTACCAGGGATCTTTTGAAGGCCGCATTAACTAAGATTATGCAAATGTGTTCCTGTTTGGTGTTAGAAGATGAGAATATTGGATCCTGGGGTAGAAGTTACTCTTGATTGGACAAAAAACTCAGGGCAGCAGGGGTAAACAAACTGACGCAGTATGAGACACCTATGGGTCAGATCTGTCTCTATACTCACTGTTCTGGTTCCTTCGCCCACTTTCCATTCTTAGTCAACTCTCAAATGTACTATTTATCTTTCACAGCCACTCAGAGTGCTACTTTCTGTTCACATACATTGTACTCACCTTCATTTGTCACTCCAGGTAACATAGTTATATACTTTGTACATGAAATAGCAGTTAAAAACAACATCTAGTCGGATCACCGCATGCTTATTTAAGTGGTAGGACATATGAGATCACAAAGAAATAGAATGTAAACAATTGAGTGCTTCTTCTCTGAAAAGTGGGAGGGATTTAATGGTGGGGAAACAGAAGACAGCCAACCCGAAACAAAGCTGGATTTCAAAGAAAACATCAAGAGTCCTACTTAACTTACAGGTTAATTGCAACGGACCTGATGGCCAGAGTTTTTGATTTCAGAGAGTCGCTTCACAGATTTTAGTTTTTTTAAGAAAAATAGTTGATGTTTGCAGCACATTTCAGTAGCACAGAGTGGGTTTAATCTGTCACTGCAGGGGAAAATGACAACTGTCTTCAAGTCAGCAGACAAAGTGGTGTCAGCCAAAGTGAAAGAGCATGGATGGCACGTAAACTTTACCATCCTTAGCTGGGATTTGGGGGGAGACAGCACCTGGGGCCTCATTCACCCTGCTCACCTGTCTCAGCTTTTTAAAGAGTTGGTGGGTTATTTCCCAACCACCAGGGACCCTCAAACTGGGAAGGAATTGATTTGTGACCCATTTGTAAAGTAGCTGAGTGAATGGACTATCTGTGCCAGAGGAAGACTGTTCATGCACTGATCCGTTTTCTTCTCAGAAAGTTTCTGAAAAATGTCTATTTGCTAACATTAGCCTCACATCGACAGGTCACAGTCTTGTATTTGCAGAACTTATTTTTTTATACTTTTTAATTGATAATTTGTGGTTGTAGTAACATCCTTCAGTGTCTAATATCTGTGACAGGGACTGAGGAAACAGCAGCTGAGACTGTTCAGAGCAAGACTCAGGTCAAAATACTCAATAAATTGTTCATACGCTGTTTAATGATATTAGTAGACCTTATTTCAGTATTATGTTGTGAATAAAATATACATTGTAAACTAGGCTATATGAGATTATATAGTATACAGCCTAGTTGATAAAGACTTGTAGGTTATGTTAGATGATATATTTATAAACCTTATATTATTATATTATATATTTTTGCCCCAACAGGTGTGGGGTCCCAATTCTTTTGGGCAACCTAAATTCTTAGCCCGACCCCTTAACCCTTCCTTTGTAGGGCCAAGGGTGTAGGGCTAAGTTATGGAACTGGGATTGGGTCCAAATTGGATGGTCCTAGTTTCTAAGTAAATTGTTTTTCTGACCTTGTCTTCACTTTTAGCTAAAAAAGTGAAGATTTTATTGTTGTTCAACACAATTAACAATACTTTTGTTTTTACAAGCAGATTGTGATTGACATAATAATAACCTATTAACATACTAGCATACTTGACAGGTTAAGAATTATATACTATTTAGGTCCAAAACCAAAAAAGGCAAGTCAGTAAATATGTGCATTAATAATATTTGTATAATGAATCATAAAGAAAATGGAGAACATAGGTGTGTAGTTTTCAGTTTTATACTGAATTGCACCCCAAATGTACAGTATATGTAGTCAAATGTAGCCTGTATAGATTCATCACCAATGACCATAAGCCCATGCTAACAGTAATCAATAGTTCAGAGTTCAGACACCTAATGGTTTTCCCACTTGATTATTTGTATTATTATTTACACTTTTCTATGTAGAAAATAATCAGGCACCAATTTTTACCCTGAGTTCTTTTTCAGATTTTATTTTAGATAACACATAAGATAACTTCCCCCTGGCACTTTTTGATTTGTAATTTTTGTCTATCAAATTCAGATTACTCTATTAATCTCCAAGGGGAAATTCAGTGGTTAAGCTAATTCAGACTTTTTCTTTCCAAGACTGAGTCGGGAAGAGGGAGTTCTTGTGGCATTGTGTCCTGCCGCTCACTGATCTCACTCCGGCTGCTCTATGTTGTTCAAAAACCCAATGAAAAGATTGGTTAATGCCATTTCTTCCCAAAACATGTTAGTGTGGACATGTCTATCTGTGTCTCACTTACAGCAATGCACGTAAACAACTATACATCTTCACCAAAATAGACAAGTCCTTTCATTGACCTCTAACTGCTAAAGTCATCTGCAGCCAAAGGTCACGCGTGTCAGCGTCGTGTAATGTCTTCTTGTTTTCTTTCTAGTCTTTAACGCCAGCTACAGCCGGTGCACAGTCTCCCAATACGTTTCACCATTCAATTTTCTTACAGAGCATTGCTGTGGCAGCTGTACTTGCTCCTGTTAATTTTAGTAAGCCTGTTGGCTGCTTGCTGATTAATTGGACAGCAGGGCTCAGGTTGTAAATAGCCGTTCTATTCTCACGGTTGTTTTCTGCAGCTAAAGGACCACACAGCTGATTAGAATACTCACTGAATATGAAACACGGCGGGAGCGAGAAAATCACACGCATACACCTTTCTCTTGTGACTACAGGCAGACAGAAAAATGGTGATGGTGTAAACACAGTTTCCACACACTTAATCCAGACATTACAAGATGCCAGCCTTGAGACATAACCCTAAATGTTTCATTACTACAGGAAAACACCAGTAAACATTGGGTTTCATTCATTATTATATTATTTAAAAAGAAAAATTGTCTTTTCATTTTTGACTATAATTCTTTCCTCATTTTAAATTTGAGCAACTTCAACAGCTTAAAATACATTTAGGAACCGTTTAGCTGCTAGATGTATGCATAAACGTTACTTCTTGAACCAGTAATGCTAGATTTATTATGATGACTAAGATTTGTCAGGAGAATCACATGCATAGTGTGATAATTGTGCTCATACAATAGCTGTTTTATTACAACAGGATGTAGAACAATGGTCTCTGCCCAATCTCCATCCTCCCCAATCTGGCGTATTGCAGAAAAAAAACAATAAAAAAAAACACAACAAGCACTGTCCCCATAGATACTAGAACCATCTGGTGTGGCATCAATATACTAATAAACTCAATGTTGGGGTATTTTATTGTTTATTGCCTAAAGCTATTGGTCAAAACCAATTACTCAAGAAACCTGCTGTGCACCTGCTCTATGGACTCTACAGCAGAAATAAACCTGAGTGAGATCCAAATGAAAATCAATGGCAGACTGACTTAGGATCTAGAGCTAATACAGTCATGGTTTATGCATGCAGCACATGTCAGGAGGACATCAGCAGGACACGTGGTCATACATGTCTGGAGATTGTCCCGGTAATTTTACCATGCAGCACAGGTGGAGTGTGGGCGCAAGACAGAGGAATATGCACCAGGTAAATAAAATAAAACTTCCAGATGAAGTCAGTAAACTCGGATAAAGTGAAACCCATCTGCAATTATTATTTGAGTTTTTAATTATCACAGCCTGCTCTGGTCCATAGGTTCTGTTTTTGCTGTTGATTAATTCTGATTCCTGATTTATTTGGACACTTACCATCTTGTCTTGTTCCAGGTCTGTCCACTTCCTGCCTTTATTCGTTTTCCCACCTTGTGTGATCACCTCACCCCTGCCTAATGTCTTTTACCTGTGTTGCATTACCTTCCCTCCTAACTAGCTATATTAACCTTCTCTTTTCCTTTGTCCTCTGCCAGTGCTCTTTTTGACCAAGCCTCTTGCAGGGCATGAGACTAACGGATTCCCGGGGACAGAAAAAATAATTGGGTTAGGGAAGGTCCTTGGGACGGCCTCGGGATGTAACAGACACCTCCCTCACAGTCACTGTCAGAGTCAGTTCAGGAGGCAAATGTGCACAATATCAGCACAATTTTAAACTTTGGTCAATGAAATTTAAATCCACTTCAGTAAAAGGCTGTCGCTCCACTGCTGCACAGACCAGCCCCGGTCCAAGTTGGCTACACACGGACTTAATGAGTGGGACTTGATGAGCAGGGCAACGAGAGCACAACAAAAACATGTCTATGTCTGAGGCTGAGCTTTACTCTTTCCTGAACAAAAAGTCATGTAAAATGTCTTATTACATGTGGGCAGTAATCTGTTTTAGGATAATTTAGCGGAGTCTAAACTTTAAACTGTTAATATCCACTTATTCAAATTACTTATCCTTATAAGCAAATTCAATTGTATGTAAACACATGTAGAAAACACACAATTACACATTTCTCAAGCAGATTTAATTGTTTGTTCTCCCTCCCAGACCGGCAGCCATCATCCAAAGCCTGTAAACATGTTTTTTACACTTGTAAAGTCTCCATTGGGTTTCTCCTTATATTTCTGCTTTTGGAGCCTGCCCTCTGGTGGACGGCGGTATATTGATGTATTTCGCCGTATTTTGCCGTATGGCGGCGCCAACCATTTAGGAGGTTCCTTGGGAGACACTTGGTTGTGACTGAGCAAATATAAATTAATTTATTAATTGGTTAATTAGAAATTAAAGACTAACTGGATATAAACATACACGTTCATGATAACATGAATACCAGCTTAGTTATTTTTTCTGTGAAAATGGATGTGGATGTGATAATATGTGAAACCTAAACCTTCATTATATATGAAAAAGTTAAATGCAGACTCCAATGTGTGATTCTATTGTTGAATAGAGATATACTTGTTGTAGCTCATCGTATTAGGTTTTACAAAGTCATAGCAGTATAAACCCCAATACTTGTCTAGATCCAGCCTTGTGGCCAGACTTGGTGTACGTCTATGTCCTTCTTCAGTAGGATGCCCATAGCTTCACAGCAGACCCCTCTTGAGTTGGCTCATATTGAAGTCTACGTGAACTGTGACGAGTGTCTGGTCGATCCACTGTGAGCTTTTGTGTCCGTTAGAAAAGAACTGAGCAGAAAAAAAGAAAGAAAGGGCACCGTATTCCTTCTCCATATATTCATTTATTTGAATATACCAATAAATACATTCACCCTGTGCAAGCATAACGAATATTACACCAAATAAACAACATGCATACATAAACTCATAAATGTCTACTATATTCATACTTTTAATTTTCAGTATTGTGGGTAAGAATCAGAGAAATCAGTTCTCAAAAAAGTTTAGAAATTGTGCCCATGTTTTGTTGTAGTCAGGATTATACATATATAAATTTGGAACCGGCCTATTCTTAGATCTGGCTCCGTTCTCTGGCTGTCTAACGTCAGTCCGCTTCACTTGTCAGTAACTGTGCGCCACGGAAACAACAACCGTGACACCACTGACCTATCACATGATGAAGGAAATAGCCCTTGATCCAGATGGCCCCGTCACCTGACCCGCTGGAAAAAATAACGCATGGGGAGATGGCATCAGCAAGCACATAGATGCTTGGGAGGGATAATAAATCTTGAATAATTAAAGGAATAGGGTGATAGGTGTATAAACTTACCATATGCTCTCATTACACCCATGTGTAATGCAGTAAATACAACTAGATGCTGACATCTGACAATTTTTAATTTCCAGGACAGATGGTTCTTAGATTTGGTCAGATAAAAAATAGCAACAAGCGTAATAAAGCAGTGAATGAGTTTGTTTTTCTCCTTAAATTTGGGTTCCATTTTTCTTTAGGATGTAAAGATGGCAACTAACATTCTTGAACACAATACTTTTGACTGTACTGTAAGACACAGTATTATATATATTTTATCTTAAAATAATCCTAGGTGAGGGAAAACGACACAATGATGTATGTGTTTACAATAGTGCGTAAATATATGGAGTTATTTTTTACTGGCATTAATTTGACACCAACAGCAGAATGCATTTAAAAACTCACACCTGCTGTGCTACAGGCCACAAATGCGTCCTCCCACAGCAAAAGAGTGACGTTTCTGCTGTAGGTCACATATTTGGCATCTAATGTATTATTTTTTATTTTTTTTATGTGGGCGTTATGTGTCAGAAGTGTGACCCCCAGACGTCAAAGGTGCAGTAAGCAGAATTTGAGAATGGTCCCAGTTGTAAACAGGCTGCTTATGAAACAATTGCTAGCCTGGTTTTTGTTCCATTTATGTTGGTGCCACAGAGTTTACATTCACAAGTTCTATTATGGCATAATTCTTATAAATACATTAAAATATACTGAAACTAAACCAAAAATATTTTATACTTCTTTTTAAACAGTAATGAAATATAGCCTACACCATCTATTATCAATTACAAGACCTTGTTTCTAACTTATTGACTTTAATTGCTGCATTTGCCAACAGAAAAATAAAAGGTTTCTTCATTATGTGTACCATAGAGCAAATGTGTATACAGCGCTTGCACATATTGGTCTTAGAAGTCTGTGAAGGTTTCTCAGTCATCCAGGACATCTTGAAGAAAAGGTTTAAGTAAAAAGCATCTGGACTCAGTTTTCAAGGTGAAGATGTTTCGTCTCTAATTCCAAAGGACTTTATCAATTCTGAGACCAACTGTAGGAGAGCTGAGCTTATATCTCTAGAGGGAGGAGTTTGACCTGAAACCAAACCTGATGGACCAGGCTGCTCTGTTCTCACCGTCGTTAGCCATGAAAGGGAAGTGTGATTCCTGATGTGAGAGTCGTTAAGGCTCAGGAGAGTCATTAGTGACACTGCTCTATTCAGGTGATGTGGTTGTTGTTCCAGGGTGAGGCTCTTTTGTTATGCTAACCTGACTCTGCCAGATAGAACTGCTCCACAGTCCCATCTGTTGAAAGGCCAGGATAATCAACCGTCTCACATCAGTAATGGTAATAACGTTGCTACATCTTCAAACCTCAAACACGACCATACCGGTCAAGGTTAATGTTATTCTAGAACGCCAAATAACACCACATTAATGTTTTTTAGAAATACATAAAGATAAATGATAAACATCACAGCAACCAACAAACTTCAACAAAGTTCAATAGTAGAATATTCACATAAAACAAAATATAGTTATCCACCTAGTGTCTCTAACTTTAGTGTATTAATACATGCCTGTGAAGTAGTTTGTGGAAATGTTTATGTACACAACATACTCTGAGTCTGTCTTGATATATTGAGCAACAGTAATCTATTTTTCAGAATATTATTACCAGACTAGATGTGAAAATAGATGGTGTTGTATTCAAAAGGAGATCCTGGATATTCTACAGTAGAAAAGACAGGATCTCACTCCACATGCAGCGGCCAAAAAGGTTATAACTCATTTGTCTTACCCAGTGGGTCAGAAGTTACACCCGCCCACATAAACAACTGCATCGCTGACACTGCCCTGTATCTTAGACCAGAATTCACATGGGAAATATATCCTGATTTTCAAGATCACATTCTATGAGCTGAGGAAGTTAGTGGCATTTAAAGAACACTTGACAATAGCTGGCATATACTGTTGAACTAAATGATGTGCATTTATCACAAACCCAATCAACTGACAGTCCCACACCTCTCATTTAAAATGCTTTGTTTTATGCAACTAGTTAATGGGTTGATTTAGCCAATTACATTTTCTCCTGCATAAAAATGATAATATGGTATGAAATATGAGGTAATCAAGGCTTTTATTGTACAGCAGGAGTGATTCATATACTTAATGACTCTTTCTGGCTAACCTGTACAGTGGTTTAATTGCCTTCAGTGTGGTCCTCCCAGTATGTAAATCCAAACTGTTAGAGATGACACATGTATCAGTAAAACATTTTAAGACCATTAATCTCTCTCACATTAACAGTAATAAAGGTGTCTTAGAATAATTGATGCCTGCAACCTTCCTCGCGATTGGTTAGAACCAAATAATGTAGACATTATGATGATGGATTATTAGGATTATTTGTCCTAAAATATGCATGTAATCATTTATTCAGTCATTCATTTATTTTCTTATCCTATTAGGGGTCACGGAGGACTGGAGCGTATCTTTGCTGCTAATGCAGCGTACACACGACGCTAGTCAATTGCATTCCAACACTTTTTTATTCTGTCTTGCATTACCAGTAACTCTTAATTGAAGCCCCTAAATGTAGTGAGATAGTGTCATTAACTTTATCAACTCGAGCCAATCCGGTACCTAACGGCCCACAGATATAACCCTTGACCTTCTTGCTTTGAGGCAGAGATAACCAGTGGCAACTGGAGGTTATTTTTGGTGGGTGGGCTAATAAATACAATCACAGTTGATATATAAAGTTATAGCAACACTATGCTTTTTCAAACATAGGGATTATGTCAAACAAACTCTTTCACACAAACATTTTACCTACATGATCTCTTTCTAGCTTTCAATAAATATTGCACTGAGACAAAAATAATGTTATTTACAAGAGAGACTGGAAACAGAAGATTTTTGTAAGTAAAAAATAATGATAATGCTAAATGTGTAAAAATAATCTTTGTGGTACAAATATTGCTAAAGATAATGTATTTATACTTAACTCTCTGCTCTTCCTGTCACTTCTTTTCCTCTCGTGCTTAGAAGTACAGTGAAGTTTACTGTTACTTTGTAAGTCTCTAGGTTTCAGCCAAATCCAAGACTCTTTCACACTTATACATTTAGCCCCAATAGCTGGTAATTCAAGGGGCGGGCCTTGTATAGATGCATCAATAGCTCTACAACATTTGAATTCCCTGCATTTAAATGTCAGGCTGAGGTAATAATTTGAAATTCTCTAGTTTGGTGTTTGAGTTTGATGAATGAGTTTGTTTTTTGAAAGCTTCTCTGTGTGAGTTTATAATTTAGTAATAAATAATAATTGGACCAAACATGACATGACCTTTTGCCCAAATCAGTCTCCTTTGTGTTTGTAATGGTGTTTTCTGGCAGGAGACTCTCTGACCAGGCACTTTTTAATTGCTATGTTCTAAGTCCCAAACATTAAACTCTTATTTACCCTCTTTAAAATTTCCCTAAAAACCCTGTCTCTGCACACAGTGAAGAGATTCTGTTCGCTTGCCAGCCAATAAATGAATTTGAATTTGATCGCTGGCTGATTTAGCAGAATGGGGTTCTTGCTTAGCTGGAAGACAATTAGAGCCAATCAGCTATGAACGCAGACCTTCCATAAATCTTATTTTTCGCCAGGGCCGCACAGAGTCCCACTGCTCATTCCAGACTTACCTCAAACAAGACAACAACCTCCGAAAGGATTCGTGCTTATTGATTTTACTGAGTGATAATTATAGCTTTCATTAACAGCAGCAGCAGAACAGATCTGGCTCCCCTAACAAGTCATTTCACCCCAAGGACGGGTGTCTGCATTTACTAAATAAAGTGACAGAAGGTCTACTTTAGGTCATTAATAAAGACTAACCGCAGCTGGACAGAGTTATCAGATCTGAAAGGGTGCAGGTGCTTTGCAGATGTAGAGTAACTAAAAGATACATCTCAAGACAAAGGCCAAAATAACTGACATTTAAAGGCCTGTTCACACAACAACACTTCTTCTCAAAAACAAAAGGATTCAGTTGTTTCTTTGATGGTGTGTTTAGATCCAATCTGCCGGTTCCTGTGTTGAAGTGTAAACTTTAAATACGCTGTCCACTGTGAAAACAATCACTTCCCAGCTGGGCCCTGTACTACGACGAAAGTACCACTGAGGGAGTTATCAAACCATTGCGTTAACCCTGAGTTGCTCTGTGGAGTTGAGAGTGGGTTTATGTGAAACAGGCCGAGTCAGCACTAAATGACTATTCACATCAAGATGTTGCAGAGACTAAAGACTCATTTAGGCTCCTGTTTTTGTACGGAATTTGATCTGACTGTTACAAATTGTTTTTGTTAGAGCCTTTATAGTTTCAAGTCCCCACACTGTTAACTTTGGTGATATGTATACGGTAGGGCAATAAACATTTTTGAAGGAGATTAGGCACTACATCCACTTGCTTTTTGCCTCGTTGTGGGTTCAAACAAATCGTTATTGTCCAACTCACGTTTAAACCATGGCCAATCTCCTCCCAATGGTTTTGGAGAAGTTGTTTGTCTCTGTGTCCCATCGCACATTGTTTTCTCATCAACTCACACAGACGCTCCTCAAAAAATTCTGCCATTTTCTTCATTTTTAGTACAGCGCTTCCCACTGCCCGCTCTGGCCAACGTATATACTACTGTTGGTCTGTATCTGCAAGCTTAAGGAAAGCAAACCAATGCACAGACTGAATAAATGCAGAGGACGGAAAGAAGAAAATAGGAGCATAAATGAGCCTTTAACATGGAAAACCACTGCCTGAAAGAATGACACAGCAACAGCTCTGAAGTGTGGAGTCTATGTTTAAAATGCTGCATTAAAATATTTATCACACAGCTTGATTCTCATTCCTGATTGGAACATCACCCCAGTACTTTATTCACTGGCTTCCAGTTTGTTTTAGAGTTGATTTAAAATTTTAACTTTTTGTTTTTTAAGCTCTTAATGGTTTTGCCCCTCCTTGTCTATCTGAACCTTTGAATGTTAGAAATTCAAAGAGGGCCCTAAGATTGGCCAATCAACTTCAGCTGGAAGCGCCTAGAGCTAGGTACAAACATTGGGCCTTCTCTGTCACTGGGCCCAGACTCTTGAAAAACTGCCCCCTGGCATGCGCACCATCACAGTCTTTGGTCTTTTTAAATCCAGGCTCAAAACTTATTTATTCAAACTGACTTTTAACCCTCAGGTGGGCAGTGACAATTTATATGCTTGGTTTTATGAGTGTATATTATTTATAGTACTCTGGTTTTATTATTTTTTACTGTAACTACCACAGTAGCAAGAAAAAGTATGTGAACCTTTTGGAATGTTATGGTTTTCTGAGTAAATTCAAAAAAGCTATTTGGAGTCAGGTTTTAGCACACCTGGAGTCTTGTTAAGATAATACTTTTGGAAGTGTGGACTTTCACAGATAAAAAGCCCTCAAACTTGCTCTGCACAAAAAAAATACGCTGAGCGTGAGCCATGTCTCGCCAAAAAGAGTTTTTAGATTGGTGAGTTACTAAAAGACTTTAGTAATTCACCAATCTACAGTTAGGCAAACAATCTACAAATGTAGACGTTTCGGGACTGTTGCTACTCTACCAAGAAGTGGACGTCCAGTGAAAATGACAACAAGAGCACAACGAAGACTCATCAGTGAAGTAAAGAAACACACCGCAAATGACAGCCAAAGATTTGAAGGCATCATTGGAACATCTCTGTTCATGAGTTTATAATACATAAAACACAGAACAGGCAGGGTATTTACGGGAGGACAGCATGAAGAAGCCACTGCTCACTAAGAAGAACATTGCCTGAAGTCTGCAAAAGAGCACACTGACACTCGATATTGATGAAACTATTCATTCATTCATTCATTTTCTACCGCTTTGTCCCGTTAGGGGTCGCAGGTGACTGGAGCCTATCCCAGCAGCTTTGGGCCTGAGGCGGGGTACACCCTGGACAGTGGCCAGTTAGTCGCAGGGCTGACATATAGAGACAGACAATGACAAACAATCATTCACTCTCACATTCACATTCATTCACTAGGGACACTTTAGAGTTGCCGATTAACCTGTACATGCATGTCTTTGGACGGTGGGAGGAAGCCGGAGTACCCGGAGAGAACCCACGGTAACACGTGGAGGACATGCAGACTCCTCACAGAAAGACCGGAGACGGCCGAGAATATTGGAGTCGGCCGGGTTTTGAACTCACGACCTTCTTGCTGTGAGGCAGGAGTGCTAACCACTCTGCCACGTGCACCCCTTGATGAAACTAAGATTGTACTATTTGGAGAAAACACACAGCGCTACAGATTGTTTTGTCAGTTTTGACGGTAAACTTTAGTCGGCAGTTTTTGAAAGTTTTTCTTGTTACCTGTGCTCCCGGACTTACCCATGATTTTGTGTTCCAGTTCATGTGGTAAGCTCCCGGCACCCCTGGTGGAACCCGTTTGAAGACCTGCACTCCCATCCTTCACTGTTTTTGTTTGTTAATATAGTCACCTAGCTTGTACCTCCAATTCTTCAGGATAATGTGAGGATGTCTGTATGTCAGCTGAAACTGTGGAGAAGGTGATGCAACAGGACAACAACCCAAAACACAGAAGCAAGTGCACAACCAGTTATTATTTCTAAGGGTTAACTTACTTTTTCCACTGCCATTTTGAATGTTGAAAGAGTGTATTCAAGAAAGACATAAAAGATCAGTATTTCTTTGTGTAATTATTTTAGACACATTATGTTCGTCAATACTTTTGATTTAAATGAATATCAGATCACATTTTTAGAAAACCCTGAAATTCCAAGAGGTTCACATACCTTTTTTTGCCACTGTATATTGTATATTCTAAAGGCTTGGTTTGTGTTGTGTTTTGAAAAAATGAGGCTAGGACTGAGGTTATGTTTTTGCAACTGATACAATACATTCAGGCGAACAAAGAACTAAGTAAGTGCAAAATGGACTGATTGCCAGCATAAACCAGCATGCTGCTTGGAAATGTCTATTATAAGCAACAACTTAAAAACATAATTGCACAATGTCAACAACTGCTTTCTCACTATTAACTCTTTTAAATGTATCTTTTAATTTGAGATTCAACATATGGTAAATGACAGAATGACCATGAAGACAAAGACACAGCTTTGTGAATAGCTGTGTGTGGTTTGTTCTCTGTATGGAGCTGGCAGCCTCTACCTCAGCTCGTGAAGTAGCTGGCTCAGGGGGCATTGGGATTCAGCTCAGCCCTGCTGCTGTGTTTTCTATTCTGTCTGAGTGAAGCAGCCAGCACAGGACAGATAGACTGTTCTCTGTATCAGCACTCCAGAGGGTGGCTGGCAGACAGACACAGGTTGCCAAGTTTCACTCTCACGTGGAGAGCTGAGAGAGAATTTACATTACCTGGGGTTTTAATGGGGTTTCATTAGTATACCTCAAAGCAGGATAGGAAAAATAAATGTTACGTATCCTTTGACTCCTTATTAAAAAATGCAAAACAACTTTTTTGTATTTTAATTCTGGTTTCATCGTTTAACATTTGATTGCATTGTCCATTTTTAGATGGGCCATGTATAGATTACAGCACTTTTATTCAAGACAAACAAAAAGGCCTGTCAACTGTCATGTTTTTTTTAGGGGTGGGACACGTTTGACTGTAGAATTTATTTTATTTATTCATTCATTCATTTTCTACTGCTTTGTCCCATTAGGGGTCATGGGTGACTGGAGCCTATCCCAGCAGCTTTGGGCCTGAGGCAGGGTACACCCTGGACACTTTTAGAGACAGACAGTGACAGACAACCACTCTCACATTCCTTCACTAGAGACACTTTAGAGTTGCCGATTAACCTGTACATGAATGTCTTTGGACGGTGGGAGGAAGCCGGAGTACCCGGAGAGAACCCACAGTAACACGTGGAGGACATGCAGACGCCTCACCGAAAGACCGGAGTCGGCCGAGAATGTTTGAGTCAGCTGGGTTTTGAACTCACAACCTTCTTGCTGTGAGGCAGGAGTGCTAACCACTCTGCCACGTGTACCCATATTTTATTTATTTATGCTTTATTTAACCAGGTAGGTCAATTGAGAACCAATTTACAATGAAGACCTGGTCCAATGTGTAAGGGGGACTATTGTACATAGTGGTGGGGGAAACTGGGGTACCCGGAGAAAACCTACGCAGACACGGGGAGAACATGCAGACTCCACACAGAAAGGCCCTGCCCCAGCCTGGTATACCAGACCAGTCTGGTCCCTGTCTCATTGCGATTTTGCGGACAACCATTCACAAGTGGTTTGTCTGCAGCAGGTTGTGGTTTGTGGTCACATCATACACAAGTAACTAGACTCGTGCTGCTAGTCCAAAACATTCAACATGGTGGATGCTGCTACCAGGAGTAGCCGCACTAACGTGGCTTCCTTGTTGACAACTGGCTGCGTTGTGTCATGTCCTTTTTTGCCGTCATCTTCTGTATTTCTATGATTGGTTAACATTTCTCTTGCAAACCCTGCCTTTGAAATCGAATGCAAGCAGTAATGTACCAAACTAACTTCTTTGTATAGAAAAGAAAAAGAGTTAGGCCAGACTTTCCTACTGTGAGGCAGTGCTAACCACTCTGCCACAGTTTTTTGTCATCCCTAATGTCCCAAAAATCACTGCTGCTAAAGCTAATGTTTTTGAATAGTAGCTAACTTTCTGACCTTTCCACTTTCTCTACACTGAAATATTACTACTGTTTTAAGTCCATAAACAGATTTCCTGCCACGTTTTATTGACAAAAAATTTATTTGAAAGATTTAATAACAAATTTACAATTTGTGTATATAATTAAAAAAAAATAATTAAAGCTTAAAAAATAAATAACTTAATAAATTGTAAAAACTAAAGTGTCTAAGACTGTTTTTGTCAATCATGATTATGATTATGACGATCATTTTCCGCCAATCTTCAGCGAGTATGTGCTCAGTAAACTGGAGCTTTACACATCTGTCTTGCTGCGTGTTTTTATTTTAGTTCCTCCTTACTAACATCAGGTTAGAAAACTTCAGTTAATCAGGTGTTTACAATTTCAGAAAGGCCTCTCTGAGAAAACATATATTTGTAGAGTATGACAAAAAGACAATACTATTCTTCAGCTGAATGTGAGACAAATGTATGAAAACCAAAAAGGCTATATTGAATGATGATGTGCTGGTCCTGCTGCTGTGCTATGGCCCTGTTGTTTACATTAGAATCTACTCATATTGCCAAGTAGCATTAAAAAGATAAGACAAAAGCGAGACATGAGAGAGAGCAGTTTATGTTTACCAGTACTGCAAATTTATATTTATGTCCCTTAGTTAAATTCTGATCTTGTTTCTAAGCTTTTGCAAAACCCAACTCAAAACCTAGAATTTCTGATGGAAGTCTTTACTCTCTTTTTAACGGTTAATGGAAATGCCCCGAGTATTTTTGCAACATTTGAAAATTTCCTTTGGAATTCAAATCACATTTTATTGAAACGTGGCTCCAGTTTATTTGGCCAACATTCTGCAAAAGGAGTCCCTTATGAGAAACATGTCTAAAGGCGCTACAGCTAACCTTGGCTTGTCATAGAAGCTATTTGTTTTGGAATATCTAGTGTGTGCGCGCGTGTGTGTGTGATACCAGGACGTGCACATCTCTCCTTGCTGCCCTTGGGTTCCTGCAACACTGCTATCTCTCTTGCTCTATGGTCCTTTATTACTGCTCACTCACCATCTTCCCGGTAATTGTATAAGACATATGCACTTATTCTTGCGTACACACAAACGCCCACACTCGCCTGTCTCAGACACACACTCGGGCTCTCGGGGCAGATGTGCTGGCTCGAGTGACCCGATGTTTCTGAGCCGTGGCTATAAAAAGCAGCACTCTGCACTGCCGGTTGATGGAGTTGCATAATGGGCGTGATGTCAGCATTGTTCTTCCCACGGTAACAAGTGACGCTGACGGGCAGAAGCAGGGGGTAGATGGATCTGGAGGGGGACAGAGGAACATGAAAGGAGAGGAGGCTGCAGCCAGATGAGAGCGTTTTTTGTGTTAAAAAAGAGAATTTAGATATTTCCCATCTGCCTCAGGAATCAAGAGGGCCATGTTTGAGCTCAGCGTTTATAAGAAAACTCATAAAGGTTCAAAGACATATGGGTTTTGTGTTTGTTATGATGGCCCAGAAATCTAAGAGACAACTTACTAAAATCTAACTTTTAAAATTACTCTCCAAAGCCACACTAAATTAAATATTGTAGCCAACACTGTGCTAATTCTGGAGTCAGTTGTGCAACGATTATCTCCAATGTCAAACGAGACATTAGCCTGATTTATGCTAATTAGCTAGGTGTCCTTTGGTTTCTAATTATTCTTTGCTACTATATAAAGATATTGTTCGGCCATTATATTATTTATAGAGTGAAAAGTTGTCGAGTGGTTTAAAACATGGTTTAGCTGTAAATAGTTTTGGACTCCAGCTTTGGGAAATGTTACTTAGCAGCATAAGCTGTGCTTTTACTGACAAATTCATACAAGTGGTTAATGCTCAAGATATTGTAAATAAAATAATGGTAATCAGATAGAAGAGTGCATAAACACACTGAACAAACTTTTTAATGTGTAACTAGGCTGTAATAAGTCCGTCTACTAGCTATAATAGTCTTCCTGAAACCCGTAATTGTTAAGCAACTCACTTATGTCAATTTGTTTTGTGGCTTCTGTATTGTATGTCTTATTGAGTTTTATATTTATGTTGTCTTTATTTATTCATTTATTTTGGTTACGGACTGTTCCACTTTCACAGCTCGACCATATTTTTCTGCGTTGAGGCCACGGTGCGTTGCTATCCACTACAGTTTGAGTTCATTTCCACTCCATTAACCTCAAATGGTGGGTTCACAGGGCTGGCTCTTCCCAGTCTTTCTGCTGTTCATCATCACCCTCCCTTCGGTCTTTCTCAGTGTGTCCCACTCCGTTTCCAGGGAATGTGGCTCTGTTCAGCGTACTCGCACCAGAGAGCCGTCGCCCTAAAAAAAGAAACAAAGCCACGCTGTAACCATCTCGTGCTCGTCCGGGTAAACCTGTAGTGTTTATTTCATTTGTAAATGAGTCGTGTGTGAATAAGACGTCACCATCTAAATCAACTCCTTTAATTCTATATTTCTAGCATAAAAACTACAACACAACAGTAATTTGCCAGCCACTAAACCTGATACCCTACCCAATCCAAAATAAATGTATCCCAGTGAGAACCACTAAATGCTAGCTGATAATTTCATCGAGTGCGAGTGAAATAGAGTAAATTTAGCTTTACCAGATTTAGTTTTTTGAAAGATAGAGCAGGCCACCTAAATTCTTTTTCTATTCTATTCTCTGTCGTATTCCCACAGGGCAGCGTCAGAATAAACTTGCTCTAGATGCATTTTGTAGACAGAAGAAGTCAGTGCCACACAAAGCCTGCCCAATTTTGGATAACAATAACAACTATTATTATACTACCATTGATGCATAAAGCAAACCCTTTGTAACTTATAAGGCTGTAAGCACAATAAAAAACTAAAATAGAAAAGGCCACAGCAAAATGTACATGGACTGGATTTTCAGGCCCCATATTTTAATAATTATGTTACATACTTTTAATTTAATGAATTCTCAATAACCACAGAAAAAACATCTCTGTAGCTTAGAGGCTCTGGGCCATGGCAGAGATTTAACTCAGAGAGAGAATGATATTTTATCAGGTAATATATGGAGGACTAAACTAGAAGTACACCTTTATAAGCAAAGACTAAACCAGAAAACTTAGCAAAGACTCCAGACCTTAAATGGGAAAAAGCTCACATACAAACTTTGTACTCAGTGGTACAAAATAACATCATCCAATCATAAATGCTTGGCAAGCGTTATCCATTGGCCCTCTGGCTTGTCAGTCACTGTTACTACATGCTTTACGTTATGCACGCGCAGTCCAGTTGCTGCAAATGCGTAGACAGTGTGTTTATGTAGCTCTGGACTGAATCCAAAGTTGCAAAATGGCTGAGAGATAACCTGACACAGTGAATCCATTAACGCAACACAGCAGAGCCGGTAGAGTACAAACTCTCGTGTTCCATTGCTCGCGCATGAGATTTGGGAGGCACACACTCAAAATGAGCTGTGAAGGAGTGGGGCTGTTCTTACGCATGAGCTCAGTTAAAAAACTCAGTCGTCGAAAATATCCTCAATAACACCGTTAAATTATCCTCAATTACAAGTAAAAGTTCAGTCCAAAATTGACTTAATTACAGTAACATGAGTATTTGTAATCTGTTACTTCCACCCTTGATTACAGATAATCTAGATATTTAGCAATCACCTTTTTAGTCACTGATTGTGAACTTCAGTTAAGTGGTGAAAACCAACCCAAAAATTTAGAAAGTATTTACATTTTTTAAAGTTTACACAAACATTATTGGCAACCATTAACTGGCTCAAATCAAGAACAATTTACAATAAAAAAGCAGATGTATTTCATCTGTCTACCTCATGTTTTCTTCTTTTTTGTGAATTGAATGTGCTACCCTTCTACAACTGTTAATCCTTTTCAGTCACTCTGTTGATAATAAGAAATCATTGAAGATTCTATTGCCAGATCACATAATGTCTGATGTATTAGGTGTCCTTTTATGTTTATGTCATGTGTTGGCTAAAACATTCCACAGGATGTAACAGATTTTCTTTTCTTGCTTAATTAAACAAATTAAACTTTAAAAGTACACGGGAATAACAAGACATAGCAGACATCAAGAGCACCTAGAACAACACAGGACCTTGTCACAAACAGAGGGGTGATTAGAAAAATGATTTCAAAGTTCTTTGTTACAACTGTTACACAAGGAATTCAAAGCCAATGCTTGACATAGATTGTGGCTTTTCAAATGCTTAGCTGGTTAGCAATCTATTTAAGTCCAAGAACGGTGAGTTTCATTAGAAGTGAAAGTCAACTTGTGTATATTGCTGATTCCATTCCATTGATGCCTATGCTTCAAAGCAGCACTGCTTAACCTTCAGCCATTAGATGGAGCAGATCCCTCTACAGACTTTCTGAGAGGAAATGATCCAAAGCCGTCAAGTTTGGAAGAAAAAATGGTAGGATCTCTGCTAGAGTCCAGTGTATAAGCCCATTTCTGCTCCCTATGTTTGTTTGTCAGTAAGGATGTCTCTCAGGAGAGGTCTGCTCGTCCCAGTGGCATGGGATTATATATCATTTATATCAGAGCACTGGTACTGTGTCAGTGAAATAGCTCTGATTCTACCAATCACGTAGAATCATATCTAGACCAATCACGTGTCTAAGAATCATTAATCAATAAAAAAAATATTTATGAGCTCAAAGTTTAGCAGTAATGTTTTGTGGAAAAGTTATCTTAGAAGTTTGGCTCACTTAATCTGAAACATAGACATCCGAAAGAAGGCAATTTAGTGCAAAATTCAAAAAAGCCAAAGTTCATAAGCAGTATGGATACCAAAGTATGCAAAGCAGAAAGAATGATGAGATGATGACACAGAGTTAGCTGTTGGTAGCTAGCATTGAAAGCAGCAAGTAAAGTGACCATAACAGTGGAAAATTGTTAATGTACTGGGAAAGGGTAGTCCTACCGTGTGATCGTTTTAACACTATACAAATAAACTTTTTGAAGCAAGCAGCATGTTAGTTGGCAGTCAATAATCTTCCATATGGGTTATTGTGAAAGATGACTGACCCATTAGTCATCTCAAAATCTTCAACAAACAATAATCTGCAGATAAACATTGGTGACTTTCTTTGACCTTTCCCTCAAGCAACATGATACGTGGTCCAAAATTTATCAATATTCTGTCATTTGAGATTTCATTTGGGGTTGGCTAATGCCAACAATTAAGCTTTGCAGTGCTACACACTAGTATATTTGATCTTTGGGCAGATCAGCCCATCTGTCTGCTGATACATACTGCACAAACACATTACTAAGTGCATTACATTGACAAAGGGTCTAAACTGCAAACGTGAGTCAGAAACGAACAATAACATCTGCCTGACGCTCATCAACTCCTTACGGACTCGCTCTATTTTTCTAATGGATATGCCTTCAGGAAGAGTATCATTCTCGTCTCAAACGGCTCATGAAAACAATGTAATGTGCACTTTCTTTGCACAGTGTTACCATTCATTTGAATGTTTGAAAGACTCATTTGATACAAGAGCCTCCCGTTGGTCTGATGTTTCCGAGTCATACAAAAGTAATTTAGTGTCATTACGCACAGCAACACAGTGCAGTAGGAATCAAGGAAATGGAAACTCAGCCATTCAGAACAGACTGGTGCATATTTCGGAGTTTGTATGTAACCCATTATGGAATGAATTAAATGATTCTCTTGGCTTTGATCTCCAACATGAACATCTTATGTGCTGCAGTGTAACTTTATCTTCCTGCGTCAGCGTTACCTCTGATAGAGTCAAAGTGCGGCGCTAATGCAATCACAGTGCAATAAAAGTCACAAGGCAGTGTTGATACAGTAACTCCCTCTAGTTCAACAGATTTAAAGCAGAAAAATAAACTGTTTAATAGATCATTAAGTAACATCCATACATGTACAGTATATCCCTCCCGCTGCCCCTCTGAGCCCTCACACAGCCGCCGCACTGCGAGGGCGGGCATCAGCTGTGGCCACATTAGTGTATTTTGGTCACAATAGAAAGAGGTGAGCATGCTGATTTAAAAAATACCCATCTAATTATGTTGTACCGAAGAA
Organism: Neodontobutis hainanensis; assembly: GCA_024349245.1. NCBI lineage: Eukaryota > Metazoa > Chordata > Actinopteri > Gobiiformes > Odontobutidae > Neodontobutis > Neodontobutis hainanensis. The sequence goes on along the minus strand of JALDNG010000238.1, from coordinate 159,269 downwards.
GAAATAATGAGTGTAGCCGCAGCAGGAGGGGGAAGTAAATGCTGGCGCTGTCGTTCATGGCGCCAAAAGTGCTTTAGAAATGCAACAGTATAAAGGACTCGTTCCGTCGTTTCACTGGGCAACAGCTGATGTGCTGGCAGAAAACTGTCAGGATTTATGTGTGTTCAGGGCAGCTGACGGGGAGGGGGTAACCAGTACAGTTGTTCCGGGCCTTGGGGTCTGGAGGGCCCCAAACTAAGCCCTCCTATGCTTTAGTAATATGTAGAAAACTATATATGGGGCCTCTGGCCATAGGGTTTGTCCAGGGCCCCATCATTTCTGTCAGCGGCCCTGGGTGCGCTAATAGTTTTGAAAAAGAAGTTATAGCCACGCAATGCTTTTTCAAACAAGTGCTCAACAGGACTGAGGATTTATTATGTCAAACTTTCTCTTTCACACAAAAACATAACTTTCAGTAATAGCTACAACATATCTTTATAGCTTCCACTAAAAACTGCAATGTTTTTTCTTTACCATAAGACTGAGACAAAAATAAATTATGGTAATTTCAAGAGAAAATGGTTAAAGACAATTTTTGTGAAACTTCTAACCGTTCTATGAAAGAGGTTCAGGGCCACTGTGGAAAAAATATATTTTTGAGGCGAGAAGTTTGAGATTCTGAGAGAGACAGACTTTGTGGTTGAAAAGAAAGTTGCAAAATCCATACAATAAACTATATAAATGCATTTAAGCACTAGTTGGTGAGGTTGCATTTGTTTGTTTTGCTCACTAATGTTTCAGAAAATACATTTTTAATATGCTCTTGCGGACTTTCTCTGGTACCAGACATTTCTGTTCACTGAAAGAAGAAAAGTGTCTTATTTTAGAGGTTTATCTTAGAAAATGATGGTGCACGTGGCAGAGTGGTTAGCACTGCGGCCTCACAGCAAGAAGGCTGTGAGTTCAAAACCTGGCCGCCTCTAAACATTCTTTGGCTGACTCTGGTCAGACTGTTCTTTCTGTGAGAAGTCTGCATGTCCTCTGCGTGTTACTGTGGGTTCTCTCCGGGTACTCCGGCTTCCTCCCACCGTCCAAAGACATGTATGTACAGGTTAATCGGCAACTCTAAAGTGTCCCTAGTGAATGAATGTGAGAGTAAATGGTTGTCTGTCACTGTCTGTCTCTCTGACAGCCCTGTGACTAACTGGCCACTGACCAGAGTGTACCTCAGGCCCAAAGCTGCTGGGATAGGCTCCAGTCACCCGTGAAAATGAATGAACAGGCAAGGGGGTGAGGAGTCAGAGCATATATTAATGACACAGACCAAACAGGGATGACAACAGAAATTTAGGTAGTGCAGCTTTAATGTGTAAAAATATCTTTAATGGAACAAATATTGTATTTATAATTAACTCTCCTTCTCTTCCTGTCACTTCTTCTCCACTCTCTCATAGAAGTACAGTGTTCACTGTTACTTTGTAAGCCTCTAGGTTTCAACCAAATCTAACGCTGAATCCGAAACACGTCATAACCACTGCTCTTTAACCTTTGTGAGCTATGTCATGAGGTCAACAGTAAGACGTTAGACGTGATTGCGCAAAAAATTGTGGGATGCCATTAAACTCCTACTGTTCGGTAAGGAACGTCCAGAGGTCTCCATGCTGAAGGAGGTTTGAAAGGTTGTTTTTGTATTCAATTGTCGTTGCAATCAAAACAAACACTTCTTCCTCGTCTTCCCACATGAGGAAACAGCCTACGACAAGTAAGATCTTTGTGTGAAGGGTTAGAATACTACCATTTTTGAGTCTGACAACCTATTAAACAGTAACATTAGGGGTTAGTGGTCCAGTGTGAGCAGTTAATAAGAAAAAAACATGAAACATGGATCGACTGATCTGTACTGTACAACAACATTTGGATGGCAGATTCTGCATAAACAAGATCATTTCAGAAACTAGGAACTGACTGACTGCATGTGTGTGCTGTCAGTGGGTGGGTCGAGAACATTAGCCTTCAGCTGAGTCATTTGAGTGCTTTCCATATTCATACTGTTCAACTGAAATTAGCATACACATACATTAAAGACATAAACTGTTTAATCGTCTAATAGCATATTGTAAAAATATTTATCTGTCACAAAACACAGCCTGATCTTAAGAAGTCATCTATTTTACGTTATGTTAATTGCAGATGATCAGATGAAGTAATGCACACACACAGCTTAAAATTAACACAAAACTATCAGAAGTTCCATCTGCTAAACGTCACAACAGCCAACATACAAACCCGTTAGTAGAACTCTTCTTTGTCCCTATTGTGTCTAATTTAGTGATTTTTTTTTAACTCGTGCGCTCATAAATCAATCTCACATACGTCTTTAACCGACAAAGTGATTTATGTAAATTGGGTGAACTGACTCGGTTAAACCGGGGCAGACTGCTCTGTACTCTGGTGTTATAGTTTATCTAAACGCTCAGTGCCACACAAGTACATAATGTTCCAAATGTTACGCTGGCATCAGCTGGAGAGCAGCTGGAGCAAATGTAGCGAAGAGTGAGAGTGATGGCAGTTAGGCCCGGGGTGAGAGGGACACAAAAAGGAAAACAAGACAGATTGCATGTGGTGTGAAGAAACAAAAAATAAACTGATAAAACAGATGTGGTAAAATGCATCTGAATAAAAAATAAACACGATGATGCATTTGAACAGCTGAAAGTGGATGTCAACTGACAAAAGGGACTGATCATTTGCAGAATAGACATGTTAGATATTCAACCAGGATCTGCAAATGCAAACTAATCTGGGCCAAACTGAGCCATGAAAACAGAAGAGGTGTAAAACAAAGCAAATTTCCAATTTATATATATTTTTTATATTTTTTCCATATTATACTTTTGTATAACGTTTGCATTCCCTCTTTATATTATTTGATTAGTGTCTGAAATTTCATCAAACACAGATGTTCACATTATCAACATCCAAGTTTTGCCTATATATATCATTTTGTACAGGTTGTGTTTAACACTACATGTAGATACACAACTGTTATTCAGGCTTTGTTGTCTATACCACTATTTTGTGTTTGCTATATAACCTGTATAGAGAACTAGTAGAATAAAGTAGGCTGAGAAGCTTAAAATGTTATGTTTGACGTACAAAGTATGCATCTATGTCAGGATGTCCGCTCTCTGGGTCTTATTTAGGAGCTTGAGTTAGCAGCAGCGAGGTAACTGTTTACAGCACATGTATCCAGTTAGACTCATTTAACACCTCACATGTGCTGGAGAACCACTTTGGTCTATTTTAGGTCTAGATCCCGGGCTCTTATGGGTCCCTCAGGCGGCTGACATTATGTGAAATAATGCCTAATATGAGCCAGTTTGTTCTGTCCTGCTGTGAGACTGATGCCATTTTTACAGTAAAGAGTTCTGTAAAAACATGCACACTGAAACTGTTCAAAGGCAACATAGTGAGTACCTCATTTGTCCTCTACTGACACTCTATGCACCATGGAGTGCACCATGTACTCCAGTGTAAACCAAACTGGAGTACATTCACTCTTGGGGCGCGTTTTCTCCTGACAAATTCAGTCTGATTAAAACAAAGTCAATCAAACTTTGGGGCGGCTTTCAACCGGACACCAGTGTGGTTTGTTTGTGGTAAGAACACAAACCAATCTGGCTCAACTTTTGGATTATACAGAATTGTTACATTATTCTGCAAAAATATCTCAAACTAATGTTCTAAGCTAATGTTCTCTACCCACTCACTAACAGCACATACATAGTCAGTCCAGCCATTAGCCAAAATCATCTTATTGCCGAATGCTACATTTGGTGGCTGAATGCTATTTCGTCTATTAACAGTGTATTGCCTGTGTCCATAAATCTCTATATTATAAGGTACACTCTCAGCAACTGACTTATGTAAAAGGCAAATAAAGAAATAAAAGAGCTGGCGTGAGACAACCCTTGGCAGCAGCTGATGAAACTTAAATGAGTGTCTGCCAACATATGGCGCTCTGTCAGACGTTCACAGTGACACAGCACATCAGTTCGAGTGGGGAAGCCTCAGCGGCAAGAGATGCGTGTGGAGCGACCGAGGAGGGGCATTGTGGCTTTGCTGTCAGCCGCGCTGCAGGGCGCTGCTCCATGAATACTGATGGAGCAGAGCTAAACCCACATCAGATGAGTCATCGGCTTTTCATGTGTCTCATCTTGTCTTCTCAAGGAACGAGCTACGTCTGTGCAAAAGCTGCCAGCGTCAGTCTTCACAGGGATGGTAATTGATAAAGCTGAATGGCAAGTGTGTAATGTGAATGTGTGAATTGATAAAAGGACATTTGTCAGTATTTTTTCTTCACTTCACCCTTTACTAGATCCTGCAAGAGCAAATTTATGTTATTTGATGTCTTCTGACGTCAGACCATGTAGCGGGGGCAGTAGCTCAGTGGGACTGAACCCACTTGAACCGCCCACCCGTTCAATCCCTCCTCAAAAGATCCCAAATCATTATAACATCCTGTTCTCCCCCACATACTGTCGTTGTGTCCTTGGGCTAGACACTTAACCTACATTACCTCCAGTGAAGTTCTGTAACACTGGTAATAGTTTAATGTGTGTAATGTGCTTTGAGTGCCTACTACAGTAGGTGGAAAAGCACTATATAAATAATAATAAATGTAACCTCACCTGTTCCTTTTTTGGTTTCAGACGTGAGACGCAGATATTAAAGGTGGAGTTCAACATAATAGCCTGTTAATTGGAGAAAAGAGAATCCTTACTTAGGCAAAAATGAGAAGCACTGTTCCCTCAAATGTTTTAGTGATTCACAGTTGCATTCTAATGTTTTTTTTATTTTAAAATTTTATTTACAAAACTTTATTTTTCCCAGAGAGGCAAGTAAATGTATGTGAGCAGCAGGAAAAAAAACGGTAAGAGAACACACATCCACATTTACATAAAATACTGTGCACAAAAGGGAAAAGAAGATAACGTTGTACAAAGGAAGCCTGTATCAGCAACAGATGTTTCCAGTTTCTTCCGGTCTTAAGTGACTAAAGTGAACAGAAACACTGTGAAAACCAGTCTTTTGTTACTACCAGTCAATCTTTGTTTAACAGAGGGAAATACATAAAACAAGCTTATAAGAGCCAATGGGTGACTAGTGCACTATATTACAGACATGTACATAGAAACTATATGCCATGCTCTTTATACAGCACTTAGTGAAATTAAACCCAAAAAGCACATGGCTAATAAGCATACATCCATACAGTAAACACAGTGTATTACAAACAGTTTGTGTTGAAGTCGGAGCAAACACACATTATTTGCATTCTTATTTTAACCATTAGACTGCAACCGTTTTCCTACATTCCTAAGTGGCTGAACAACTATAATTATATACATTACAGTATCTCACGTTTCCAACCAGAACAGAGCAAGTGTTGAAGTAGAGTAGAGTGTAGAGTTTACAGATGAGATGAGGAAATTCTGTTTTGACTGTCACTCCTCAACAATTAGCACTACTCTCATTTGATTTCCTGTTACGTTTGGTTCAAGCCATGGTAACACTGCCCAGCATTGCTTCTGGTACTAAGCTGCTCAGACCGGCGAGCTTCAGTGGATTCAACTATTCTTTCTCTTTACTCCACAGTCCGCTCCAACCACCAAAACTGAAATTTGAGCAGGGCCGTCACAGAATCTGAAAACTGATTGTAAATTGACTGAACTTCTTTGCTCCAGCAGAGAACAGAGAGGATGAACAATAGCTGTTCATTAAAGTGTGTGGTCACCTTAAACATGTGCCTCAATGATAAGTGTCAATATGAAATAAAAATGGCCAAAGCTATTGACGAGAACGACATTAGACAGCCCTATTTCAAACTAAAATACAACTTTCTCCAAAAAATAAGCTACTGTATTTTGACTTACAAATGTTTGTTTTGCTGCAGTACCAAGAGTGTCCACCTGTATCATTTTTGGCTATGTGGTTGTATCACATTCAGTTCTCATAATAAATCCATAAAAAACGTCTTGGGTTTCTCAATAGTTACTGTTTATAAATAATAATGGATTAGATTTTATATAAAGTGCTTTACAGAGTCCATTATTCATTCACTCCACAGTCACACACTGGTGGTGGTAAACTACCTCTGGGGCAGACTGCCAATGTGGCAGACAGAGTTCTGTCACATTGCGCCAACAGCCTTTTAAACCACCACCAAACATTGTCCCACATTCACACACCAGAGCCACAGACACTGGAGGATTAATGTTCTTGCCTAAGGGCACAACAGCAGTATGAACTGGAGAGCAGGAAGCACTGAGCCACTCCATGATACTTGAAAGCTTAACATAATGTCTTCCCTGTTTATACCGTTATTTGTGTCAATATGTCACCAGATTTGAGCGTGGGTTACTTGGCTCACTCGGGTTTGTGTCTGTTATAAAGAAAATAGTGGCAGAGAACAAGATGTACCAGCTACTGTTTTCCTGGTCTGGGTCCAACTCCAGGGGGCATGTGTGCTGCTATGTACTTTGTGGACCCCAAATGTCACGTCTCCACTGTTCTAACTATAACACGATACAGCCCAGTGACCTCAACATGCCCCCAACACTGTACCCCCTCATACCATGTCTGCCCTTGACTTCCTGTCCCATCATCAATATTTACAAAAACTGACTGGAGTGTTAATAGCGGTCGTACTTGACGTGTGAGGTGACCAGCGTGGCCAATGCCAAGCCTGCAGGCTGGCGCCAATGGCCTAAAGACAAAACAGAACCCTTCTGACTGGCCAAAACATGTGCACTGAGAATCTAAAGTGGTAATCCTCACAATCCTCTTTTTTATTTTGGCAACATGTCTCGTGCTAAGTGATCTTTACAGCACTGTTTTGGCTCAGTGACTACAACCTATCTCCAGTCTGGAGATAAGTCTACTTGTCCTTCTGTTTGTTCCAAAATACTAAAAAGTTTTATCTATCGGGATATTGTTCCCATGAAAGTAAGTCTGGTTCTTGCTGCCAGATGTTCCCACGGGCTATAATAATAGAGCACAACCCTTTCATAGCTCACTGCTATCAAAAGATATTATAATATGAGTATATGGCCGTAGCAGGATTAGGCAATCCTTGATTTAATTCCACAAAGAACATTTATCCCAAAACCAGCTAATTGCTCACTGGCTACGGCTAAAAGTCCACAGCGTCACCAGGGCTTGAGAAAATTCCAAGAACCAAAAAGACTTTGGAAACAATAAATCTTAAAATCTAGAACTGTCTTGGATAGTTTTGTACATGTACAATAAGAATTATGACTTGTTTTGCTTTATTTTTGCACAAACAGCAATCTTTCTTCCACAAACGATTGTACCTCTTGCTAAATTAAGATACAATTTTGGTTACAGCAATCTTGCAATTATTTTCTGTTGTTCTGTAAAGTCCAGCATAACGTTTTCCTAAACATCCAGGGACTTGTAGCTTGTCGATTTCAGCTGGTGTAGCCTAAATGCTCAAATAAACACAGCAGCTAAATATTAGGCCAATTGCTAATGTTTGCTCTCGATTGTCATTTGCCAAAATCATCTTCTTTATGCATATTGTACTATTGGAGTCTATTTTCCTTTTGTCTCTTGACAATGTAAAGTTGTCTACAAACAGCACAAGGATCTTACAAGATTAAACACTTTGCTATGGAAGCTAGCGGTAGTCTCTTCAGACCGGGACGAAGTGTCCGCCTGGGATGGCACCACGCTGATGCCGAGAGGAGTTAGTGAGGAGATGAACGGAGGAATGGGGAAAGGCCGTGATAAGTGAGGGAAATCAGGGTTTAAGGGCTTTACTCTAACTCCACCAAATTATTCCAAGGCTGCAAAAAATGGAGCCAAGTGGGAGGAGGACTCAGAGCTACACCCGGCTCGAATAATGAAGTTCTCTGCCAAAGCACACAACACAGAGCTAAAAGATACTTAATACATACTTAATTTTTGATTCTTTCGACACTTTTCATTGACTTTGACAAGCTTTACAACATTAACAATATCTGGATTAACTGTAAAAGCTTTGACTATTCCAGACAGTTGTACAGGAAAACCATGGGACCGTCGACCCAAAACAAGATGTACTTTGAAGATTCAATTGCAGGTTACTTAATATAATCCTTATTCATTGTAATATGTCAAATAACAAAGTGGCACAAAGTCTACTTTTAGTTAGGGTGCATGGTTTTTGGCATTTTTGGCAACACCTAGTGGCCAGAAAGCAGATTCCAGTTACACTCCACACACCTCCTTTTCCAGATGAGCATCTAAAGTGACCAGTAGGCATTTATTTTCACTGCATGATTCCAACAGGATGCATCAAATCCAGCCAATCCAGCTACCAGAGCCAAGATATGACAGTGTCTGTGTCACTTTTGGTGTGAAATAATCACCAGAGCATGTGAACAGCTATAGTAACCCTAGTAACCCAGTTCTTCCATGGAGATGAATCTCCTGTCCAGCATGATCTGGTCTGTTCAAATGCCATCAACTTCCCTCTGTAGAAACCTTGTCAGACCAATTGTAAGCGTTTCTCTGAAATGGGGCGGGCTTTGTGGCATGCTTCGTTTCTCTGTTTAGTTTTTCACCCAGAGGCGGTTCATTCTGAGTATGACAGTACTACTCACTAAATTCTATGTCTGTTCAATGGCATTCAGAGAGAGTTTATTCTGAATCCATTTGTTTTGCCTCCTGAAAATCTAACTTAAATTGACAACCAAACATATACAGTTTTATATTATTTTTGTGTATACAATCTTGAAAAGAGTTTTGATAGTCACTAGTTTGACATTAAGAAAGAAAAGGACAGTGTTCATCTTATTAATAGTTATAGTAAGTTCTTCGCTAATCTAAAAATGACTGTCACTCTAAAACCAGGGGTGGGCAAACTAAGGCCCGGGGGCCACATGTGGCTCGTTGGACTGCTTAATCCGTCTCGCCAAGCATTCATTTTATTGATAATTAAACACTGCATTAAACACTTCAATATTCTGCAGTGATCAGTTTATTTCACTATGACATGCTACAAAAGGTAATAACCTTTCCTAAAACTATCATCTGTACTCTCAGAGAGATAGTTTTCACTGGTTTTATAACAAACTGTAAAGAGTGGATCTAAAACTGAGGAGGTGCAGCTGTGACTGTGGTGGTGAATATACAGTGTTTATTGCACAAGTTGTTTTGCCTATAGTCCAAACTTTAAACTGTAGGCAAAGAAATGTGTTTTCATTGAGCATAAGTGAGTTCCCCGTTTTGACCCGGTCCCATGTTCTAATGGGGCCCCTGGGGAAAAGTTATTGCCCAGGTCAACAGTGGTCTCTGATGTGTTACTCTGTGATGCTGTCCGGCTCTGGAGCAAGCTTATGTGTAACTGCAACTTTTACAATAAAGGTGCCTAGACAGGTCAAGTAAAAAAAGAAACAGGTCATCTCATCAGATGGCCATCCTCCTTGAGACTGGTTGATAATTTACTTGATGGGGGTGTTGCTGTTGTCTTTTTTCTCTTTTGAAAAGTGCTGAACAAAGTCAGATAAAATAAAAAAGAATATTATCTTAAAATAGTGAATTGTGGGATGTCAATCTAATTAGCAGCTCCAACTTACATCAGAAATTATGTCACAGATTTAGACAAAGTTGGATCAACTGCTGTTCCAAAAATAGCTGGTTTGTGGAGTGGTGTTTATCCGCTAAGGCGCTAATTACAAGCTAAAAACAGGATCCTGCCGATTTTGAAGTTGACACTGCTGAGTGTTTGCAGATAAAGACGTGTGAGAAACACCACAGTCGGTATACTCCTACTACTCTATACTCCACACAGATCACATATTGATATGTGTGGCCGTGCCGTTACATTGTGCTCTACCTCTCCACCTGATTAAACTTTCTAAAGCACGTTGCATAATACATGTAAGGGAAGCAGGGCACTGGAGATTTAGACCAGCAGCCTGGCTCTCTGTGATGAAGCGATTGCATAAGGAAGAAGAGAGGAGGGATTCAGGTCATGGTGGCTGACTGTGGGAGTTACTCTGAGTGATTAGGACAGACACATTCTGGCTACTCGAGCGCTGGCTGGCTGTCTGCAGAGCACGAAGAAGACCGTGTTAGCCCTCTCCACTCCACTTTTCCTGACCTCCCAGTGGGCTCTTCTAAAAATAACACTCCACAGCAGGTCGACACTTGCAGCATCACGGCCTGTGACAGCCCCAACCTGAAGAACACAAACACACTATTTATGTCAGATAGGCCAACACAGTGTGGGTTTTTACTTGGAAAAATATGATGCACTCTGTAACTTACCACATTATAAGCGCTTTGGAGAAGGACATAGCCATACAAATTGATTTCACTTTAATTCAGTTTTATCTGTAGATTCTTTTAGTGTTTGTATACACAAGCACACATGGGAGGCTAAGCAGGCCCTAATACGTTTCCAACTGTATGACTTGTGTGTGCTGTCAATGAGTGCATAGAGAACTGACGGTATAGTTTCCATTTTCTTTTGTAACCCCTTGGCCTTTGGTCTGCTTTCCAAAGGGTGGAGCTGATTGGCTGATAATCCTTCTTGTTTTCTCATATTTCAAGGGGAATTTGCTAAATGTACTTTTTCAAAACAAAGATTGCAACTGATGTTTGTAATTCACAGCTATGTGACTTTTACATTAGTTGCATTGCATTGACTTGTGACATTATTAGTGAGTCCCTAAAATGTAGGAAAGTGGCACAGCTCTATGAATGTAATAGTGAGAAAGCTAGATGTACCACAAACACAACTTTAGTGTCACAGACATTAGATTAATCTCACATGAGAAAAGATGCTCTGCACCAGATTAAGCAACACGCTCATTTCCATCCAATCCCCGGGCAGGAGAGCGTAACAATAAAAACACAACAAAGCACCCATTTGTTGCACTTGTGTGACGTAGCAGACGCTGATGTCCTGCACACAGCACTGTGGAAATGTGAGCCTCTTCAGGGGTTTCGTTAAGCTTTAGCAGGCAGTTGCTAACACAGCTTGGAAACAGCAATATTCCACAGTGATTTTTTTTTATGTTTTAGGGATTAACTATCCGACTCTCTTGACCATTTAAAACCAGTAATTTCCTACTAAGTTGCCAACTAAGCCATTAGCAAAAAAAAAAAAAAAAAGTAGGCATGAGAGTATTAATAAAAAGAAGAAAAATACACAACTAATAGGTTTCAAAGTAAATATACCTAAAATAAATCTTTAGACAGATGTGTTGTATTGGGACATATTAGCACTGGTACAACTTTATGTCCCATTATGTAATCACTGGTTTGTAATAAATTCAGATCAGCGTTAAAGAACAAAAAATTAAATATTCAGGAGCGGTCCATCACACACCGAGAACACCTGTCACTTATTGCCTCGACATCAGTCACTCACTGTTTGGCTCTGAGCAGGAAAAAGTGCTGACTTAGCTCTGTGTTTGTGTCTGTGTGTTCTCGTATGTGTTATTCTGGCTGGTACGTTACATAACAACACAAGCAGCAGCAGAGGGAAGTGTAGAGTAAGGTTTAACAGTGTAATCTGTCAGCTGGATGCCCTGGAGTAAGTCAAATAATTATTACAGACCCTTTTAATGTTTGCAAACAACATGAGCTACAAGCACATTTTGGCAGAAAAAAAAAACTCAAGCAGAACATTTATAAAAGACAAGGGCATTAGCCACCAAAAAATTTAAAAATCTGTAAAAAAAAAAAAAAAAAAAAAAAAAAGGTAACCAAATGGGGATGTGTGTGCTGTCAGTGAGGGGGTAGAGAACATAGCGAGTGCTCAATATTTAGCTGCTCAATTTATACGAGCGTTAAGGCTACACCAGCTAAAGGAAATAGTCTGTTAAACTGAAATCTGACAGAAAGGATTAGCATAGACAAAGCCACAAAACTTACATGAAAGTAAAATGCAGACATAAACATTGTAAAAATAAATAATAGGTAAATTAACTTTAGGATTATTAACTTGAATGTGAAATAATAAACATAAATGTGAAATACAGTATGTCCTATTGTTGTTTACATTGTTGAAATGTGTGTATCTTGTTGATGACGCTTGTCTCAAAACGAATGGGTAACTCATTTAGTTGACTATTTTGACATGAGACTGAGAAGAGAAACTTCCAGTGAGGTGAATCTAACAGCCAAGTGAAGAGTACATGGACATATGCTGCTCCCTAGTGGAGATGAACGTTTATTACAGGTCATATGCTAAATCTTGGGGCAACAGGATGTTGTGGGAACCCAATGTAAATTTTGAAAGTTGGGATGTTTTTTAGTATGTAACCTATAAATGTGAGAGTTTGAAAGCAGACAGCACAAGCACATCATTGTGAACCAAAATGTGGTCAATTTATTAGCAACATACTGTATATTGTGGAAATATTTCTGAATATTTTACGACATGGATGTTGTTCAGTCACTACAACACCAGAGGGTGCTATGGTTCATGCAGCCTAGTTCAGCAGTCAGGAAATATGCTGTCATTTTTTTTTTCCAGTATATTTTTTATTAATTTTCACAAAAGATGAACAGAACATAAAACAAGTAAAAATGCAACATGCATGTAACCATTATAAACATTACAAATGCACATTATGTATAGAAACACACATAAGGATAACTTCTTTTGCATTATTTTTCTATTTATTTATGGTAAACATACTTAAGTGGATCTGAACTCTTAAGTGTTTAGTTGTATTAATTTGAACACTCATATAAATGTATAAAATGATGATGACACTGAAAGACTGAAGGATCTGCAAGTCTTTTGACAAATTTCAAATGTCAAATTTACCAGGTTTTGCACTCCCAGATCAAATCTCGTTCTTTGTTTCTCTGAGCTGTAAACAGAAGAACACTTGTAAAGGTTATTTAATCTCTAATCCTTGATTTTTTTGGAGTGCACCAGCAGACAGTCTGCCAGTATTGAGTGTCAGGGGAGCCGCTGTGAATCTCAATCACATCCTTCATCTCTCAACTGTGGATGTCAACTGTCAGTCTGCTACCACCTACCTGCTTCAAACCTTTCAGCTCCTACTGCCCGCTGATGATATACAGCCATGGGATCCTGCTCATCTCCTGTCAATGCGTGTGAGCGGCCGCTATCACTTCAATAGGCTCCAAATGATATGGCCATAACAGATGCAGCTCATGAATCAAAGGTCCGAAAACCACCCGGCTCGCTGATGTGTTCCACAGGTGCTACTTTCTGATCCTCACAAAATTAGGCAGATGGCCTCTACCACTCTACTGTCCTGCAGTGTGGGTCTACTGACAATGTCCCATCAAAGGAATGGTACAAAATAGCTCACCCTTTTAGTTTACCTTCCTCCAGTTACAGGAGGGGTATTTATTTGACATATTTAGGTGCTATGTCTTTAGCAGTGACTGTAAAAGAGGCACGCATGTTAGCTCAATGTTGGACTATTAGGACCTGTGCTTCCTCATCAAAGGCTGTTAAACTGATGAGATTAGATACAGATTGCTAAAACCACTAATCTTTATTAATGTAAAATGGACGTTGTCATCATAAAGTTAGACATTATACTGTAACACACATACAACTTGAGGGCTAAAAAAGAAAGGAAGGCTAGGGCTAGTTAGCATTTTTGATACATGTTGCATTGAAAATTGTTTTAAATAGGGCAATAATTATTATAAATTGAGCTTTTGACAGACCCTTTCACAAGTGTCATTAAATGGCGCACACATTTTGATTCTGGAAGTAGCACTCTTTCCAGTAAATTTTGCCGAGAGAGCAAACTAAAACTAGCAGCAACAATATGTTTTTAGACAACAAAAGTATATTTTTAAGTGTACATTGACAGAGTAATATGGTCGGCCATACTTTTGTCTAACAAAACATAATCATTCAATGACTTTTAGCACATAGCCTTTGTTTTTTGATGATGTACCAGCAAATGGAGCCACTCAGTAACGTTCTACCGAGGCACTGACATTAAACACGTTGCCTTTTAACAAGACCATCTTAAAGCCATTTTTTGTCATTGGTTTAGCCTATGTAACCAAAAGAGGAGCACAGCTTATTAGCTTAATGGTCTATTTGTTCTGGTAGGTATTTGTTCAGTGTTTAAAATGTGTTTTTTATTGATTCCTTATGCTAACCAGCACTGATTAGAGCAGGGGTCTCAAACTCGCGGCCCGGGGGCCAGCTGCAGCCCGCAGGACGATATGAAAGTTTAATGTTAGTGCACTCAGTTTTATATGAATGCCATGTTACCATGTTGTGTGTGGAAGGTTTCTTTTTGTGCTTGAGCTGAACCAACCTACCATCACAGTGGAGGATATGGCTCCTGGGGGCGGGCCATCGGCTGGGCTTGATGCAGGCAGAGAAACATTTCACAGCTATGGAGGAGCCTGTGTAACATCACGTAGCCTTTATAAAATTACTGCTTCTTACTGTGTTTGAAATGAGCATGTTTGACCTTGAGCTGGACAAATTCAATGTTCCCTGGATTGGATTTGGCATCATGTGGATTGTATTTTGTTTTCCCATCATTTGAAATGAATTGATTTGTTTGAAAGTTGATGGCAATTTCACCGCCTCTATCCATGTGGATTTGTTATCATTACGAATCTGCAAATTAATGCCGATGTTCTGTTGACAATATCACTTAGGGGAGTGGACATCCCATGGGCCCACTCAGCAGCTCATTCATGTTCTTCAATATTCCATTTAAGTTCAGGATAGGTTCAGAAGAACCCATTGAACTTAAAGAACTGTTAGTAATGACGTTTGAGAGGATTTAACAAAGCTTTTTTTGTGGAATACCTGATCTAGCCCAGCCTCACCCAGACTCTGCCTCCTGCGGCCCCCAATTAATTTGAGTTTGAGACCCCTGGTTTAGAGTATCTCACCCATGACTGTTTTCTGTAATTAATACAGAACAGTGGCATTTTTCCCAAGCTAGCCTTCTAAACTTCTTTCTTTTTTTCTTTTTTCTTTGACCCAAAAATATAAAAAAATAAATGGCTTTAAAGTGAGCTTAACAAGAAAAGAAAAAAATAGATTGACACAGTCAGTAAAGATGTGTTATTTATTATTATAAATTTACTAGAAACAACAGCTGACTGTATACAATACATTTTAATGCTCTTTAAAAACTGTCAGCAAGATCTGTTTTCTTTTTTTACTTTTCTTTAATGGCTTTTTGCTTGAATAATTGTGACTTGCTGCATTTAGTTTGAAAAAAGTGTGAACCAATGGCAAAAGCACTTTCACACTTCAGCTAACTGAACAAACTTTCTGCACCAAGACTAGCTTTAGTCCGTTATGGTACAAATAAGTGTTTTTAAAGATATTTTTGGTCATGGAACAGAGAGCATGACAGTTGGACAGTAGTAGTAAAGTAAATGTATTCCGCTGGGTTACTTTTACATTTAGAGGATAGGTTCATAGATTTTATTTTATAGTTGTCAATGTCACTAATGCCTCAGCATTATTAGACGGCTCACTGTGACTGACCTACTTAGATTTCAGTATGGCCATGACAAAGTTTGTGAAAGTACAAAAATATTGAAAAGTAATACAGTTATCTGCGGGCTGGCAGTAAAACGTGTTTGTTTTTCACTAATGTTTTAAAAAGTGTTCCAAGGTGCATCAGGTCCAATCTTTTTCTTCTCTCAAGCTTCAACAGCTGCTGAAGTGTACGCCTGTCTCCCCGAGGGTTTTACCAGTAAAGCAGCTCCGTACATGGCTTGATCCTGGCCCCCCTCACCGCTGTGGATGGGAGAAACAGAGTCTCATCTGGGAAGGAGAACACCCTCGTCGAAGCCCACCAAAGCCTGCTGCTAACACAGAGCTGCCTGCTGGCACGCCATGAAACACATAACTCTTGTATGGAGGTGATCTAAGGTTTACGGTCTGGGCTCCCTACCCAATTAGACTACTAGACTATAGAGGCCAAATTTTTACAATACCACAGGACTCTTTGGAATTGATGGTTTTGTTTGAGGTGCACGGGTAGGGGGCCTCTGTGGTTGTGAGTTATTTCCCTGTGTTCTTTAACTTTTAAAACCACTAAAAGGTTTACATAAAGATTCATTGGCATGTACCATTTGTAAGGCCTTTTTAAGAAACCTTTTATTTTCACAAATTTCAAAATTATCAAAAATACAATATACATCAACATTACAAAAATAATGTAATAATGTATGATAATAAATAGCTAACATTTAAAGACAGACATGTAGACTGGTGCTCAGAATGCACATGCATTTGGCACAGACTGATTTGTTTACAGGAACATCAAAATATGAATAATATATGTTCTCTTATGGCTGGCATTTCAACAAACCACACCAATGTCATAGAGAGGAAATATATCAAACGGCAGCTTTCCTGATCAGCAGATATAGAGTTTTAAAGATAAATCTTGTTAGTGAAGCATAAACATTGTCTTAAAATAAAACATTACTGCAATGAAAGTTTGAAAGATAAAAGACTACTTTCTGACTCCACGCTGTGTTCAGTCTACTGTGGACTGTTGGTGATGGCTTTGAGAATGTCACATGTGTTTTTTGAAATCACTTCTTTGAGCTTCCGTACCCGGCGAGGACTGGACGCGCCCACAAAGCTCTCTGGCTGCAGGACGGCCATGCCGTCATTCACATTGCCCATGATGATGACCTGGCCCTCTGCAGTGGCCCCTGTGATGTTGGGGCAGGGGCACTTCCAGTCCATGTTCAGGAAGGTCACCTCAAGAGGCTCTTTGCCAAAGAAACGAAGGCCCATCATCTCATCTTTGAGGATCTCTTCGACAGTGACGAGTGCATGACCCGAGTCCTTCTCCTCCGTGAGCTCTGTCATCCGGCCCAGAATGACAAAGTCACTCCTGCAGAAGCTGGTCACCATCTTGCCCCTAGGCTTGCAGGCCTTGCAGTGGTGGTTTTTGGGGTAGGGGCACAATTCTTCACAGGCTTCTTTGGACTCAAAGTTGTTGTCATTGCCCTCACATCCTCCATAGATGAAGGACTGGCACTGGCGCAGGGTGCTGCTGTAGGACCAGCGGGGCTCGTATGCCTTACAGGGGCCCTGCAGGCTGGGCAGTCCACAGGGGCCTGACAGCTCAGGGCCGCAGCAGCGCATGCACGCCTCATACGTGTGGAAGACCCTCCTGGGCAGCTGCTTGTTGGTGTTGCCCTGGCAGTGGTTAAAGGAGAAGCAGTTGTTGGTCTTGGGCTCATAGTACCAGCTGACTCTCTCCATCTCACTGGCGCAGTCCTCCGGGCTGTCAGGGGGCCTCACACATTCCTCAGGCGGGCAGCGGCTCATGTTGGCCTCCAGCCCCTTGAGGGGCTCTGGGGGCAGCACAGTGAGGGGGTGGTGGGCTTGGACAGAGCCGGATGGGTTCTGGGCTGTGCAGGTGTAGACCCCTGAGTCCTGGGGCTGGGCGTTGTAGATGACCAGCTGGCCAATGTTAGTGACCACCAAGTTCCCCCTCACGTGGTTGGGCCTCATGAGGACCCTCTCTCCACCGTCCGCCTGCTGCTTCTCCCACGTAATGTCGGGCTGGGGCCGCCCAGTGACATCACACAGGAAACTGGCCGTGTCCCCCATACTGACCGTCTGGGGCTGAGGACTGCTGACCACAGCAGGAGGCTGGGGCTCTGTCGGAGGGGGGGGACTGGCCTTTAGCGGGGAAGTGGTGGGACGAAGAGTGGTAGCCTGTGGCAACGGAGGGCTGGTGTTGGGCCAGGTGAGGTGGAAGCGGCAGGTGACCACTGCCAGAGTGACGCCTTTTGAGCAGGCCTCTGCGTCCATGAAGCACTTGTTGTAGTAGGTCATCCCGTCGGAGGCGCAGGTGAAGTGGGGCTCCCTTTCACAGCGGTCCTTACACTTGCAGACGGGCTGGCCGTCCCAAATGTCACACTCGGACCCTTGCTGCGTGCACATGAAGCTGGTGCATGTGGCCTCTTTGGGCATTCCCACGGGGCCTTTATCTTTTTCCACATAACGGGCCGCCACACAACTGTGATTCCCACAAACATTCTGGCAGCACTTCTCGTGTGGCTCACACTCCTGGAGAAGAGTGAGAGGAGCACATTTAAGAAACATTATAAACATCCACATAATTAGAATAATAATACATAGATAACTGCACCTAAAGAAATACATTTTTTAAAATATGAATCATTTAAAAAATCATTTTGATTTTGATTATTTAAATAGTGGCTCTGTGCAGGAATAGCCCTCAGAAAATGACTGAGAACCTCCACAGACATGTAATAACAGTAGGCTATATCATGTCAGGGGCTGTGCAAGTAACAACGCAAGAATTCTACACAAATTATTTTTTTTAAACAGAAGAAACTAAAGACATGTTTTTTTTCGCAGTTTGAGGAGGACACGGAAAGTTTACCTGGTCACTGAGGCACTCGCGCGTGCACGTGCTCATGGCGTCCACCCACAGGTTGGGATTCATGTCGTTGGGGCAGATGCCCGCGTGAGAGTAGGTGATGGCGGGCAATACTCCGAGCAGCAGCTCCATCCACATGCACGTGCACGCGAGGAACCAGATCCATCGCGGGACCAGCCTCCGGCTCATGGCGCAGTCAGAGTCAGCGGCACAAACACTGCGTAAACTCCGACAAAAGTCTGTGAACGGATGAATAAAACTAAACCCGGGTCACGTGGACAAACGCGCAGCAGATGGAGCCACGTATCGTCGTTTCAGTGATGCTGCTCCATGAACGCGCACCGGGGAACAACATGACTCCTCTGAGGCGCTCGTGAGATGCTCGGGAGGGTTTTGAGTCCCGCTGAGGCCGGCTCTGGGCTGGTTCTGGCGGGCACCTGTCTGCGCCGGGATCCCCTTAACCCTTTGTGCGCTCCAGCAGACATTTACAAGTCATATTCCAGGCGCCTGTCTGTCACAACTACTCAGTAAAACACTCAAGCAGCCATGCCTTTTTCTATTTGATTATTTATCCATAATACAGGAAAGCTTATCAACAAACATGCTTAAATATTATGTTATCTTATTTTTATGGTGTTGTGTCACATTCTTTTAAGAAGGACTGGGCCTATATTTTTCATTATCAGCAGAATTCATAGTTCATAGTTATAGTTCTAGTAAATACAGATACAACAAACATTAAAGACAAACAAGAAAACAAAATCCAGGGACTTTTAAAAAGCTGTTACATAAAATAGTAAAACACAATTTGTATGAAATGAGTGGTAGTTGTCATTGACATAAGGTGAAAATATTTCTTGTATTTACAATTTTTTTTCTAGCATTAAAAGACATGTTATTAACCCTGTTTGCTTCTACATGGACATGTGATAAAACAACGTGATGTCTCTAATTCTGGGTTTTAAACCTCAGGGTCGGACATGCTCCAGTCATACAAAGCAGGTCTTTATCAGAGACTTAAAGGAAGCACTAACACTTACAGAAATGCACGGCTCTGTTCTTGGCATCGTCTCGACATGAAAGCCTTAATGGCAACTTTCGAAAACAAGTCAACACTACTTTGCATTTATGAGACTGGCTTCCTGTGTTGGACCTAAAATAACAGACCGTTTCCAGCACATTCTCCAGAAGAGGTGAGACGAGGACAATACCATGTTTAACAAAAAGTTAGTGAAGATCAGGTGCTGGGCGTTTGCTGGCAGCGGACACGAGTGAAGGTGTGCTCAAGCTCATTTCCCTGAAGGTTTCTACATCGTGCAGTTCAGCTGAGGACAAACTGACTTTAGACCACCTTCCAGGGCAATAACAGCAGCACCATGTGTGTCTTTATGCACAGAATAAAAATCTGAAGTCAGCTCTGCATGCACGTGTAGAACTGAGTCTACACAGCCCACCATGGAAGGCCTCATGCAACAGAAACACACACAGCATTACTTTGAAGACAAACAGACTGGGTGTATTCAAAGAACTCAATGTAGGACGCCATTCAGAGCTGGACGTTTTCTTACACGCCCTCATTGTTAGATAACATGCTTTTATTTTCATGAACACATCCTTCTGAGCCCGTCATGTTCCACTGAAGACAGATACTTCCCCGGGCTACAAACATGCTACAAGTGCTACACCTGTTCTTTTTTTCTGTGGAAGTGAAACTCTCCTGAAAGTACCTTCAGGCAAAAGGATAGTTAAGGATTCCATACACAGTCAGGAGGAGTTCACACAAACTTAAACAGGAATTCTCAGGGTTTTTTCAATTTTGAATGTTTTAATGCGCTTCAGGGTCAGTGCTTTAAGTGGACAATAATTCTAATGCAATGTAATACATGGACGCTTTGGAGGATTGTACAAGAATTTTTGCCTTTCTCACTTAGTTCTTAAGGATATATTTATGTTTTCCAACACAAATTAAATTCATTTATTCATTTTTACACCACTTAGTCCCGTTAGGGGTCATGGGTGACTGGAGCCTATCCCAGCAGCTTTGGGCTTGATACACCCTGGACAGTGGGAAGTTGGTTGCAGAGCTGACATTTAGAGACAAACAGTGACAGAAAACCATTCACTCACACATTTATTCACTAGGAACACTTCAGATTTAGTACCCAGAAAACCCACAGTAACACGTGCAGCCTCTTCACAGAAAGGAAGAGTCAGGATGGGTTTGAACTAACAACCTTCTTGCTGTAAAAATTTTTAATAGGCTTGTAGGCTTCTTATTGTGTGTTCCCTCCAAGCTTTTTATTTTTGTTCATAAGCCACTTGTACTCAGAGGGGAAATGGTGTACCTGTGTTTTTGACTAGTTGTGCCCGTAAACCAGCACAGCATAATTTTACAAGTGTGTGTTTAGTCTTTCCTTCTCGTTCCTCTTCTCTATTCCACGAGCTAGGGTATGACAGCATTTGTTTCAATAAAAAACAGACAGGGATGCACATGCACATGTCAGGTAATCCTCGAAAGAAAGCATAAATTAAGGGGTAATGAAGTCTTAGAGTTTAATTTACAGCGGGACAAAGTTAGTAGAGCGTACAGCGAGCTTTGAGAAGCTGTGAGTTTAGTGAGTCCAGGAGGACATTTGGTAGGTCTCAGAGACATTCTGGAAAACTGTTTGGTGACTCAGAAGAGAAAACACTGTGTATAGGACAATGTCAGAAGGTGGATAACTCCTGAAATATAATATATATATATATATATATATATATATATAATATATAATATTGTGTAATAAATAAAAATATATAATCCCTGAAATGGCTTCCGTTGAAGAAGCAGAGTCTGGGGCGAGAGTGAGTCGATCCTGACCCAAACTGAAGTAAAGGAAGCAGTCCAAAAGCTCTCTGGATGTTGTCAGGTTATTTTACTACTCAGGAGTAGTTAGAGTAGTAAAAGTACTTAAACAGTCTTAAACCTTTTTTTCAAGATGTCCTGGATGACTGAGCACCTTCACAGACATACGCAGGAGTATTGCAAATTGACTTTTTCTATGTACACATTTCTGTTTCTCTCAAATATTGTTCACAAATCTGTCCAAATCTGTGTAAGTGAGCCCGAGATAATCCGCCCCCCTCTTAGGTGTGGCATATCAGGATGCTGATTAGAGAGCAGGAATATTGTGCCTTAGGCTGGCCACCTCTTAAATGTCTTTTGTGTACGTCTAAGATCTTTCAGTTTAGCTCATAAAAAATGGGGCAAAAACAAAAGTGTTGCATTTAAATTTTTGTTCAATATAATTTTATACAGCACTTTTGTCACTTCTTGGGCGCTCAGAGTGCTTTGCATGACGCTTTTCTTTCACCGTTTTCACACACACAAGAACACACACACATTCATACTGTGGTTGTGTGGGGCCAGTGGATCAAGAGGTGTCTTCCCATAACCGGAAGGTTGCTGGTTAAATTCCTGCTCTCCCCAGTTGATACTGTCATTTTGTCTTTGGGCAAGACCCACCTTTCCTCCAGTGTCTGTAGCTCTGGTGTATGAATGCGTGTGACTGTAGAAGTGAGTTTAGTGGGGGTTGGAGAAGGCTGTGAGTGCCTTGTGTATGGCAGCCCCCCTCTCTGTCTGCTCCAGGGGTGAGTGTTTGTGAATGAGGTGAATGGAAGCATAATGTAAAGCTTTGGGTGCCCGAGAAGGGTACAAAAAAGCACTCCTTAACAATCCTACAGGAAGAGTCTGGAGGATCTGGAGAGAGTTTCTCAGACCCTGTGTTCACTCAGGAATGATTATTGGAAGCCTGTGTGCCCTTAAAGTGTACTAAGAAATATCAAATAAAACTAAAACAGGCCAAGCCGTGCTCGAAATGCAGAATGGTAAAACGGTGGGTGGGTGGTCTTAGTGGATTGAAAAACAAGTACATCATTGAGCAACATGATAAGTGAGCCTGAAACAGGCCAGGGAGCATGCTGTTTGTTTCCTGACGGGATACACAGCCTGCAGCATAAACGCTGGGACAAATCAGAGTCAGAGACAAACTTTGTGCCATGTAATGCTTTGCTCATGGGTTGGGACATTACCTAACAAGCTGGCATATGTTAGAAACTCTGTACAAAGTCAGTATTCCACAGTCATGAGGTTCTGGGGACCTCAGGTGAACTATCACTACTGGCTCAGAAAAGGCCCACTGAGACTTACTTGTAAGATGAAATGTAACTGTAAAAAGAATTTGCGTTGGACTTTGATGGACAAAAGTCTCTTTAGGCCATTAATCATAATCCGGCATCAATAAAAGACAAATAACTGTGATTGACAAGAGCCTTATAGAGCCATTATAATATTAATATAAGCACACGTTTAGACATTAGATATTTCATTATTATTGCTTGACAGAACCGAGTAAGCAGGCGACTGCTGCTGAATGATTCAGCACCTGCTGCGGCAATAAGCATGATGGCTGGTCATTTAACTGCACCGCTTTAATTTCACAGACCATAATTCCATGTGCACAAAATATTTTTTACAAATAAAAAAATTATATTTATGTGTGCACAAAGAAAAAATACTTAAAGAAACAGTATAAAAATACAAAATTCTTAAGGTTTTGCCCAAACTGACAGAGGTGTCTGTTGGACAACACTGAAAAAAAAAGCTGGAAGGTGCAGCGTCTGAAACTGGAACGTGAGAACTGATCTGAGGTAAACTGTAGAAAGTAAGTTAATACCAGGTGGGAATGTCGTGTCAAGAGAGAGAAAGGGCAGGTTAATGAATGGGGCCAAAGTCACCTTTTACCGACGTAATGTAGCTGTTTTTGTTCATAGCCAGTTAAATATCACTCAGTCCAACCAAACAGTTTAAGTATTCAAAAACCTTAACTCGAGTAAGTAAAAGAAGTCTGACTGAAGTTTCCACCTGACGCAGCAGTTTTTGGCTTAAAAATTGCTGCTCAAAGGTTAACAATGTATCTTTTATCTCAGTCTCAACATCAGCGTCTCACAATTACACAATTATTCTAAATGGTTCTACTGGATATGTTCAAACCTAGTAGCACATGTATGTTAAGAGGACAATAAATGACCTGTACATGTTATATTTTCATTTATATATAAGCTATTAGAACATACAGTATGTCACAGTCATTTGGAGTTACCTCTGGTGATAGAAATAATAGAGTGTGAGCGCCCCCTGCTGGACCTTTTGTATAATGTGCTTTCTGTAACTCAGAAAAGCATTGTGTTATACGTAAGAAGTTTAAAAGGAGATTGCTGTCCCTAAACTACATTAGAACTTGCTTCTCTACTGACCATAATTTTTAAAGATTCATCTGTATCAGTTGGCTTTTATTCCACCTGCATTGTTTTTTTTATTTATTTATTCTGCATTGCATTCTGCATTTTAAGTTTAGTTCCTCACCTAAATTGTGTTTGCTTAAGTTTTATGTTGAATAGACCTATTTTTATATAAATAAAATGGCTTGGCTTAATGTTCAGTCTAAAATCTTGTAGTATATACGTGAACAAGTGTATAATCACCAGCCTTTGCATTTGTCCGTGTTGGAAATGTAAAGCTTTGCAGAACCAAGTGGAAGGAGCCATTGTAGTTCTCATACCTGGTGTTCCTACAGATGCCCAAAAGGACAAACTAAACCCTGCTCGAGGAGAAGCACACTAATGTATCTTTGTATCAGCCAGTTATGTTTTTATTTATATAGGATCTAAAATATACAAGACAGCAGACAATGTTTTTATTTGTTATTTTATTAAAGGCTTTACAATATTTCATATTTTGGTGGTACAGAATTCAAGTTTTCATAGATTTAGTCCACAAAGAATCACACCCTTAAACTGCGCAAACTTCCCTACATTTCTTTAAAAGGGGGCATAAATAACGATACAGTAAAAAAATAAGTGGGTTTGTCACAAAAACATATGCTTTTGTTTTATGATCAAGGTACAGTGGCACAGGATTTTTCTATGTAGAAAAATAAAATAGTTGCTTATTTGTCTTTTTTGTATATGCAGCACACAGCTGACTAAAAACATTACATTCACTGGCTTACTTCATCCCACTGGCAGAAGGCACTAAAGATCAGGCTTGGCTCAACAGGTGCTTGCTATGGCTTGAGTTCTCTGATCACATTGGACTATACAGTCCTGCTGAAACACGAGACTAACAGAAGTAAGTCTCAAGAAATGCCAACTGAGCCAAGTCTGTGAGGAATCCTGGCCCAAACTCAAGTATTTGAACCGAGCAGTACAGAAAGTGCTGGAAAAGTGCACACAGAGGCACTGTGGCACACAATTCAGGCCGAAGAGCGTCCTCAGTCTGGCAGCTCTACTGTGCCAGCCCTGCATCTTTAGTCATGCCATAGAAGATTCCTCTCTTTGTTATGAGGTTTGTCGGTGTGTCGAACTCTGCTATCTGTCCCTTGTCCAGCACCAGCACTCTGCAGACAGAGCACAAAACATGTCAGTTCAATAGTGGAAAGAAATTCTACTCACTGACCTACACCGTTTATACTGAAGCTTGTGTTTCCACCGTGATGTCACACAAATGAAGAGAAATAAAACGTAGTCATAGTGATTATCTATCTAGTGTCAAATCAACAGGCAGCATTTAGCACACTGTTGGAACTAGGTCTAGAGCTGTCTCCTCCAGCGGTTTCAATTACAGTGGACAGTCAGTGAGGGACACAGTCCATTCAGAGCATGAGCTGTGGTGCATTCACTGGCAGAAGACCCCGCTCCAATAACTGTTAAAAGTAATGAGTGTGGCTATTTTGTCATCTGTGACCTTACTGACTAGTCGACTTTAAGGCTAATATCCCAGACCCAGATCCCAGAGCTGAGGCATGAAAAGATAATTAAAAAGCCAACCATTCCTAACCATACCTATCTTGTGGAAATGCATCTTGACTGATGAAGTAAAAGTGATGGATCAGAATTGGAGTAGTTCTAAAAAAACCTGTGAGACGCTGCTGATTGTGTACCTTGTGTAATCCATGATTGTGTTGAGCCTGTGTGCGATGGTGAACACAGTGCAGTCTTCAAACTGCGTCCGTATGGTGGACTGGATCAGGTCGTCTGTTTCCAGGTCGATGGCCGCCGTGGCCTCATCCAAAATGAGGATCCTGGTCTTCCTCAGCAGTGCTCTGGCCAAACACACCAGCTGCCTCTGGCCCACACTGAGGACAACAACGTACCAGTGACAGGCTGCTCTAGATCAGTGTTCATGTACTGCTGTGTTTACAGTTTCTCACCTGAGGTTCTCGCCTCCTTCTGCACACTCCATCTGCAGCTGGGCCGGCTGGTTACTCACAAACCTTTGGAGGTGAGCATGTTCTATTGCTTTCCATACTTCTTCATCGCTGTATTTTTCAAAAGGGTCCAGGTTCATTCTCAGCGTTCCAGAGAACAGCACGGGCTCCTGTGTATTTTACAATAACAATACAATAGCTTTTGGCTATTTCATTTCTAAAATGTGATAACAGTAATAATATTAAATGGTATTGTAGATGATCAATATTGTGTTGACTTTACTGAGTGATGTCATTGGAGAGGTATTTTTAAGACCTTTACTCCTGTACAGTTTTACAGATGTTATTTTTTTCTTAAACCATATACTGTATAACCCTTTTTCTACATGCACTATCCAGACTCTAGCCTGACTTCCTCTGGACGGATGAAGCGGACGTGTATGTCCTGTGACTGGTGCTGTAAGCGGAGTGCACAAGTTTCAGAAGTTCTGTACTCTCTGCAGCTTGTACATTGTATTTCACGGTTTGATTGACTACTGCTGACTGTTGACAGCCCCACAATGAGTAGATGTGCAACACCTACACAAAGCCATCTTTTTACAGTCTACAATCCATATTTGGCTGAGTACCAGGACCAGAACTAAGACCTCACGTGAGACAGAACCCAAGAGAAAGGAATACGTTCTGAATTACAAAATAGTTACACAACCTGTGAGACATCTAACATGAACATGACCCAACAGCTTTGTTCAGCTTGTGCAAGTGAATCGTATTGATACTAAAGACCCAAAGCAGACAAAAAGGGTTTATTCTCAAAAAAAAAAAATTAAACTGAATAAATATGAGTGCATGTTCTAACAAAGACATCTCTATTTCTCAAGAATACTACTAATAAAGTCCTTCAAAAAGCAAACAGCCTGGACCATTCTTAGAGGAAGGATGAAAACGTTTTGGGTGCAACCTCTCCGTTTTCTCTACACTGACCTGCATATGACCTGAAAACCTCAACAGACCAGTGCCAGTCTGAGGAAACTCCACCTGCTCTTTCACCAGCTCTGGAAGGACACCAGCCCTGCCCGTGCACAACAGGAGGGCACGTTGAAACGCGTCTCCCTCTTCATACGACACAGAGGAATTTGCATCAATGTAATAGTGTATCAGACAAATGTTGTGTCTCAAATTGTTCTTTGAGTTTTCTTTGTGTAGTTCTTTTCCCTGTGTCAAAAACTCCATACTGACTCTACTCTTGGGCTCTCACTCTGAAGATGTGCTTTGACCTTTCTTGCAAGACATAAATAAGCAAAGGCACCTGGATGTCTCGGTCATTATTTAATGTCTCTCTTCCTGCATGAAAGATTAGGATTTCTATTGTAGAGTTACGGTAAGACCTCAGTCATCTCCCTGCTGGAGCCTGTCTGAGAAGTGTACTCTCTGTTAGAAATCTGTCCAGATTTTCTTAATTATATAGTATTGTTATTAGATCATCTGCAGTGCCTGTGCCAATGCTCATTTACCACAATACCAGACCAGTTAATCCTGTCACATATTAGGAAAGGGCTCCATTTGTTGTAATTTACAGGATTTTGTTTTGATAAGATTAAAAACCTGTGGAATAATGGTGAGTTTGGAGCGCAGGTCGTGCAGGCCAATCTCTGATATCTTCACACCATCAATGGTGATTTCTCCTTCCGCTGCTTCCAACAGTCTGAAAAGGCAGAGGGTCATGGAGGACTTTCCGGCTCCCGTCCGACCCACAATTCCGATCTGTAAAGAGACAACAGTGCTTTCTTTCTCGTCATGTTCACTAATAAGGGTTATATATTTGCTAAATTGTCTTCTTTATGAGCTTCAGCCTCAACAACCAGTAGGACATAATTTGTGCTTAATGTAATCCATTTTATGCACATAGTAGTTTATTTTATGAGCAGCTGTGGCTCATAAATTTCCCTGATGCTGACTGTCCTTTCCCAACTCCTTAAGGAACCCCCTGTCTCATTTCTAATGACCTCTGTTGAGTGGATAAGAGTGGACTTAGGAAACCCCTCAGACCGCGCTCACCTTCTCTCCCCCCTTGACTCTCAGCGTGAGTTTCTTCAGGACCAGGTCCAGTCCCTCTCTGTATCTAACGCTGTAGTCGCGAAACTCCACATTTCCCTTTATTGGCCAGTCAGGCTCAGGCTTCTTGTCCTCCAACTCCCACGGGGCCTGGAAAGACAAGCGCAGCATTTTTGAGTCTGTTTCTGAACAACTCATTGACCCCGCTTGGCGTTCAGCAGCACTAATTTGTTTATCATTCTCGCAGCTGGACACACAGCAGCCAAAACATTTATGTCACCTGTGGGAAAGAGTCAAAAGCCCAAACAAAAGCTCCCACTAACAGCTCTACCAGCACAAGAGGTACACAGTGTTCAGTATAGATGTGTTACACAACAGACCGGCTCCTGTGGGCAGAACCTTTTATATCATTTATAGAACTAGTCACATTTACTAGCTCTTGCGTTGTTGGGTGCATGACTTGGTATCAGGATGTTTTTAATGTGGGTAAATTCCTATATTTCTATTCAGAGTTCTGTTCTCTCTGCACAAACAAAGCTGACAGTGAAAACACCCAAGTGCATACCTCAGTCTTGGTCTCAGAGTACTCTTTCACTCGCTCCACAGCCACAATGTTGTTTTCCAGGTCGGAGGTCATGCGCACCATCCAGTTTAAAGACATGGTTACCTGCACAGACAAAACATGCCGTTACATGAAAAATGAGCAGATGCCTCTCCTGGTCTATTCTTGTCAGAAGAATAGTTAAAGGTAAAAATGTGCACTCTATCAAAGCTTTTAGGTCAAAAATACATTATCATTGCTGTTCTTGAAGTTAAGGTTTAAAATGGAAAATCAAATTCTCACAATAAGCTAAACTATACTAATACAAGAATAATAATTGAGTTTAGATGATTGTTACAGAATAAATAAATCTTAACATTGTACCTGCAGAGCATAGGACACTGACAGACCGACCAGGCCCGGGTTGAGGTTTTCCTTTCCAATCACGGCAAACAGAGCAGCAAACAACACTATGCAGTTTCCAATAAACTCAATGCGGATTCCCAGCCACCTGCAAGCAACAGCCAAACAGTCAGTAGTGCAGACGGAACAACTGGGACATTTCTGGTTTTACTTTAGCTCCATGCACAATGTAGAGATCTAGTGCATTATCGCACATCAATAATTGTCCCTTTCCTTTCCTCTTTCCTCTAAACCGAATGTCCTCTAGATATTGCATGGACTGTTGCAAATTATAAGTAAAGATAAGGATTTTTCCAGTTGTGTTTCAGTGTTAAAATTGTCATCTTTAGTATAACTAATAAACTAATCTGTCCAGCATGAGACTCTCCATAATAAGTGAAAATATTATTCATCATTCATTCAGAGTCGGGCTGGAAATGCAAATGACAAGAGTTAAGACCCCATCATAAAGGATCTAGCCTTTTGAACCAAAAGTGAGAATCTGAAACCCTCTGCGAACCAACAGCTGGATGCTTATAATAGAAACACATGTTAATACGAGGTCTGAATAGGCTCACACTTTAAATAATGTGTTGTGCAGTATTTACTTTATCTACTAACAGTGGCATGATAAAAAAAAAGTCTAACACTGAAAAACTAAAAACTAATTAAAGCTTCTCAGCCCTGTGCCTTTCTAATGTGCTCCACACAAGTGCTGTCTGCACTTCCCTGGGACACAGCGGCTGCGATGAGGCTGACATGCGACACTTACCTGTTGGACACTATACCAGGGAAGTAACTCTTTTGGTTCTCATCCACTTTCATATCACTCATCTGAACAAAGGCAGAGTGTCTGCCATAGGCCCGGATTACACTAGAGCCTGTGATGGTCTCAGAGAAATGGGAGTAAATGGGCGAGCGGCTGACAGACTCCAGACGCTTTAGCTGCCGAGACGTGGCAACATAAAATCTCTAAAGGCGTCGAGGGGAAGAGAAACAGACACAGCATTACAACTGAACAACAGTGCACATGGCGAGATATTTCAGAACCATTACCACACACACAGCCCATGCACACGGTCATAAAACTAGGCCTGTAATAACAAAACACCTGCAGTGTTTTTATTTGTTAATGCACATTTTACATTGTTGATGCCAGTGCTCCTCGGGTCTACCACTCAGGAATGTTTTACTGCCTAAGCAAAAAAACAGACCCAGAATATTCAAAGGAGCCATCATTCTTTGTGTACTATTTCTGCATGTGTAGTATTTCACATGTCCTAAGGCCATTTTTTTTGTGAATCTGGCATGCAGAGCGTCAACTGCAGGTGTTTTGGTACTAATTATTAGATTTATCTGCATCAAAATCAAACTGACATCATGTTAAAAGCTTGAAGTGTTTTGTAACATTGAAATATTATTATAAAAGATTTGAATTGATGCAGTGAAAATGCCAGCCATGCAGCAGGATGGATGCCATGAATAGCCAGAGGATTAAACAGGCCTAACTTGAGTTTTGTTAGCTGAGGTACAGTGTTACTGAGTTACATACAGATCCCAGAGCCCCAATTATTACTCAGTACAGTCATGTTTGTGTTATCTTAGATTTACTGGCTTTGCACTTAAGTTACAGAAAAGAAGATTGAATGTTTAAATTGTTAATGATAATTTTGAATTTAAAATACTGATTTTGAGCCATGATTTAGGATTTATAGAATCATTTTTTATTGTTGTTAAAGCCACTAAAGCTCATAACAGAAGCAACAATGCCAACTTAGGTCACTCTCTAACCTCTTGCCTCAACAAGTAACAATATTAAACAAGATCCCAACATTTAAAATGTATTTTTAAAGAATATTCAAACAAGTATCTAAAAAAAAAAAATCACATTAAATTAATGCCTTATTACATGCACAAATATTTAAATACACCAATTAAAATCACACTCTCATTAACAATAACCACAAAGGCCGGTGTCCGAAAGCACATATCTACAGACAGAGCTTTTCCCTAGCTCTAGTTACTGTATCTGCACTTCTTTAACACGTGTAGTGGGGTTCTTCTGCCACACTTCAGCTTCAAAACAGAGTCTTAGGGTTTCTAGGAAAAAAGAACTGCCTCTACTCCCATGTGTCTAACTACAGACTAAAGACCAGTAGGGTGCAGCTGTCTACACCACTGCACAATACTACAGCACCACACCAGTGGTCACCTCTAACATTCACCAAACTATGAGCACACTCACTCAGCAGCACTCTCATGCATGAAGTATTAATAAGTTAGCAGACTCAATCCTATTTACCTGAACCCACCAATAGAACACCGTTAACGGGGCTATGACTATGAGGAACATTGGGGTGAGGGCAGAGCATATGAGCAGCACATTCAGTGTGTACCAGAAAGTGCGCATCCATATGTCAATATTTTCTGGAATGTATGAGTCAATAGCATCCACATCTTTGCTGAAGCGGTTTAGTAACCGCCCAGTGGGGGTACTCTCGAAGAAGGCCTGTGGGGCCCGCAGCACTGCATGAAGCATGTTGTAGTGTGTGATTTTGGCCGCCCGCAGCATACTGTAGGCCCGGCACAACAGGCAGTTAACCAACAACAGCACACCTACGAGAGGGGAAGGGGACAACACAACAACACCAGCGTTAAACTGGTTAAACACCAGTCTGCACAGTTTACAATGGAGCTCCTGGGATTGGAAACAACAACAGTGGCTTCATCAAACATGACTGCCTTTCTAAGAGCAGCATTAACTTAGTTTAACAGAGAAGTCCGGTTTGACTGGCCAGGGACAAGTGAGAACAAATGTTAAATCTTTTTTGAATGTACTAATGTCCCCATAGTTATCCTTGGACAGAACAACACAAGGCATCAAAAGCACAGTGCATCAGCTCATCAGACCTTTGGATTCCCTAAAACAGATAAAACACTCTGTGGTTAGTGACACTACTCTACAACACTGTGATAACACTGGTTGCCCACTAGAGGGAAGCCACAGAACATGTAAAAGAATAGATAATCTCATAACATCCTGTCAGTATTATTAGGGCCAGCTGTACTGTGTGTATGTCATCTCTGAGTGAGTTTGTGCCAGATAATGGAAAGGAAGGAAAGTGAAAGTGCTAGCAGAGAGAGCAAAAAGGAGGTGAAAGCTGCAGTGCAACCCTTTAGAGTCCATCAAGGCAGGCTACAAAAAAGTGCAAGGGTTAAAGATGCTGAATTAGCTGCTACAGAAAAATAAATGAAAACCAAAAGAAACCCTTCTTTCAGCCACAAATATGTTTTCTCTGAGGATTTTGTACCTGCACAAAGATGTATATGAGAGCCAAGGGAACTATGACAACTGCAAAGATGGGCGTGCTGGAAATGATAACTATCATAGTGGACAGAGACACAAAGAAGGTGGCCAAGAACATTAGCACCGTGGAAGGGAGAGCCTCGTCAATCACGTAGATGTCCTTGGAGAAGCGGTTGATGATGCGTCCTATAGGTGTGGTGTCAAAGAAAGACTGGGGTGTGCACAGTTTGTTAATGAGCAGGTTAAAGTGCAGCTTCCGGGCTGCGGCAATGTTTCCCATGGCTAGTGTGAATGAAGACATCATGACCAGGAGACCTGAAACCGAATGAACCAGAGTAGCAGGATGGGGGGGGGGGGAGGTGTGTGGGTGTGAAAGTGGAGAAGATGACAGTTAGTAGGAAACTTCAGGCAGCATCTCTCCTGAATATATATTATATATATAAATAAAACAAGATAAATAAACAAACAATCATCAATCAAGAAAAAAATGTATGTACAGTACGTACATTGCCAGAATACATTGATCTCTAACACCTTAAAGTATACATAGATATGCAGCAATAGCCCGACTATGAATCTTCTTATTCAGGTGCGTTAGTCCAAGTATAAGAAACTCGCAAAAGAATAAAAGACATAAGGTTAAGCACTGCACTAGCTAACCACATACTTATCAGAATTGAAATTATACAACATTTAGTACTAAATAATCTCAGTAATCTGTGAATCCAAATTTGTTTATAAATTCTAGTGACCTGGGGGAAAAAAGGAGGTGAAAATGTTTATGGTTATGTGCTATATTAAAGTGAAAGTTCAGAAATATGTTTTTTCTACAGTGTTGTCAGCACACCCTCAGTTTGGAGAAGACAGGAGCAATGACCCAGGCTTTGCTGCAAGTGGGGCCTGTGAAAACACATTTTATAACTAACAAGACTTCTAAAACTTTCTTCAGAAACTATCACTTGGGGAGTTTTCATTGTGTCATTAAAAATGGAGTTGAGGTTTTCTCCATCTATTTTATATGTAGTTCTTTACAAACCACCCCAACAATGTCATGATTTTATTGATGAGTTACTGAAATGCTTTTGGTTACAGAATTTGAAAGAATTGTCATCACAGGTCATTTTAATGTGCATGTGGATAATGTTTGTGATAGGAAGAACCTTTCTTGTTTCTTGTTGCATGTTAATGAGCCGACCCATAACAGAGGTCAAACTCTGGACCTGGTCATTAATAAGTGTGTTCATATTTTACATGTCATTCTAACTGATGCTCTGTCTGATCATTCTTGTGTCTTTTTCCATCTGTCCATATTTCCAAAAGTTGCTGCTGGACCTACAGTTGTTCAGAAGAGGCACATTAATGATGAGAAAAATTAGTGCCCTTTTATTATTTCACAAATCAGGGCTCCTGACTAACTTTTTCATCACCATCCAAAAAGCCAGTTCCAACAGTTCTTAAGTCAAATGTTCCCATATTTATTTTAAAATATAGGCTGTCCATTTGTAAGTGTATAAGCCAATTTAATTTGCTTATAAGGCTAAGTACTTAAGTGGATATTAACAAGTTTAGTTAAAATCCCCAAGTTTTAATTTCCACCACTAATTGCATTGAGTTTGCAATGTTTTTCAATGACAAGGTTCAAGGCATTAAACAGTCGACAGTCCACAGGGCATAAAACAACCCTGCAGCCACCTAGGAGACCTTTGGTTGGGTTAACACATTTTACACCCATTAATGACAGAACAGTTGAAAAAACTGTCCAAAAAGTCCAGTCCAGTCCAGGAGTTCCTCCACCTGCTCCCTTGATGTCTTACCCACTAGATTTCTAAACTCAGTACTAAGCAGTTTGTTACCACAACTCACTGATATAGTCACTAATTCCTTACAGTCTGGAACTTTTCCAATGGCCTTAAAAACTGCTGTCATTAAGCCTCTCCTAAAGAAGAGCAGTCTTGATGCTACAGTGCTCAACAACTATCGACCCATATCAAACCTGCCATTTTTAGGGAAAGTCGTCGAAAAAATTGTATATCAGCAACTTAATGACTTTCTATTGCTTAACAACTGCTTTGATCCTTTTCAGTCAGGTTTTAGGCCCATCACAGACTGAGACTGCACTTATCAAAGTCACAAATGACATCCGTCTGAACACTGACGCAGGCAAAGTCTCTGTCTTAGTTCTGTTGGACTTGAGTACTGTGTTTGATAAAGTGGACCATGAAATCCTGTCACAAAGATTAGAGGAATGGATAGGTATCACAGGAACTGCTCTTAAATGGTTTCAGTCCTATCTTGAAGACAGGAAGTACTATGTTTCGGTTGGAAACTGTGTATCAGACCAAATGGTCCTGACATGTGGGGTTCCACAGGGGTCTGTCTTGGGACCCCTATTATTAAATCTCTACATGCTTCCTTTTGGCCAGTTAAAACACAGCTGTGGCGTTTCATACCATCATTTCACTCACAGCACGTGAAAATGAACCAATCCATTCACTGTGTCACTTCATCGAACAGATTGACGTGTGGATACAAAATTATTTTCTCCAACTGAACAGAAACAAGACTGAACTAATCATCTTTGGGAACAGAAACAAAGAGAAAGTGTCAGCAGTCACCTCAAGTCCTTTTCTATAAAAAAAATAAAACTTATCCGTGCTTTTATCTCCAGCAGGTAAGATTACTGTAACTGTTTCTCAAAGCAAGGGTTAAGACAGCTGCAGCTTATTCAGAACGCTGCTGCTCGGGTTCTAACCAAAACCAGGAAGTACAACCACATCACTCCAGTTTTAAAATCTCTGCACTGACTTCCTGTTGCTCAGAGAACAGACTTTAAAACACCACTGTCTCTTAATGGTTTAGCACCTGAATATGTTTCTGAAATGCTAGTTGCTTATAAACCTCCTCAGACTCTGAGAACATCTGGGACAGGCCTTCTGCTCGTGCCCAGAGATAGAACTAAACATGCTGAAGCAGTGTTTAAGTTTCATGCAGCAAAATTCAGCCGCAACTTTAACAATGTTTAACCTCATTACCTCTGTGTTTTTTATCTGCACTCTTCATCTTTTAATTTTCAATTCTGTGTTCTGTTTATGTGTCTTGTTCTAAATCTTGTCTGTGTACTAAATTTGTCTTTACTTTGTGTAAAGCACTTTGAGTTACCCAGTGTGTGAATTGTGCTATTTAAATAAAATGTCCTTTGCCAAACTGGTAGAGTGCTGACAACAACAAGAAATTGGCTAGCCAAACATATCTAAATAAACCATAGAATAGAATTTGAAAAATTCTGAACTATCCCTTTAAGAAAAATCCTAAATTTGTCAGGTTATTACCACTGCACATTTGTTATATTAACCTCTTTTACAGCATTCATAAATTGGATTGTTTCTTACCTTGTGCAATGCCCAGTGCTGCGTACACCCCAACCCTCATATGAATATTTTCCTGAGTATGATTGGTCAAGGCATCGTTGGTCCACTGGCTCAACCAGATGTTGGCCCCAATGGCGGCTGCGCTCTGACAGCCATACAGGAAGCAGATGAAGATGGACAGCAGCAGGCCTACCGCCTTGGCATACTCCAGATACACCGTACCTTTCACCTGATTGTGAAATGTTAAATTGAGTGCACTATATATATAAATAAAACAAATAGTGCTATATAAACAAAAGTGCAATAACATTTGGTTTGCAAACAATTTTAACAAATAAGGTGCTTTTTACAGTAGTTAGGAGTTAGTAGCAGTTGAAATATTTCTTGTAAATCTCAACTTAAGCATTAATGTAATCAAATTAAATAATAAACCAAAAATATTTTCCACTGCCAGGGCATTAATATTTTGTTTAGTTTGTTAAAGAAAAAATAGTTATGTAAAGAGCCTCGATCATAACATTAGTACAATGTAAACAATATAAAAGTCTCTCCTGTGTTTTCATTACAGTCAGAGCATGTGAGTGCAGTTCTCACTGTTCATCAATATAATGCACTGTAACGTTGTGAGCTAATTATGGTTGCCTAGAGATGTCCAGTAGTCTTCGGTGAGGGCAATAGTTGGTGCACGTTGTAACGCTGTCGCTTTTGTAGTTCTTTCCTTTTTATACAACTCATGTATTCTTACATCTCATGTATTATTGTGTGTTAAAATAGAAAGGCTAGCGCGACCTTGCCAGTTTCTGCAGTTTCTGCCTGGATAAGTCTCTCCAGTTCATGTGGCTTCCTCTTCTCTTGCGTCTCTGGGTGTTTCTTTTGGCTGCAGCCGGTTCTTCTCACAGTGCGAGACCTCAGGTTCTCTCCATCAGCGGAAATGATGCTGATCTGCCTGTAAAAAATACAGAGCAGGACTGTGCTGTAGTGTTTGTCTAAATTACACATAAAATAAATACTAAACATATTCAATACCGTATAAAATTTCTCTTGGCTTCATTGATGACTGGTTCATTGTCCACCATGTCTGTGTGGTTACTGAGTGCATCTTCAGGAAACATTTCCTCATCTTCAAATAAATCTGTTAAAAACACAAGCACTTTAATTTACATCATCAATCAAACTTTACATTGTGCTTGGGGTCTTACAAAAGGTCAGGAAACATGACTTTACCAGTTTGCTCATCCTCCTCTATGATATCATCCAAGGAGTAGTTTCTGAGGAACTCTGCAAAGGCTCCGTTTTGTTTGAGCAGTTCCTGATATGAACCCATCTCTGAGACCCTCCCCTCCACCATCACCATGATGTTATCCACCTGAGGCAGAAAGCTGATCCCATGGGTCACCAGAATACGCGTCTGGACAGACAATACAAGAAAATTAAAACATGTTGAAATGTTGAAGGCATTTTCATTCAAGTCCAGAATAAAAATGGTATAATTGGTCTGGTGATGAAAAATGGTCATCTCATGATATCATCTACAGGTATACAGCAACAAGTTATAAAACAGATATGAATGAGAACTGTGCTCTTTCCTTCTCCCCCTGCACGGAGACACACCAGCAGATCTGCTTCAGTGGATTTAAAAAGAATGTGAGTTCCCTCAGAAACAGATTTAAATAAACGCTGTTAAAATAAACAACCTCCCAACCTTGTGGCAGTGTAGACCGAGAGGCTGTTATTGGCAGGTTGTGTTAGCAGCAGCTGAAATACTGTATATAAAACTCTGCTATTGTCCTGTGCATATCTGTCTGAGTGAAGCTTTAATATTTTACAGCACAAATGTAACTAGAACTTAAAGTTTTATCTGCTGCTTTAACCAAATCATGGGTAAAGAGAGTAAGTAAGCAAAGAAATTTCAACAAAAGTTGTTAAAGTTGTAAATGCTATAATGTTGGTGCCCCACATTTGTGGCAGTCAATTGCCACATTAAACGTCAATTTCCATATTAATTATTTTCTCCTATTTCTACACTCATATTTACTCTCAATAAATCTACATGTTCCTGAATCATAGAGTGTGACGCATTTAGCATCCCCAATTGCGTTGTATAACTTACAATGTAACATATCAAAGATCCAAATAGAACAGCTTTAGACTATTTTACAGCTGTAATTTTCCCAGTGGTCTTATTTATCATGTTCTTATCAAGCAATAAACATTTACTTCTCTCTAGTAAAAACGGTCTGTATGAACTTCCTCTTCTAGCTTGTACTACAAACAATGACACTAGTTGTCATTAAACCATGGTTTATGCATTGGGAAACCACTATCTCTGCCATTATCAACAAAATCTCAGAGGACATACCGTTTATCTTTCAGTTTAAGACTATCAAACCCTAATGAAACTCTCCTCACCTTGCCCTTGAGAGCCCCCTCTGGACCAATGAGGTTGTCAAAGATGTGTTTGGCTACGTGAGCATCCACGGCAGAAAGCGGGTCGTCCAACAGGTAGACGTCGGTGTCGCTATACAAAGCTCGGGCCAGGCTCACCCTCTGCCTCTGACCACCCGACAAGTTAATCCCCTGCAGGGTTAGAAGAGTTACAAATGCAGTTATCCAACATTTAGTTTCCTGTAATATTTGAGTGTTCCCTTTGCCGGCGTAATCACGGAATTGGTTAGTAAATAAAGGAAGAAGGCTTAAGTCTAACATCCAGTAAAAACTAAAGCTTTTATTGGAGATACTTATTGATTTAACCCAACACAACACATGAAATAAAAAAAAAAAACACCAAACATTACCTTCTCGCCAATCTCAGTCATATCTCCACCTGGCAGCACATCCAGGTCAGGGGTCAAAGCACAGGCCTCCAGGACACAGCGATACTTTTGTTCATTGAAAGGTTTCCCAAACAGGATGTTGTCCCGCAGGGTGGCATTCTGAATCCAGGCCTGCTGAGGCACATAGGCCACTGACCCCTAAAAGGAAGGAACTTTCTGTCAGACTGCTTTCTCTGAGAGTTAAACCATCTCATCAAATAACTCGTGTAGTAGTTCAAGTATTCATAAGGTCAGGCCTTTAAAACTGTGTTTCTAAATTTTAAGAAAATGACACAATTTCAGATTACTCTTTTTATCAAACTATTTTACAGCAATCCAGCGTTAACTTGTTTCTTTATTGTACAGTTTCGGAAACTTTTTGCCAAGAAGATTGGGCAGCTTTACCATCTGAAAAAATAAAGAACCTTATCCAAAACTACCACAAAAGACTTAAAGCTGTCATTGATGTTAAAGGTGGCAATACACAGTATTAAGAACTGGAGAATGTAAAATTCTGGTCAGGGTCATTTGAGTAGTTTCTGTTGTCATTTGGATTTAAAAAGAGTAAACACAGTTGATTGACAATAAATGGCTTCACCCAACCACTATCTATGAGTAAAAGAAAGCTTTTTGTGTTATCACTTATATTCTCAGAAAAAAAGTGATTTATATGTAATTTTTTAACACCCAAGTTATAAACATTGTTTGTCAAGTCTTGATTAAGCTCCTACATAATCATAAATGCAACTGATAGTCCGGCATCTAATAATGATGTTTTAATTCATTACCAATTACATATATTTATTAAGGTTTTGCAGTTATTATAAAGTTTTACAGGCAGTCTAACCCTGTATAACCACCAGAGCACACAGGTGAAAAAACGTCTGTCTGTGGTTCCTTCTGTAACCTCAACTCTTACCCGAATAGAAACCTCCCCTTCCAGTTTCTCCATTTCACCCAGCAGCGCAGAGATGAGTGAGGACTTTCCACACCCAACGTGACCCACCACAGCCATCAAGGAGCCTTGAGGCACCATCATGTTAATACTACAAATAGAGCAAACAGACACACACATGTTTGATCTTTCTTTCTTCAAAAGTTAAGTGGCAAGTGCAAACAGATCAGCTGTGGGTTCACGTGACATACTTGTGCAGAACGGGATAGTCGCTTTTATCCCACGTGAATTTGCCATTGACAACTGTAGCTGCAAACTCTGTTGGGAAACAGAAAGCCACAGGAATGTCTTTTAAACAGGAAGGCTCTTTTGTGTCCTCACATTTTTAGTGTGTGAGTAATACACTCTTAAGGAGAGGTAGTGGGTGAAAGGTGACTCTGCTCTGTAATGTGAAAACTGTCTTCTGATACAAAGTCAATATACAAATGTACAAAATGTACAAAATACATAATAAAGAATTTGTGCTTCTAGGAGCCAGTAACAGTTTCAAAATGTATCTTAATAAAAAGCTACCTAAATGTCCATATGTGTAATAATTAAACAAAACTAATACTCAAATTTCTATTCCATATTGTTTTATTTGATCACTGTCTTTACCGGCAAAAATGTGTGTTTACAAATACATTATGCTTATATTTAATATTATAAACTTATAAACATTGAGTAAAATAAAGCAACACTATGTAGCTGTTCATGAAAATAAACTGAAGGAAATAAATGCTATGGAAAAATTCACCTGGGACAGTTATTTTCATAAATATCCTATTTGTACTATAAATTTGCATTGATGTGACACACTTTGGCTAGATATGTGTTCAGTGGCAATGGTAATGTACTGCAACTCAGACTACAAAGAATGGAGAATCTGTCAGACCAAG
This sequence comes from Neodontobutis hainanensis, assembly GCA_024349245.1. Taxonomy (NCBI): domain Eukaryota; kingdom Metazoa; phylum Chordata; class Actinopteri; order Gobiiformes; family Odontobutidae; genus Neodontobutis; species Neodontobutis hainanensis. Next base: position 119,287 of record JALDNG010000238.1, on the reverse strand, counting down.
CACTCTTTAGAGATAAGAGCATGTCCCTAAAGGGCTACCACAGATGCTAGAAAGTATTTGATATTGCAGAATCAGAACTCTTTGCTTAGCACACTCCACCTTAAAGCATTATATATTAGAAATATGTGAGAAATGTGGAAATGTAGCAAAAATGACTAATTAAAAAAGGTTAATTGATTTTAGAAGATTTGAATTGAACCTGTGTCTGTATTCTTTTTCTCCACCGAATGTGGATCCAGCTCATCGTGACTCAGGAAATGTTGGATTCGCTTCAGTGAAACGCTGGCCTGTGACACAAAGTAAACACACCCTCAGAGATCAAACCAAGGCCAAGGCAATGAGTAAAAAAAAGATAAATAGAAACAAAGAGTTCCTACCTGCACAAGGCTGCTGATGACCTGGGGAAGCATGTTGAGGGGAAACCTGAGGATGTTAAAAAGAGAGAGGGACACAAAGGCTTTCTCTGCATCCAGGACGTTGTTCTCATCCACTGACACAAATACAGCAAAGGTTGTCAAGGCAACCTGGAAAGACAAATGGGACTGCTATTTTTGGGCGAAAGGACATTACAGTAGTATCAACACACTAGGGCAGCAGATTTTTTTTTTATCTTAATTTAACCAGATAAGAACCCATTGAGATCAAGATGTCTTTTACGAGGGTGACCTGGCCAAGCGGCCACCGAACACATCATTTTAAAATACAACAATAATATATAAGTTACAACAATTGACACAAAGAAAAAACAAGTTAGACAGCATAAAGTGCATTATTAAGAATACATTAACATATAAAAAGACATAGTCTCACATTCTCTATTTAAAAAAAGGGAAATTTCCAAATATTAGGGCAAGAGCTGTAATGTGTTTGTTGATAAAAAAGGAAAGTTAGTGAATATTATATGGTTTGTTATGTATATTGTGTGGGCAGTTACTGAACACTTAGCTCCAACTGCAATGGGCCATTTGTTTTTCTGGGATTTCCGGTTTGGTAGCAGTAAATGAGCTCCTCGCTATGTTGCTCTAGCATTTTCACTGAGGTTTTAATGCTTCGCTATGTAGTTAACTTAACCACTTTTAACATGTCTTAGGTTGCAATACAGTCAAAAAACAAGGGCGACTAACTCCTTGTTGCTCTTCACCACCAAAAAACATTTCTATCTAATGCATATCTCAGTAGACCCTTTTAGTGAACAACATGAGCCATGTGCGCAATTTGGTAGCGGACGTTAAGCAGAACACATCAGATTTTCAACAAATGGAATAGCGTTAACCATTAAAAAATCACATAGCAACATGTTTTTTCTATGAAAAGAAAAAGATTGAGGTTTGGTTGACCAGGCTGCACTGATGGTTTTAGGACCCTTCCTCATCCAAGACTGTTAAACTGAGAGTTACAGATACAGCTTGGGGCAAATGCAAATAAATGTGAAGGCTATAGCTTCTTGGAATTCTTGATCCAATGGCTTATAATAAAAAGCACAACATACATGAGCACAAACAGACTCTTGACAACTGACTCTTACATATGAGCCATGATGCTTTTGTTGCCAGGTAGTAGTGACGGAGTGTCCAAATGTAATTGATAACAACTAGTGATACAAAGTACCTGCTTTTCAAATACAACTGTTTAAACAACACTAAATTCAGTGTTCAGTTGAAAAAGAATTCAATGTTCTGTTTCAGTTCCTACACAGAGCAGACTTTGTGAAACTGTTAGTGTCTGGAGTAATGCCAAACACCATTTATAGCATATAGTGCAATATTTGTCAGGATTAGTACTGTACTTTTTCCTAATACTTCTTTATGAAATCTTGTAAAGGTGTTTTAAAGGATGCAGAACAAAAAACATGTAATAAGAATATCTCATATTTAGTCTATTTCACTCTTTATGAATATGCATTAACTATTGGCAACTATTGCATTTACCAGAAAAGGGGCACTGGTCCAGGCCAAAGTGGACAGCGCTCCCAGGTAGGCCGTCTTTCGGAGCACATTGAGCTCCTTTTGCCGAATGGCCAGGACTTTTTCTTGAAATGACTTTTCCCAGGCGTACAGCTTGAGCACTTTAATGCCATTCAGAATCTCGTTCATCAGCTTGATACGAGAGTCTTTGTGCTGCATCTGTTCCACCTGAGAATGATAACTGAAGGTTAATTAAGGGTCACAGCACATCTTGCATTTGATTTACAGAGGTTTAGTCTTAAAATGATAAAAGCTATAGGTATCTTGTCAAAAATCATACCTGATAGGCTCGAGTTTTCATGGCAATGACAGCATTAAATGGGATTAACAGGATCATGACAGCCACCCCAGCCAGCACAGAGGGACCCAGGTTCTGGAAAACACAAATTTCTATTTTCAGTATCAATCTGCATTTACTACATTTGCATATGAATATGCATAGGCTTAAGAGAATACAGTATCAACCTTAGAATCATTGATAATTTTTTATTGAGATTAAGAAAGAAAAATTAACAAATAATAGGAAGCATTTAATAATGACGAGTAAATGTCTTTCAGCTAGTGTAAACTCCAAACCATTACATTTTTAGGATCATGATGAATTGGATGGTCATTGCCTTTATTTATATTATCATCAAATTAGATATGGCTAACAACGGTGAGAAAAGAGCAGCCGGGCCCATCAGGTTTGGTTTCAGGGGAAACTCCTCCCTTTAGAGTTATAAGCTCAGCTCTCTCACCAGTTGAACTCAGAATTAACAAAGTCTTTTGGAACAGAGACAAAACGTCTTCACTTTAAAAACTGAGTCCAGAACAGAGTATGTGAACGGAGTGCTCCACGCTGAAAGTATTTCATAATTACTCCGCTCAGGCTCCGCTCTGGGTGTGCAATTTTCCGCTCCTCGCTCCCTCCCCCGCTCCGTCCATATACGTCTCGCTCCGTTTTTGCTCCAGGGTATTTTTTTTTATTTATTTTTTTTAATAACACCAGTGTCTGATCAGAAGATGCATGTAGTGTAAAACGAATATGCAGTACTAAGAGAAGAACATCCATACTTTATTGGAATTTTGAACACTGAACAGCCCCAAACCCCTCCGTCTCCTGACAGTGGTTTGGTCCTGGGACTCCTGGCTCGTGATTGGTAATTGAGCGATAGTGGAGCGTTTCGGAGCGGGAGAAAAATCACAACGCTCCAACATTTAAAAAATCCGCTCCTCGCACCGGGCAAAATCACACAGCTCCGCTGCTAGCTCCGCACCGCTCACATACTCTGGTCCAGAAGCTTTTATTTAAACCTTTTTTCAAGATGTCCTGGATGACTGAGAACCTTCACAGGCTTCAAATTAGATCTATACAAAGTTTTTCTTCATATTAAAAAAAATAGTTTTTTGTTTCTAGAGTAGTGCCAAAAAAATCTGGTGACAGAATGTTAGCCCTTTAACACTTGTGAACAAACCGAGGGGGAAGAGCAAGCCTTGACGCATGGAGACTCAGGAGACAGGGACCTCTTAAATGGCATTACCTCTTGAATTAAAGGAAAACTGTTTAATCGACCAACAACATTTAATATCCAACATATAATTGGATTTATCTGTGAAAATATGAGACATCGTCTATAATCAAAGATTTTTATTAGCTGAGGATGTTCAGCCCAACCCACTTTGGTCAATCACATTCTTGCTTCTGAAAAGGGGACGCTCCAATTGATCTACATCAATATTAACTGATATAACAGAGAAAGTAATTACTGTCACCATAAATATAGCTTATTACTCAGAGAAACAGCAACAGTAAAAAAAAAAAAAAGCGAAGCAAAGGGAAATACGGATAAATCTCAGCAATGCCTTTACACTATGTTTAACAAACTCAGAGCTAGTTAAAGGTAAGTTCTAAACTACACTATTATGTCTGTATTTGTATTTTGTAGATGGGTTGGTCTAGTTTGACTTTAAAAATATAACAACAGCAGAAAAGGTTGCTATGTCTCTAGGTGGTCTAACCACAAAATCTGAACATGATTGTCTGCTATAAAAAGCATTAAGAAAGCATAAACACGGTGTAACGTCATACGTAGGGCATTTATATTGCTAAACCATCCTTATCAATTCCCATCCCTAGTCACACGGGTGCTTAAAGATGAAAGACAATGCACAAAATGACAAACATAAATCATCATGTTGTGTCCGCACCTGCCAAAGGAAATAGAGTGCCAGCATAATCTGAAGAGGAGCAGACCACAGCATGTTGAGGAAAGTGGTCAGGTCCATGAACCTTTGGGCATCTACAGACATCAGGTTCACCACTTCTCCCACAGTGGACGAACGCTTGGCCGCATTTGTTATCACCAGCGCCTGTGGAGCAGTAAAAGCACATACCACTAGCAATTATCTGCACACCTTTTACGAGACTGTGTCTAAAGTGGTGGGATGGTGCACTCTAAATAATAACTTCATACATGCTTGACATTTATTGCATGTCATATGTTGTGAGCGGTAAATTGCTTTTATTCTGATCATCTATTCATGAGTCAGTTGTGATGAACACATCTCCATTAACTTTGCATTGAGAATAAAGAGAGCCCACATTATGTATTCAGCAGTCACATTTTTGGGACAAAGCAAAGTAGGATGCAAACCTGTGACCCACTATGCAAAATGTATGCAGAACAGACAAATGTTTGAGAGGTAAACTGTTTACGTGCATGGTTATGAAATGATCTACCCAAACAAGACACACATACACTAAGAAAGTTGTTTCCAATGGTGCTGTAAGGTATGGTTACTGTCACTAGTCCTAAAAATGCACTATGTACTGTACTACGCAGTAATGCGGCAGTTTTTGGTTCCGAAAGTGAGGTATGGTTATAAAAGTGTGCAGCAAAACACTAAAGTCTCTTGACTTGATTAATATAATAACATAAATGTCTATTACAGCAAATATGAATCAGTAGTGTTCTTGTACCTTCCGGTAGATGGCTCCTATAATGGCGGTGCGCACATTCATTCCGGTCACAAAACAGTACTGAAAGTGCTGGTGGAGGATGAGCGTCTGCAGAACGGCTGTAAAGAACATGAGGAAGGCCAGAGCGTAGCCCCACCAGTCGGGAACTCCTTTCTGTTTGGTAAATGAGATCAACATCCTAAAAAAAAAAATTATTATTTTTTACTTTCTTTAATCACAAGTTATTTCAAAAGTTTCTTATTTTGTGTTGTAATGTATAGTTTAACAGAATAACAATGAAGTTAGCAATAGCAATGTTAGAATAACAAAACAAAAGTATTGAGCATGTGTAAATTCAATATATACGCATGGAAGTGGCGTGCTTGGTTGTATATGATGGTTGCAATACCAGCAACTTGTCAGCAACTATTTACAATCTATGGTCACGAGTTTAGACTAGTTTCAGAACCTAGCATAAGGAAATGAAAAGGACATTAGCCTACACTGTAAACGTGTTTATAACTGCTCAAAGTGGCTCAGTAAGTATCAATAATAAGTTGTATGAATATGTGAATAATAAAGCAGTTTTTATTTAAGTGTCTTGCATTGAACTGTTGGTCCTAAATTTGACTTCAGCATGAAATTGTAACGTTATTTTCCCATTTTGCAAGTCAAACAGTAAATAAGGGTGCACATCTTATTTAAATACTTTTTCCTGTACTCACAACTACAGAGCCAGAGGATAAGGGGCAAGTCCATGCCCTTTCTTAAGTATAACTGGAAAGGCAGTTTTGCAATGGAGCCACACCTTAGTAAATATGGCCCTAAAACACCAAAGAACCCAGTGAAAGGAGACATTTCTACTAGGGGTGTGCACGGACATTCGAAAATTCGAATATTCGGTCTGCTGTAATTATTCGATAAATAAAAATGCTATTCGAATTTCGCTATATTTTTGCATTTTCCTTGATGCGAGTGGCGCGGATGCAGCCGCCGCCACCAACGATGAAGAGGATGCGGCAATGCCCGCTCGTCGGAAAAGGCTGAGCCAGTTCTTCGGCGATGATTACAGAGAATCCAGCCGAGACGAGTGGGAACAGTTCTTGCTGGAGCCATGTATTCCAACCGATGAGGATCCCATTCAGTGGTGGAACGAAAACACGAAGCGCTTCACAAAACTTAGTCGCTTAGCACACCGTTACTTGTGTGTCCCGGCAACTTCTGTGCCGTCAGAGCGCGTTTTCTCCGCAGCCGGCCTCATTGTTAACAGACTATAGGAGCCCACTTTCCCCCGATCATGTTGACATGCTTGTGTTCCTTAACAAGAACATGTAAAACAATAGAAAGAAAGCAAAAAAGATTTGCTGACAGTTTAAAAGGTTCAAAGTTAAATGTAGCCTAGGCTGGGTTCTGTAGGCTACAATAGCCTAATTGCTGCAGGCGGCTTTATTTACGTTTTTTTGTTCACCTTTTACACACGATGTAGCGTAATGGTTAAGCTTATTGTGTATAAGCTTGTTCAAAAATGACGGAAACAATAGCCTAAATGTTACTGAAAAATAACGTCTGTCTCATTAAACTTAATTTAAATAAACGAATATTCGAATATTCGTTTTTTGTGAGCTCAAATATTCGAATGTGATATTTGCGGAAAACGCCCATCCCTAATTTCTACCTGTTCCTGTTACAGCAGCCTAGAGTGGTCAAACTGTGCTCTGCTGGAGGGGATTTTTGTTTCTTTACAGCACACATTCTTAAGTAAAGTTTTAAGGTATCTGTGAAGGTTCTCATTCATCTAAGCCATTTTGAAGAAGAGGTTTGAAGCTTTTCTTCAAGGCATCCTAAAGGCATCTGGACTAGGTTTTCAAGGTTTTCCTGGTCCAAATCAGAGTTTAATAAGAACAAATTGTCACTGCCTTTGGTTTAAGGTTATCTTATTACAATGTGATCTCTCCCGCCCTTGAGGTGACTTTTCACACACGTGAGAAAAACAAACAGTATCAAGCACACATGAAATATATCCTTGGTTGTAAATGATAGCTTATCTATCTGGCAGAGGTGAAAAGAACACATTTCCATTTACTTTGCATTGGGAACAAAGACAGCACAACCCACTATGCAAAATGTATGCAAAAAAGACTATCCACATACGCTCTAAAGTCTGGTTTCTACTGGGGCGGTGCGCTAACGGGTTGGGTCATTACAGGCCCATAGTGATGTAACGATTCACTGTGAGCTGGTTGAAAATTGATTCACACAGTTGTGCTCATGAGTTTACCATGGCAGAATATATTTTTAAGAATATGAATGATACCCTTTTTTCACTCGTAGTTAGTGGTTGGGTGAAGCCATTAATTGTTTACTATGTTTACTCTTTTTAAATCATAATGACAACAGAAACTACCCAAATGACCCCGATTTTGGCCTGATAACATGCACACAATTTGACAAACAGCTACTACACTGGCTACTGAAGGTAACTATCCTCACCTGTAATCTGTTTGTTTGTAACCAGTGTGTGTTTATAAAAGGTCAGTGAGTTTTTGGGCACCTGACAGATCCTTGCATCTTTCACCCAGTGTTGCACTGATGTTTCTGTATTGTGAGGAAAAAAATTGGATCTGAGGGCAAAGGTAATTGAACTGTATAAAACAGGAAAGGGGTGTAAAAAATATCCAAGGAACTGAGAATAACAATTAGCAGTGTTCAAACTCTAATTAAGAAGTAATACAATTAAAAGATCAGGTAGACCAATAGAAACTTCAACCACAACTACCAGGAAACAGCCGGGATTGAAAGAAAAATCCACAAATAACTACAGTTGAAAAACAGGACTCTCTGAAAAAAGTGGTGTGGCTGTTTCAAGATCCACAATAAGGAAGCACTTGAAGAAAAATTAAGAAAAAAAATTTAAATTAAGAAAGCCATTACTATGCAAATGCCACAAAGCATCCTGCTTTCAATACGGCAAACAGCACAAGCCTCAAAACATCTGGAACAAAGTCATTTAAAGTGAGGAGACAAAAATTTTACTTTTTGGCCACAACCATAAACATTACATTTGGAGATGAGTCAACAAGGTCTATGATGAAAGGTACATCATTCACTCTGTGAAACATGGAGGTGGATCTGATGTTTTTGGGGATGTGTTTAGCTACAAAGTCACAGGAAAAGATGAATGCAGCATGTTATCAGAAAATACTGGAGAACAACTTGCACTCATCAGCCTGTCCAAAGCACAAGGCCAAGTCGACCTATCATTGGCTACAGCAGCATAAAGTGAAGGTTCTGGACTGATCTCAGTCTCCTGATCTCAATATCATTGGGCCACTCTGGGAGGATCTCAAACATGTAGTTCATGGAAGACAGCCCAAAAATCTACAGGAACTGGAGGCTTTTTGCCAAGAACAATGGGCAGCTTTACTATCTGAGAAAATAAAAGAGCCTCATTTACAACTACCACAAAATACTTCAAGCTGTCATTAATGTTAAAGGTGGCAATACACAGTATTAAGAACTGGGGTATGTAAACTTTGATTAGGGTCATTTGGGTAGTTTCTGTCGTCATTATGATTTAAAGAGTAAACACAATTGTTTGACAATTAATGGCTTCACCTAATCACTAGGTGTTCACTCACTCTTCGTTCAGTCTCTCCACTGCTGCTGCACAGACCGGTCGCGGGCCAAGTCAGCTCAGCGCAGTCTTAACATGGGCACAACAAAAACAAGTCTGCGTCTAAGGCTGAGCTCTACTCTCTCCCATCACCAGTGGAGAACGGTGAGAATAAAAGCAAAAATCTGTGTTAACAAAGTGGCTAAACTTTTAACAGAGGCTGCTGTCGAGTTGAGTCTGAGCCATCTCTGCCTGAACTATAGGTTATTACAGAACTGTTTGAGGCCCTTGTCAGAGAGATGTAATAATGTTCTGGAAAATTCATGCTAGTATTTATAACAGTTTTATGAAACCTAAATCAAAAGAGTTTCACCCTAGAACAACAAACACAGCACCTGAATGGAGCAGTATCACTAACGACTCTCCTGAGCCTTAACGACTCATCCAACTATAAAACCAGAACAGCCTGGTCCATCAGGTTTGGTTTCAGGGGAAACTCCTTCCTTTAGAGATAAAGCACAGCTCTTACCAGTTGATCTCAGAAATGATAAAGTCTCTTGGTATTAGAGACGAAACGTCTTCACCTTGAAGACGCTTTTACTTTAACCTTTTTTTCGACTTCTACCGTATATTGTACAGCTACACCTCCATCCTTACTAAAACATTTAGGGTCTAGTTTATTTTAATTAATGGTATGGTATATTTTAAAAGTTTGCTGGAAATGTGATTTATATCACATATAAAAGTGCAACAAGTATGACGTAAGTGACACTGCCGCTCTCCCACACAGTGAAAACACAAGTCTGTTTAGGGGTTACCTGTGCCAAACTGTGCCATACCACTTATTGGAAATGTGTTTTAACACTAGGTGTTTACCTCAAAAGCTGAGGATTGACAAAGGTGATGACATCTTGCAGGAGCTTGAAAGCTGAGCCAATCAGAAAATAGGGCCCAAAGGCTCTGACAAGGGCACGGAGAAAGGAGGGCTGATGGGAAACGGCTTTCTGATTGGATAAAAAAACCTCCACTTCTTCTGGGCTGCTCTCACTTCCTCCTCCCACGTGATTGGCAGTCGACGGTAGTGGCTTGGAGTAAACGGCCTGACTGGACAGATTTGGATCACTGCTGTAATAAGTAAACAGAAAGAAAAAGATAATTAGGAAGTAAATGTTACACTGTTTGCAATTACAACATTAGTAAACTATTTTAACAACAGCTTAAACTAACACAGTTCCTGCGGTAATTGAGAACAGGACAGGTTTTCAGCTTCACACCAAACAGGTTTCCAGGCGGGAAGTGAAAAAAGCTTATTACTCTGTATCATTTTACAGCTTGTTGTTTATATGAAAGTACCATGAGGCTGGCAGCCCAGTGAGAGGAAGCAGCAGGCTCTAAGAACATAGCCAGAGGTCAGAGTTTTGCACACGTGCCAGAAATGTTTTTTCAAGACATTTCCTCGTCACTGGACACATGAAAACTGATTTTCCCCTAATCAGTTTTGGAAACACGGTCTGACCTGTGGTCAGCACATATAGGAATACTATAGGGACAGATTGTAGTTACTCAACAGTTACAATCAACAGTACAAAACATTATTTCTCCTGGGGCTCCCTGAAGATAAAGGCTCTTCTCTCCCAAGAACAAAAGTTTTAAAATTTTATATTCTTCTATTTTGGCATTTTTGTTGAGACCCCACTTTGAAATAAATAAAACTTGTAAATAATAAGCAATGTGTTCTTTGAGGTGGGCAGGTCATAAATGCCCTCAATCAGAAAAAAGAAATATCCAATAAAATGACCAAAATAAGAATATCCATCCAATCCACTGCATTTCAACAACTGGTCATTTAAATATGGAAATATGGTTAGTCCTAAATAGTATTTTTTGTCTCAGATGGTTCATTTTATAATTTTTTTATTTTATTTTACAGTTCAGAAAACATGCATAAAATGTCATAATTTGTAATTATGACATTTTATGATTTTATTTTAGATGGTTTCTACATCAGCCCAATAATGAGATATATATTATAAGGGTTGAAGATTGTGTACAATATATATATTTTACATTTTTAATATTATAATATTTAATGTATGTGTTACAATTTCCTTCCATTTTATTCAGTTTTTCCTTTTTTGTGTTTTTTTCTCAACGTCTTGAAGCAGACGTAGCTAGTGCTGTAATATACACTTTTCCACCACCATTGATTCAGTTTTGACAAGCCGTGTTGCGCAACAACCAATTGGGGAGATACCATATTCAAAATATCTCTATATATATTCAAATAATCAAAATATATCATAAAATGGAATGTATAGATTATGAACATCAGCTTTTCATTTTGTTGTCCATTAAAAGTGAATATCGCTATACGGAAAAGAAAGGAACTTAAAATTGGAAGTCCACAGCTCCAAACCTGTGGTGTCATTTTAAAGTTCCACTTCTCCTATTACTGTAACTGTGAGAGATAGGAGCAGAAACATCATGTCCACAAAAAAGAAAAATGCAGACTCTAAGGAGGACATTTAGACATAGCTTTGGTCACCATCTGCAATCCCCAAGCAAGTAAATATAATAATAATACATTAATACAACACTTCACAACTGATAATTCAAATGCCTATGTGATATGAATAATAATAATTTATGTCCAGCTGAACATACAGTGCATACCTTTTGGCTTTGGCCTGCTCCTTTTCCCACTCTGTGAGGAGCCTGGGCACCATCCGTTTGGAGCTGTCACGCTGGTTCAGGGACCACAGGTCTTTGGCTTCTAGGGGCATTTTGTAGCCTTTAATGGCCAAACTGTAAAAGATATGCCAAAGAGATTGTCCAGAATTTAGTAAAGGGGTAATTATGAGATACTTGTGGACAGCAAACATATTACATGCAGTGGATAAATTTGCAGAACATGTTCTGTTTGGAGAAGCAGACATGAGGAGAAAATACTATATGGTATTTTAGATTGAATAATGTTGAAATATGGCTGCTGTTTATTTTGTTCTATAGCTTGCTATTCATATGTATTCTGTATGGGCAGTCTCTCAAATATACTTATATCAAAAGGGGCATGAAGTTATCAATAATTCCCAAACATCTTTAAATTTTATTTAACCTTTATTAATCCATAAAATTCCCGCTGAGATTACAAGTAGAAGTATTATCAATTATTATTATTATTATTATTATTATTAGTATTATTATTATATGCATTATATTGCTTTGATTTCTTGTATGCATGCTGTCTTGTGTTATACACTGCATCTATTGGCCTTAATTACATTCCCAAAGTTTAAATTAAATTTTCCCGACATGCTAATCATCACCATTAGGCATTACTGGATCAGATGTCACTGGAAAATGGGCATGATGTGTTTTTTTTTCCAGCATCAGGCCATATAAGATTACAGAACAAAGTAGGCGGCAGATGCTTTAGTATGTTGTTTTTGGAAACATGCACGGGGATGGCCGTGATCTAAAAAATAAGAGGTATTAGTCTGAAGAGTTATGGTAGAGATTAGGACAACACAGCATTTTTCGATTGAAATACCTATAATTTACAGGTAAACAGTGAGGGACGTCTATCACTGAGGTACACCCACTTCTTTCAATTAATTTAGGATTTACACAGAAAAGGGACAGTTTGTAAGAGTGAACAAACCTGGTGAACCACCAAAATGTTATGGTGGATAGAAAACCCGCAGTGCTTTCGGGGCAGGGATTCTGTGGAGAAATTTTAAAAAAGTGCAGAAAAATAGCTTAGAGAGGTTACACAAAGATAAGTGTACTTGTCTGAGCGTTCAGTGTAACCTGCTTTAAACACCAAGTGACTACCCAGCACACACTCAGCTTTTCAACGTTGCATCAGACTGAATATACAATAACAATAAAAATGTGCTGAGAGGTGAGTTGCGACTTGTATATGTGACTCACAGGATCTGTAACGATGCTGGAGAATAGAGGAGGCTTCTCATTAAAGCAGCTGAGGATCAGCTGGCAGACGATCAGGCCGAAGTAGAAGTAGAACATGGTGAATCGCAGCGTGTCACTTTTCTCATCACTCTGAAATGTCAAACAAGGACAAACAGAAGAGATGCATGTGAGGCAGCTGCAAGCATGACCTTTAAATCAGTTGGAAAGTGGGCCATGAACACAGGCTGAACATCTGACATGTGGTTTTAGTCATACTTTATTCTTGTTTTTTATGAGTCAAGTTTAGTTATGTAGTCAAGTCTTAGATGCTGCCGTTTTGCACTGATCTAAGACGTCCACATGCTGCTCTCTGTTGCTCAAAAGCCCAGTGCAGGGGATGGTCCTTGTTGTTCGGTATAGCACCCACCCTTTTGCATTTTTAAAGCTTCATAAAACCTAGTAAAAGTAGCTATAAGTTCCTTTTCTTCTTTTTTTCCTACAGGTGCCCAGAATGGACAAACTGAGCACTGCTGGAGGAAAAGGACACTTGTGATGAATATAGGCTTAGGGCATTTAAAAGTAAAATCACCAGACGTATTTCCACTGGAAAAATATGGCAACATACTAACAACATGGGTGTGCGGTCACTGAGTGGGTAGAGAACATTAGCAAGTAGCTGCTCTATATGTACACACAAGTATTTAGGCTACCATCTAAACGCTACATGCTACAAATAATTGTATTCTAAAGAAAAATATGGCAGTGTCAGTTTAAAGTGGATTTGAACAGTATTTTTTTATTTTAGCTGATGTTACTGGCTAGCTAAGGCTCTGTGGCCAAGCTAAGCTACCTGCTTTGTTTACAGTGCCAATTTTTAAGTTGCTAGGTAAAAGACAAGGAGACTTATTCTGGAGTCTTGTAATTCCAAGAGATTAGACCTCCACATTCTGATAGCCCTATGCCAAGTCATTACAGGATCATGACTATTTCTTGACAACCTCACAGAAACCCAGACACATTACAATGGCTGCCTGCCGTCTTGGTTTGCATATTTTGACATACACTTTGGCATTCGCATTTCCAGTCTTTCTGCTCTTGCAGGCCTGAAGCAAGTTTGCTCTATTACCGGGCTGTGTTTAGGTATGATAAGTACTGGGTCAAGAAAAATTATGTGAACCTTTTGGATGTTTATGGTTTTCTGAATAAATAGGTCATAAAATGTGATAGTGAAGTCTTGCCAGTGAACAACAGGCCTACTATTTCGTCCCTGCTGTGTCCCAAGTTGATCCCTTCAAAAACATGTGCTCACTTCTCATGACTTCTGAGCTGAAACAGAGGTGCATTACTGAAGGCGCAGTTTACCGTTTCCATGACTGAAATATTGCTCAGGTATTCCAGGTTTGTTCCACATGTGAGAATGGACATATGAACATTGTATAGACTTTTAAATGTTTAAATGCCTTTTGCAACCAATGTGTACTCACTTGACTGGAGGCCTGCAAGATCTTGGAGCGAAAAGGCACAATGGCACACAGCACAGACAAGAACCAGAAGATAAAGAGGACCCCAGAGGACTGGACCCCGCGTAACCTCTCAAACTGGATCAGAAATGTAGCCAGCAGCTAAAAGAGAAAGGCAAAACAGGGATGGCAGAGTGAAAAGGCCTGGTTACTTTGGTCTAGAAAGGCTGGCTGAGGGCACGTAAGGTAAACCTCGGTGGGACTGGGTCGGGCGGATACGCCAACTCTTTTCCTCTCTGTTCTGTAACCTGACATGGCCTTCAGGGAGGTGTGGACAAACTAATGTTGACATTTATAGTCATTGTTTCAAAGCCCTTTCTAAGTCTATAATTCAAACTATTACTCCACTGCCAAGTATAAAATATATCTGACAAATCTTTGCGGTTGAGTCCAATTGTCGTTCATTCATCACATCGTCATTCATGACTGCCCCAAACGACTCAAACTCAAAAGATTTTTGAATTAATTAGTTTTATTTATTCACATTTTTTGTGAGGATTAATCCCTTGAGATAAATCATCTCGTTTTTGAGGGGGTCCTCTTGCTCACATTCATTCACTAGGGAAACTTTAGAGTTGCCAATTAACCTGTACATACATGTCTTTGGACGTTGGGAGGAAGCCGGAGTACCCGGAGAGAACCCACGGTAACACGCGGAGGACATGCAGACTCCTCACAGAAAGACAAGTGACCGGGTTTTGAACTCACGACCTTCTTGCTGTAAGGCAGAAGTGCTAACCACGCTGCCACGTGCACCACGAGTTAAAAAACTCGAACTAATCAATTCTCTTTCAGACACATGACAAACTAACAACTCGAAAGACTCGAAACTGTGAAACTAATTCCAGTACAGATCCTATATAATGTTGCAGAATGCGCATACACAACTTTATCTTGTTTGTAATCACAGTAATAATAGTGGTGTTTTAAACAAGGGAAACTCAGATGTAGAATGCAGGGCCTCTGAAAAACAAAGAACACATGGTCATTGCAATTGAGTAGAACTGAGTAAACAAAGGTTTGTCCTCACCATGGTCATGCCAAGCACCAACGGAGTAATAAAGTAGATCGGTGGTTGGCTCTGTCCGCGACGCAGCTCATGGAAAGTGTAGAAAAGACTGGCCCAACATACAATCCATAATAACAAGCCAAATGCCTATGAAAACATGGAAAGTTATGACACATTTAGATAATAACACTCTAATGGGTATTTTCATTTCCAGAATGACATTAGCACATGCAGTCTTACCGTTTTCAACCTGTTTACGATGGACATCATGATGTAGCCTTTGCTGTTCTTCTTCAGATATACAATGTAGAACGGGGACACGGCCCATAGGTAGATACATGGCAGCCATGACAGGAGAGTAAGCTGAAAGCACTCTGGAAGGTCGGGACGGTCTGTGTGGAGCGTCAGATTGGCTTCCTACAGACAAGGATTTAAAGATATTTCAATGAACAGGATGAAAGAAAACAAAACAAATATT
This sequence comes from Neodontobutis hainanensis, assembly GCA_024349245.1. Classification (NCBI taxonomy): domain Eukaryota; kingdom Metazoa; phylum Chordata; class Actinopteri; order Gobiiformes; family Odontobutidae; genus Neodontobutis; species Neodontobutis hainanensis. The sequence continues at coordinate 103,850 of JALDNG010000238.1, read as the reverse complement.
TTCTCATAGCAATGTGATACAAAGTGCAGGGATGTGCAAGGCCAGGCCAACACAGTAAACTCACTTGTGCTCAGTAAAAACACATTTATTTTGTCTATAGTAGAACTGTATCAAAAACAATAAGTGCAATAATCACAACACCACAGCTACTGTACTAGTGCAAGTTTTAGAAAAGCTTGCTACCATTTGGAGCATGTTGTAGTGGAATCAAATTATCACTGCAGAATATTGAAAGAAAAATATATGCTGTGTTTGGTTATTAAAATATTAGTAAATGCTTGGTGGGCCAGATTAAACAGCCCGACAGACTGCATGCGGCCTCCGGGCTTTAGTTTGCCTGATACAGCCACAACAGATTGGACATCTGTGAATGTTGGTAATACAAGGAGAATATATAATTTATTGTAATTCTGATGTTTATGCTGTCTTTCACACTTTACTAAAAAACACAGTAAATAAACTGAACATAAAGACAGCAGAAGTGTATGCAAATATTGCAGACTTCCACCAACAACATTAAAACCATGTTGAAAACTAAAGCTCCAGAAAGAAACCAGCACAGTCAGACAGCAAAGCAGACCACAGAGATTAATAAACCCGAAATTCATAGGAAAACTTGACCCAGTACCACTGACATTACATAATGGGTGTGCTCAAATAGACCCGTGGCATCAGGGTCAATATAAAAAGCTCAGTTCTTAGAGTCACTAAAAGTCTCTCTTTAGCAGCTGTTTGTCTGTAGACGAGAGGCCAAAATGCAAAGGGTGTTGTGTGTTTGTAAAAAATGCACATGTAGTCAAGGCCTTTCAATAAACCTAAATTCACATTTGAAATGTTTTCTCCAGAAACTAACCAACACATTTCCAAAACCAGATGTTTGACTTCAAGCCCAATCTGTAAACACATTCTCAACATATTGACTTGAATTAGTCTGGTCTGACAGTCTCATAGAAGCAACAACATAAGAACCAATCCAAGGATTAGGGCCCTATTTGAGCACAGAAAGTGAAAAGGTCACAACTGTGGAAACATGGCCACATTCCTCTGCCGTGTGTAAAATAAGGTGTGATACATTCACCTGCTGATGTCTGCCTATGAATAGACTATAGACTTGCTCAATACAGTTGTTTACATACCCTGGCAGAACATCGTCATTTTCAGAGAATATGAATGATAACACAAAAAACGTGAATCCATTTATTGTCAAACAATTGTGTTTACTCTTTTTAAATCATACAAATTACCCTGATCAAAAGTTTACATACCCTGGGGATTTTGGCGTGATAACATGCACACAAGTGTTTCAAACAGGTTGAATGGCTACTAAAGGTAACCATCCTAACCCGTGATCTGTTTGCTTGTGCGTTTCTGGGCTCCTGACAGACCCTTTGACGTTTCTGTATTCATGGGAGTCATGGGAAAAGCAAAAGAATTGTCAAAGGATCTGTGGGAAAAGGTAATTGAACTGTATGAAACAGGAAAGGGATATAAAAAATATCCCTGAAATTGAGAATGCCAATCACCAGTGTTAAAACTCTAATTAAGAAGTGGAAAATGAAAAGATCAAGTAGACCAACAAAAATTTCAGCCACAACTGCCAGGAAAACTGTGCAAAGAAAAACTTATAAACAACTTCAGCTAAAAAACAAGACTCAAGACAAGAGGATTCAACAAGGGCTATGATGAAAGGTACATCATTCCTACTGGTTAACATGAAGGTGGAGCGCTGATGCTTTGGGGTGTGGGAGCTACAAAGACACAAGAAACTTTGTCAAAATGGATGGCACAGTGAATGTTATCAGAAAATACTGGACAAAAATTTGCAATCATGAGCCCAGAAGCTGTGCATGGGACGTACTTGGACGTTCCAACATGACAACAATCTAAAGCACAAGACAAGCACAAGCACATTGACAATAAATGGCTTCACCCAACTACTAACATGAAAGAAATGTTTTTGAGTTATCATTTATATTCTCTGAAAAAAGGTCCAAAAAAACCCCAACAAAATAATTAATGTATGAGCACAACTATATCAGATATTTAGTGTTATTGCAATATTATTGTTATCACAATAGTTGTATTGCAAAGATTGAGTTGTTATACTTTATAGTTTAGATATTGCAAATTGCATGTTTCTCGAACCAAAGCATGCCTTTTTGGATTCTTTGGGGAACGTTAGCTGTTTACTTATCCCAGATTACAGCATTTTAAAAGGCTACACCCTGAACACTTTAACACTGATATTTTGTTCTTTTATTTGAAAATTTAAGCCACACTAAACAACAATATATTATAAAATAAAAAAATTATAAAAAGCTTTATGATGACATCTACTGTTTATTATAGGGGACTTTAATAGATGAGAACCTATACTCAGGAACAGAAAACCCAGGCAAATGTCACATGCCTGCAAAACTAATACAAAGCTAAAGTTAAACTCTAAACTTCAGTTTGGAGTAATGTATTTTGTGGAGGAAAAATTGGTCTGGTTTTATTTCTTTAATACAAGAGAAGCAGGAGAGGTCTCTAGGCTTTGGGTGTGACTGGAATCTGAGACAGGAAGGGCAAAAAAAAAAAATAGGTCAGCTTTAAGGTTAATTAAAAAAAAAGTTTTTTTATTATTATTTATTTTTAAATACAAAATAAATATCTGCTCCGATTTAATCTAAGCATTTATCACAATTTAAAAAGCATTTATAATAAATACTAAAGGCTAGAACAGGTTCCACCATGTTGACCATCGAGTAAAACTGGTATAATTTTTTGGTTTTGAAATTTTGGTGGGCCTTGATGTGCCTAAGCTTTAGCAGCAGAAAGTCATGAATTGAGAACAGTAATCAGAGAGAACACCAGCACTTTTTCAATTAATGTGAGCGGCAGTGGCTCAGTGGTACAGCAGGCGCCCTTCAACCGGAGGGTAGGCGGTTCGATTCTCACTCTCCCCACAGTTCATACTGTCATTGTGTCCTTGGGCAAGACACTTAACCCACCTTGCCTCTAGTAGTAATTGGATAAAAGCATCAGCTAAATGAGAAAATGTAAATGTAAGACAAGGCAAACATAAGAAAAATTAATAAGAGTGCCAACTGAATGTAGGCGGAGCTTAAGAGTAAGATTTTCTCCCTTTGAACATAGTTAAAGCTGAGGCTGTTCCAGATTTTTGCTGCATGAAACTTAAACACTGCTTCAGCATGTTTAGTTCTATCTCTGGGCACGAGCAGGAGGCCTGTCCCAGATGTTCTCAGAGTCCGAGGAGGTTCATAAGCAACTAGCATTTCAGAAATATATTCTGGTGGTAAACCATTAAGAGACTTAACCAGCAGTGCTGTTTTAAAGTCTATTCTCTGAGCAACAGGAAGCCAGTGCAGAGATTTTAAAACTGGACTGATGTGGTTGACTTTGAAAAGATTTTTACGGCTGATGATTTTATTGACTTAATGTGATTCTGGAAATTCAAGTCTGAGTCCATAATGACCCCTAGATTTCTACCCTAATTTTTAGAATTTAGAGAAAGAGACTCGAGGTGACTGATTTTTGCAAAGTTTGATTGAAAACATGTAATTTCTTTTTTTATACCTCATAATGAATTAAGGGCTTTTCTGCATTTCCTTTTCTGTGCCCTGACAGAAAATGCATTGCTCCACAATGTATTTTGGATCTTCCTGATCACTTTAACCTTAACAGGAGCAATGACATCAATAACATTCAAAACACTAGTAAAACAATTCAACAAATCATCAACTTGACCTGATGAGGCATTTTCAAACCTGATTGCCTCCATAAACTGTGTCCTGGTGTTATCATTAATGTTTCTCTTCTGAACAGCTGTAGGTCCAGCAGTAACTTATGGATGTATGTATGTAATTATAGACAGATGGAAAAAGACACAAGAATGATCAGATAGAGCAACATCAATGACAGTGACATCATTAACATGCTGACAAAGACCAAAAGTATTAAGAATAGTAGAAAATACTTTGGCATTCCTGTCATAAACATTATTAACAAAAACCTTCTGTGATTTGAAGATGTGATTAATAGTCATGCGGCTCACAACAAATTTTTAAGGCTGTGTGGAGTCATTGGGTTCGACGGATGTTGCCTACTGGCAAGACATAAACACACACAAGTCATTCTGAAATTGACAATTACATAAATATATAGAAGAAGAATAACACAATGCTTAACAATTTATCCATTTTCCAAACCAATGATGGTCAAAATAATAGTTTGCTGCTTTACATTCACTTTCATTCACAATGTCTCAGAATCCATGCTTTCTCGCCTCGTCTTTATGTTGCTGCTACAGCCCAGAGTGGATGTAAAGATTCTAAAGACAACCTAAAAGTTCCCAGAGAAAGTTAGTAATGGTTTATTTCTGCAAAGTGAAGAAATATAGACAGGGACGCACTATCTTTGTGATGCACCACGTACTTGTTATTTTATGGAATACTTCCTGCTCTCCAGACTACAGCTGCAATGACCAGAATCTTTTACAGTGCAGTTTTATCCAAGTAGAGAAATCCTTAGTCCGTTTATATCAGGTGTTTAAACGTACATGTACCCATAACCTTTGAAATGAATATTCATACAATGAAAATTTAGACACAAGGCTCTCCTTTTGTTTATCCAACACCTACAATCAAAAAATTGTTGAGGTAATATTAAACATGTTTCAACAATATTTATTTTCTCAATGATAAACAATGTGTGGTCGATGCACAGGATTTCCGGCGCAGAAGCAAACCCAACATGACTCATATTGACATACAAGGTGCAGTATGGTATCTCTCTGGACCGGACAAACACAGAGGGCCCACCCACAGACGGCCCCAAGATAAACACAGCTGCCCACTCTCCACAGAGGCACCACACCTATCTGCCGAATCACAGGGCCATGATCATCTATTGTAGAGCTACACGATATTGGAAAAATGTGAAATATACGATATACCATTTAAAATATAGCAAAAACAATATTACCACTCTTATGTAGGAAAAAAGAACTGTAACGCTCTGGACTAAACGCCTACTCGTCAAAGCAACAGTATCAAAGATTTGATTGGGACTAACCCTGGATTAAACAGGTCTAAACCAGGATTAAACAGATCTAAACCTCAATTTAACCAGGATTAAACAGGTCTAAACCAGGATTAAACAGGTTTAACCTAGAATTAAACCAGGATTAAACCGGTCCAAACCAGGACTCAACAGATCTAAACCAGGATTAAACAGGACTAAACTTGGACTAAACCAGAATTAAACACGTCTAAACCAGGATTAAAACAAGTCTAAATTGATATTTAACAGATCTAAACCAGAATTTTTAGTTTGATTTAAACCTTTCTTTGGACAAATTTGAATAATTTCGACAGAAAAATAGTAAAAGTCTATAAACTGGAAGAGTATAGCATTATTGCTATACAAGCCCATCTTTGCAATACGAATATTGCGATCAATAATATTGTGATAACAATCAAAATTTGAGATAATTTGACACAATCGAGGTGACAGGAAAATGATCTGGTACTGAGAAGCCTGCATACTGTACAGGTCGTTGGAAGAGAGGGCCTACTATAGAAGCTTCTCAACTCGTTCCACTACTTCCGCATTCCACTACCTCAAGGAGTAGAAAAAAAAACACAATTAGTAATTACATCATTCTGCAAGAGGTATTTAGACCTGGGCCCCATATGAATGTTAAAAAGATAAATACCTAAATTGGGAAATGAGTAAGGCAAAATGGGTTTGTCCATCGCATTACAGCCATATTAACGTAATTTTAATAACATAAGCATTTTAAGAAAATCTCCATTAGATGGGAGATGGGCACACTCCACAGAAAACAGATGCAGGTTATAACAGAGCAAACATTATAATGGAGCTGAAGTGACGAATTTTACAATAACAATGATCCCAACAAACCACATGAAAACAAACAGGCTCCAGCTCTGTTCAGACTCATCCCTGTGTCAGTGTCTGTTCATCGCTTCCAAAACAATCTGGAGGCCTAAATGATAAACAAAAAGTGTCTTACTTTAAATAGGAGACAGATTAAAGCCTTGTTTTATTGTTATCCCCAATTCACATTGAAAGCGCCACAGTCACGGCAGCGTCGTGTCTCACGCATGCAAACTGCTTTCTATTTTATTTAGTTGGGCAATTTACATCGGCTCCATCTCAGAAGCAGCTCAACGCTAAAGATAGGCTGGACTTCTATCCAGCAAGCAAAACAAGACATAGGCACTAAGTTTCAAAATAAACTTCCACTTCACTATCAAAATAAAACTTTACTAAAACAGAGCGGTGAACGAGAAGTTAATTCTTGAGGTTGAAAAGTTCAATATCCTTTACGACACCAAACACCAATATTACAAGGACAATGCACACTAGCCACAACTTTGGGTTTAAACGGTAAGTAGTTACCTACTGTAGTTACATAGGCTATGTATAAGCACGTCTCTGTTTGCCTTGTCTAGCAGCAGTCAAGCCCCCCACTGTGCCATCCATCTTGTTCAGTTGTTATTTACATGGAAGTTTAATTCACTTCTATATAATGACATTGGCAAAAGAGAGAAACACACTTTTGTAGTAGCAACGACGCTGACGCCCCTAGTGTGAATTGACACGAAACGCTCGCAAGACACTTTTGGTGTGAATTGGGGGTTAATAAGCTCAACTGTTCCTTGACTCAATGTTAAATTAAAGCATCTTAATTCTGCCATCATTCAGCAAATGGCACTGCCTCCTTTTACGTGTCTCCTTCTGCTACAGAGGCAGGTCTGTCACATTTCAGAACAATTTATCTGCATTTTATTGCTCCGTTTAGATGTTTGTTTTAGTTTAGTTTAGTTACTCGGCTACAATGTTAAATAATTGTAGAAACTGTGTCACCGCGCTGAATGTAAATAGACACTGGAGACACAGCAGAGAGAAGGGACATGCTCCGTAGCTACAGTTTAAACCACAGACGCACACACACAGACAGGTAAGAACAGACTAATGGAACTGAATTCAGCTGTGTCCAGCGCTCTCGTAATCTATCACACTCCGAACTCTTAAAAAATCCTCATGACATGCACTTTTCCCTCGACACTTGGTTGGTAGCCTTGCCCACATGTCAGTTAAAGTGACATGCATACTGTAAATGTACATTAATTCATTTAGGATACACACCAATTAAGGGCATTAGCGGATTTTCCATCAACTGTGCATTTAAACAAACCTGTGCAGACAGACTATGTGCAGTGCTTCTTTGTCATAACCGTAGGTTCAGAAGCTGTACTGTGAAGTGTACAAACTGTACAGAATATTGATTAATTGGTTAATAAAATTTTTAATCGGTCAAGTAATAACAATTAATCCATTATCAACAAACCATGAACATCCCTAGTTTGATTAAGAAGTTGTTCTGCATTCCTTTAACCCACACCAGTCTTTTTTCTGCTGCTACAACGTGAAACCTGAAACCCTAACAAAAGGCAACATAAAAAAGGTGAGTCTCCCTGGTTTGTGTCTTTGAGCTGGAAAAGATGAAAGAAGGCAGACAAGTTGAGAAGCACTCTGCTTCACAGTGGAATGCTTTCATATGCAATATATTCAAACTTGCAGTTTGAAATCCAAACAAAAAGCTGAATATTCATGGGCCTGATTTGCAATGAGGAGAAACACTACGTACTAATTTGCGGGTGCATTATCAAAACTTGCTTCTTTCAGAGATGGGCGTGTTGCATGTGATATAGTAAAAGCAGAGTAAAACAGCAGCACTGAAGAGAGAAATCAGCTATTAGAGGCGGTTCTCAATAAAGGCTTAGGTGAGAGTCGCAAACGCTTGCTTATGTTCTTCCATTAGGGGGGACTTATTTTCAGACTGGTAATTTTATGTCTCAGACCAGCCCTTATTGAATTTCAATCAAGATATTTATTTTAATCAACAATTTCATTCATAAAATAACAAAAGGTAAGATACCTATGAGGTATCTAAACATTAAAATAATGTTTTTATAGATATTGTAGTTATGATACATCTTTTCTTTTTTGTGTTGACCAAAATAAACTATATAAAAACAACTTTTTCTAACACTTTAGAGAGTAAGGGCAAGTGGGAAACAGGTCTAAAAATTAGGTAACACTGAGAGGTCAAGGTTAGGCTTTTAAAGTAACGGCCTTACCACGGCTTGTTTAAAAGCAGCTGGGAAAGTTCCTAGACTAAGACAGGTATTGATAAAAAACACAAGACCACCTGCCCCCTTGCCTTCTACGCCTTCTGCAGCGGCTGTTACGCAACAACCCACTGGGAAGACTCCACAAATGATTGGGTAATGAGGCCGACAGAGGTGGCAGTGGCTTTGGGTGTCCGCTGAGGCCCTGGATTGGCAGTTTGTCCAAAGAACATGTATATTTCAAAGATTCAAGCACCAGCAACAGTAAGACATTCTGAGCCATAAACAATAAAAACAGAACAATACACAAAAAGGTAGCAAATGGCATTTATAGACTAGGCTTAGTTTTGAAGTCTGTCTGAATATTCAAATTTATACTTTTCTATGTAAAGATCACAGTTTACATGATTTACAAAAGTTAACGTATGGTAAAGTTAAATGATTAAAACGAAAGTGAATTGCCTTCTGAGTCTGTGTTTTTTACTATACCATAACAGACAGTATATATGCTGTATAATGCACACATTTAAATTTTGTCATTTAGCAGACGCTTTTATCCAAAGCGAAGTGAGGAAAACAATGGAAGCAATTTCAACAACACAAGGTAACAAAAAACTAGTCAGTTAAAACTTAGCACAGATTACAAATCTAAAGATAAGAAATATTTATTTATTTATTTAATTTCAAGAAAAGGAATTGATAGAAAAGAAGTAGATTTCAGTGTTTGTCAGTCAGGTGTTGACAAAAGAGATATGTTTTCAAGCGTTTTTATAAAGATGGCTACAGAATCTGCTGATCTTGTAGCAGCAGGTAGATCATTCCACCAATGTGGAACAGATCCAGAGAAAGTACGCGAGAATGATTTTTTTCCTTTTTGGGATGGTACAACCAGACGTTGTTCATTAGCAGAGCACAGGGATCTGGTAGGAACATAGGTCTGTGTTAGTGAGTGAAGATATGAGGGGGCGGAGCCAGTGGTGGTCTTGTTGGCCAAGAGCATAGCTTTGAACTTAGAAAGTGTAACCTAGTGAAGAGTGAGTTACGTGTGCTCTCTTCGGTTCTTTAAAGACCACTCTTGCTGCTGCATTCTGGATCATCTGCAGAGGTTTGGTTGTGCAGCAGGGAGTCCAGCCAGTAGAGAGCATTGCAATAATCCAGTTTGGACAAGACAAGAGCCTGAACTAGGATTTGCGTAGAGTGCTCTGATAGGAAAGGTCTAATTTTCCTGATGTTCTAGAGCAGACATGTCAAACTCAGGCACGGGGGCCAAATTTGGCCCGCGATATAATCATATTTGGCCCGCGAGATGATATCAAATATGTATTAGAGTTGGCCCGCCGGCTGCTACCGCTAATACAACGAATCCCAGAATGCTTAGCAAATGTGTTGGCGCCGGCACGTCAGAACGCTAATAGTCCCCACCGCTCCTGTTCACACATTAGCACCTGCTACCTGTCACCTCGTCCAAATGAATCCACCCTTTCTGAAAAAATGCCAAACAAAAGAGAGAAAACAGGAGCAGATTATATGTTCATCAATGTAAAAGACAGACCTGTTTGTCTCGTGTGTGGAGCCAACGTGTCTGTAATGAAAGAATTTAACACACAACGACAATAAGAAACGAAAGACCAGGACAAGTTTAAGCATCTGAGAGAAACACAAAAGCTCCAGAAGGTGGAGGAGGTGAAAAGTACTCTGGTTTCTCGGCAAACTATGTTCACCAAAGCAATGAGGAGTGTTTTCTTTATAACTTTCGACTGTTCATAGTTGAAAGATTGGATTTTCATTGAAGCAAGTTGTTATTTTTGACTGGTTGTTGGCTTGTGAAAAAAGAAAAAACATTTAAAAGAAGTTCAAAAGCTGCAGATAGGCTATAGACATTATTTAAAGTTAATAAAAAGTAAGTTATTATTTTATATTATGCTTGCCCTGGATTCAGTTTATAAACAAAACTATTGTTAAAACTTAATTTTAATAAGAAAAGGTTTAACATTACACATTTTGAAAGAAGAGAAAACATGCAGATATTGTTGAATTTTTTAAATAAATATTAAGTTTGGCCCGACACTTAGTCCCAACTTTTAATTTTGGCCCTCTGTGAATTTCAGTTTGACACCCCTGTTCTAGAGGATGAATCTACAGGACCTGGTGGTGCTGGCAACATGACTTGTGAAGTTTAGTTGATCATCAATTACCACTCCCAGATTTATGGCAGTGCTGGACAGTGTAATGGTTGATGAGCCAATCAAATACATTGCACAAATGCCTTGAGAATATGCTAAATAATATTGCCCCTCTCCCTAGAGTCTGCTTACCAGAATACAGTGACATTAATTTATTACCATTCAAAAGTGTAATTGACAAAGGAACCAGCGAATCACTAAATGGCAGCTTTTGGATTAACCTTTATTTTGCCATACTGGCTAAGCCTGATTTTTTTTAAGCCATTTGAATTGCTTTGGAACATACAAAGGAAAATTTCAATGATATTCTCATTGTCTGTAACTACAGCTAAGTTTGTAATCTACAACTCTCTTCTCTTCATAGGACTATTGCAGAAGTGAATGAGTAATTTTTTTACTCTGCCATATTCATTTTTAATTCCTTTTCTCATCAGTAACCACATGACATTTTTTTTCTAAATGTTCCTCATTCACTTTATTCAGTCATATTTGTACAACTGCTGTTCACACAGATAACAGCAGAACATCAAATATTGCCAAAGAGAACAGAACACTGTTCTTAAGTACAACTAAATTTATAATATTTGGTATTCGTGCTACAACTGTAAACAAAAAGCTTAGGATAAATTATGTTGAAATATAAAGAGTAAAAGAAGTTAAATTCTTGGGAGTGATAATTGATGAAAAATTATGTTGGAAGCCACATATAAATTATATTAAGACAAAAATATCCAAATCAATTGCTATATTATATAAAATCAATTACCTATTAAACCAACAAACATTGTACATGTTGTATTGTTCCTTCATACTTCCTTACATTACCTACTGTTTGGAGGTGTGGGGAAACACTTACAAAACCAACACTGAACCAATAGTTATCCTTCAAAAGAGAGCCTTAAGAATTGTAAATAAAACCACCTACAGAGCACCAACTACTCCACTGTTTATTAAATTAAAAGCACTAAAATTTAGAGATATCGTTGACTTCAAAACTGCACAAATTATGTATAAAATAAATAAACAGCAGCTCTCGGACAGCATTCAAGGGTTGTTTCAAATGAGAGAGAGCCATCATCACTTAAGAGGAACACTTGTATTTAAGAAGAAAACTATAAGAACAAATTCTAAATATCAGTGCATCTCAACCAAAGGAGTTATTGTGTGGAACAGCTGTAGTAATGAAATGAAATCATGTACAACAATAAGTAATTTTAAAAGACTATTTAAACTAAATATACTAAAGGAATACAAAAAGGAATTGAGGTGATAATATTCAATACAGGTTCATTGGTCTACATGTTAATTATAGTATGGTAGTGTTATTATTTGAGTTGTTATAGATAAATGGAAAAGAATGGAAAAAAAAAAAAATGGGAATGTGTGGGTATGCATTTGTATTTAAGTATAGGTTTATGTGAACAGAAAATAGGTAGATATAAGATGTATGTAAAGATGTATATATAAGTGAAGCATTCAATTTTGTATTTAATTAAAGTATAAAAATAGAGAAATGGGGTAGGACCTGAAAAGTTATGAACTTCTTCCTACTCCTTTTGAACATGAAAAATTACTAATCTGAATTATTTACAATGGAAAGATTGTGCTTAAGTACATGACATAATTTGGCTGTTATTTTAATTTTTTATATATGTATGCATGAATGTATGTATATAATTTTTTTTATTTTATTTGTATTTTTAATTACATGTTCAAATAAACTAAACTAAAAAAAAGAAAACAGAAACCCGATTAAACATTTAATAGAGTTGATGGACTGTCTGTGTCTTTATTTTATGGCATTCTCCAAACTAAACTGTTTACTCAGCTTTGGTATTTTAACATTCTGTTTCTCCATGAAGTGGGACTATTTCTGGGAGCTGATGTAACACCGTGTTCTTGTATGTATATGTGCACTGGAAGGTTCCACACCAAAAAAAATTCTTTGTGTGTGCAAGCACACTTGGCAATTAGGCTCTTTCTGATTCTGATTCTTTATCTGAAGCGTTAACTGAGCTCAGATCCCTGTGGCTTTGGAAGTATACTGTGTTGATAACAAGTTGTTATACAACCATCCTACAGGGATGCCCTAGTGAAGCAGCTGTAGCCAGTCTGCCACATTTGATCGTTTAATTTTTAAATTTTTATTTTTTTTTACTGTTTAGCTTTTGTCCATAGCAATTTGGCCAAGCAACGTTTACATACCCTGACAGAATTTGTGATTTTTCTTAGGCAATTTTTGGAGAATATGAATGATAACACAAAAACCTTTCTGTCACTCATATTTAGTGGTTGAGTTTATTGCCTTTTTTTGTCAAACAATGTTTACTCTTTTAGATAGATAGAGGTGAGGGCCTTTATTGCCGCTTGCAGGTTTAATTTTATTTTATTTTTTCATGCAGTGGTCAATTTTGACTTTTTGTGACAGTTTGCTTCCTTCAGATGTTAGCCACTGCTTCCCTGTTTATTCTCTGCCTGAGCTAGCGTTGAAATCAGCTCACAAACCTTTACAGAAAAGACAGCAACAGCTGAGCAAGAGCAAGTGAAAAAAAAGTTAACATCTAACATTTTAACAACATAACATTGTTCCCAAAGAGCCACATAAGAGCATAGGACTCTGGTAGAGGGCCAGGCTAACACAGTGAACTCACCTATGCTTATGCTCAATAAATAACATTTATTTTGCCTATAGGTTTAAATTTGAATTATAGACAAATAAATAGTGTCTAAATGCTAAATGCTTTTGTGGATAGTGGCAGAAATTAAAGTGACATAACATTTACATTTATCCTCACAGTACACATTATATTATACAAATAATAATAATAATAATAGTAGTAATAATAATAATAATAATCATAATAATAATAGTTATCAATGTAAATATATAGTTTGCAGTTTTTGTGAGTGTTATGTGTTTGTTAAGATAATGCAGCTGAAGGCTATTGCTATTAATTATTTATTTATTTATCCCTGTGTTTTAAATATTATACACTATTATACACTGCTGTCATTAATGAGCTGAATATATATTTTGTTTGTAGGTTGGGGTTTCAATAGAAATATATGACATTTTACAATATAAAACTTTAAAGGCTGTCTTCTCAAAATTTGTTTTTTTTTCACACTCTGCGTCAGAAACATTTACCAGTCTTATTCTAAAGACTTTTACAAAGGGATTTGTTGAAATGTCATTCCTATAAAAAACATGGTTATTGTTTTTAATTCTCTAATTTACTAAAGCACAAAATAAGATATCCAGAATCCCCTCTGTAAAAGCCCTTATATCTAAAATGTCAACAAAATGAACCAAGAATTTTAAACCTGGTCCTTTCCAATTTCCAGATTATAAGGCAAAGTATATAAGGCCTCATTTGCATATTACAACTTTAATTTACACATGTAATACATTTTTTTCTTATGTGAATGGCAGTAATAAACTGGAGAGGTTTTACAGTTATATCTTCTATTGAAACTGGTAAAACATCCCCAATTACGGGTGAGCTGCTCTTTATACAGGTTTGTTGACAAACTGTACACTGCAGAGCCAGCCCTTAATCAGCTGATTAACTGTGCGTCGTTAACAGGAGTAACCTCTGCAAATATTAATAATAATAATAATAACTGGGGGGCGCAGTGGCTCAGTGGTAGAGCAGTTGTCTTATAAATGGAAAGTTGGTGGTTTGAATCCCGCTCTCCCCATTTTAGTTATGTCCTTGGGCAAGACACTTAAACCACCTTGCCTATATTAAATATATACTATAGTGCTACTGCACTGGTGTATGAATGTGTGAAAATGTTTGGTGGTGGTTGGAGGCTGTAGGTGCAAAATGGCTGCCATGTCTCCGTCAGTCAGCCCCAGGGCAGCTGTGGCAACAGACGTATCTTACCACCGCCAGTGTGTGACTGTGGAGAGAAATATGGACGGCCTTTAAGAGCCTTGGCCCAAACTCTACAGACAGAGGACAGTGGATCATTTATCTCCACCGTGTTCAAGAGGCTGTATGTGTGGAATAAATGGCACTTTACTTAAATAAATGTATTTAAACACATATCCTTTAATTAAAATTTTCCGGACCCCTCGCGGTTAGGAAAGTAAGTATGCAATTTTAATTAAAGACCCTTTGTCTACAGTGTCAAATGACTTCTTTATAGCAATAAAAATACCAAATGAATATTCATTGTTATTACTGCAGTTGTTTAATTTTTTAATACATACTCGATAAATCAGGTTTTTACAATGAAATCATCCAGCCACAAAGTGTTTCCCCTCCAATATTTTTATTTTAAAAACTGAGGAAGCAAAGCTTGTAGTTTTCCATTATTTACTAATGGGTTAATTTATATTAATAAATTATTATTATTCTGTTAATTGTGACAATATCCATTAAATTTTTATTGATATTATATTCATTGATTGATATTAGATTAATGTTTAATTCATGAATTGTTTTACAACTTCCAGTACTTGTTCATCAATCCTATAAAAGAACATAGAATTTACATTGCCTACAATTAGACATTTAAACTAATCTTTTCATTCATTCACAAAATAATTATTGAAATTATCTGCTATTATCTGCCTTTCATTTTTCCACTTTAGAGTACTAATCTAAAAATAACACGGGAATTTAGGTTCCTTTTATCTGTTCCTAATAATGTGGCTAATCACTTACTATGTCTTTTGAATATTACTTTTAGTAGACATTTAGTTAACCAAGGCTTTTCTTTATAAACTTTTTTTATTTTTTCCCCAATTTTTTTTCATAGGACAATGTTTATTATATAAATCTAAAAATGTAAACAAAAACTCATAGGCCTGATTAGGATCAGCAACATAATACTGTACTTTATCCCCATTACATTACTACAGTCTTTCCTCAAGGCCTCTATTTAATGAAGGCTCACAGTTGCCAACTGTAATTTTAGCCTTTAGACTTTGTAGTTAAAACAGAACACACTTATATTATGCCAGATCTATCAGTATCATTCATTATCATAACTGTCTTGACTTGCTGTGGTATCCCCTTTATCATGCTTTTTTTGCAGCATTTTTTCTTTGTCAAATGCACATTTGTATACACCCCTGTGGCCTTCAGCTTTTGAGATTGTCATAACATTTCAACCTTATGATTTCGACTAAAAAATTAAACAACTGTATGCTTTGTTTTCTCCTTTTGTGTAAAAATCTGACATGATAATATAAGTTGTCTCTACCTTGATGTTTTTCTTGTCCAAGAGTTGTACAACTTGTTGCTCTAAAGTCTTAGTCCTTCAGGACTACATCCTCACCTATGATGTCTGTTTATATTACTTACATAGCTGCTATGACAGGTTTCAAGTCCAGTTATAATACGAATAACAGCGCAGGTGTATTGCTCCAAACCATCAATCTTATGTTCCAACAGTTCAATCCTCTGGTCCCTTTGGTTTATCATAGTCTTCAGCTCATGGACTTTCTCAATTAGACCCATGAGGTTGACTTGCTGTTTTGCCACTTTGCTGATCACCAACAACATAAAATTCAGAGATATTTTTTGTCTCCTCCAGTTCTTCTGTCAACTCTTTAGTTGATCTTTTCCACAAGTTAAAGTTAGCAGGCAGTGTTAATAGGCTATTCTTCTCAATCAATCACCATGTGATTCCAGAGCCTAAACCAGGGGTGCCCAAACTTTTTCTCTTGGAGGGCCAAAACAGAAATGTATTAGTGGGACATGACCAAACAATAAAATCATTTGCATGAAACTGAAATAAATACTCTGCCCTGCAGACTTAACACGTTTGACCCAGTCTTAGTGTGTGTAAATGTCCACAACCTACCTCAACTGTCCTATTTTTTTAAGACGTTTTAATCTTTAAAGTTAATGTAATTACCAGGGGACCAGGCTGTTTCTGGGATATATAAACACAATGGTTCCTCTCTAAGGCAGTAGGCCATTACCAATCGTTAAGTATGCTCAACCATTATTGCAGATTAAATCAATCAGGCAATTTCAAGCAAAACATGACAACTAAAGGCCAAATCAACTGAAGCCCCACTTTGTGCACCCCGGCCTAAACAATGCCCTTCATCAAAATCACAAAACACGCACCAACTTTACTGGAATATCAAACAGTATCACTACAAAACAGCAGTGTACCATCAGCCAAGTTTTTCTCTTGATCAGAAGACTAAACTTTCTGGTGAATCTTAAAAGGATGGTAGAGAGTTTGTGAGCATTGAAAAGCAGCAACAGCTATCTACAAAAATAAGCTTAACAATACAAATAAAACAGTTCTACAACACACTGTTTTCACCATCCCCCCTTTTTTTTAATGTACAAATGTGTGGCTTAAAAATATAAACTGCTGCGAGCCCTTGCATCTGGTCTCTGTTACTGTGAAATTCTCGAGGACCACAAATGTGTAGCTGGCGCAAGTAAAGACTGCGGGAGGACAGGAATCGCTCCTGGACATGTTCTCCAACATGTCCCATGGGTCTATGGGGGAGACAGTTCTTTTTTTTACTTTTTTTTTTATTAAATTAAAAACTCACTGTTCAATTTGATTGTAAGACTCAATAACAGGAAGTGGGTAAAACTGAAAAGGGGTTAATAATAATGGTAGGCAGTGGGTAGAGCGGTCGTCCTTCAACCAGAAGGTAGGCGGTTCGATTCTCACTCTCCCCACAAATACTGTCGTTGTGTCCTTGGGCAAGACACTTAACCCACCTTGCCTTCAGTGGCTGTATCATTGGGAATTACTGTAGAACAATGCAAGTCGCTTTGGATAAAAGCGTCAGCTAAATGAATAACTGTAAATGTAAATGGAAGTCACTGGATGCTTAGCATTATGTTAGGATTGACTTGAGAGATAGAACAAATGTCAGCTAATGCAAGTTCCCACTAAATCTGTTTTGTCATCATAAATCTGAGTTCTTCTATTGTGACAACTTCTGCTCCCAGTTTCTATTTAGCTACACTTTGCAGCAGAGTAATCACAATGACACAACACATTCCAGACATTTTAAGGCACAGTGCTTTAAAGGATAACTACCAATGTTGTTGTTGCGTTCCCTTATGCTTCCCTCCATTCATGTACTTGGGTACCCCAGTCACAGCAGGCAAATAAATCCTTATCAATTTTCTGAATTCAGGGTGTTACACATTACTTGGGCTAGACAAAAAGCTAAAGCCTAATATTTTTTTTTCACTTGGGACAATGGAGACAGTTGTGCGGTGGACAGTTGAGGAGACACTGGTTGAAGCAGTGGAGCAAACTCCCTTAGTGGAAAAACCAGCCTTGCAAAATTTGGCTGGCAACCCGCCGTACCTTTGATTTAAAAAGTCTCACAAGAAAAGAATTGCTTAACAACACTATACACGTAAACACTCGCCCCAGTCAGTCTCAGACATTCATCATGGCAGACCCGGCAAAAAAGAAACTAAAGCAGAGAAACTAGTTGCTCATGGTCAAACAAAAATAGAATAGAGCAGGGAGACGCTCATCACCAGTGAGTTTTTACAACAGTGTTTTTTAACATTACACTGAAGCTGTAGGGGGAGCTCAGTAGAGAAAAATACAAACAAAAACGGCAAAAAAAACTGCCAGACATGCAAAGATCTGCTTTAACATTGCTATAATAAAGCCTGTCGGCTTTTATTATTGACAATGGTCTTCTTCTGTCCAAAGGCCTCAGTGAATGACAGAAGAGCGGATGGCAATATTTTGTTCATCCATATCTTTACAATAAATAAACCTTGAACCGACAAAGCCTTACTGCTCTAGTGGAAATAAACTTTTAGGCTAGCATTGTCTAGCAAAAACAAAATGTTTACAATCAATAATCTCTTACCATAAATTGTATCAAACATGAGGGCGCAAACTTCACATTTTTGCTACAACTACAACTGCTTTTATCAAAAATCTGAAAGAAAACACCTACTAAGTGTAAATGTAAACAAGGTCATGATATGAGTAAATATTTTTAGGTGACTTTGGTTTGAAGATGGCAAATATAGATAAAGCAGATTTTACTTGTGCTGTAAAATTGTTCCCTAAGTAAACTTGCAGAAGAGGGAAATAGACACTGCCTTTTGTTGGAAGCAAACATAAAAGACAGTGTAGTGTCTAGTGCTAAATGTCCTTCCCAAATGAAGAGTCCAGCCTGAGGGTGGCCGAAAATATGGTAACCGCTCTGGACAAACCTCTTGACCAAACTCTTACAGACGTGTCCTGAAAAGCTAGCCGGTCTGTTAAAATCCTTCATAATACCCGCCTAGGTGACTTTATACAGTCTTTTTTTTAATTCATCATTTCTATTAGGTAATTAAAACAGTTTTCCATCACTAATTTCTTTTTTTGTGACCCATGCCATTGATGCTAGCCTTTACAAAAAGTGTTTACAGTGTATCCCGTTCATATAGCCTAGGTGTTAGTCCTATAGGCAGGTATGTAAATATAACCAATGAGATTCCAGTGAGACTTCGAACAAGAACAATAAATATGATTATCGATTACTGACTTTTAATAAGAGTGTAGTCAACATTCATACCCACAGAAGCTCCTGCAGTCTGTTACTTAAACTTATTTCTAAAGGAGCTAAAGCAGGGTTTGAGGGCTAAATGTCATTTAGTCCGATAACATTTAAGCAGCATCTACTTCAGTAGCCTGTCCGAAAGGTGTTACGTTAAGTGGGAGGAGAACGCTACCTATTTTTTTATTTTTCTTTTCTTACAAATCCAACGTTAAACAATTTACTAATTCAGTGTGACATTAATTGAGAGCGTGTTAACTGAGCAAATGCTATTAAGTGGGTTATTTATAGGCTAGTTAGCTATGACCCGTGGCAAAGCGCATAGGCTACTACTCAATGGCTGCCCGGAACGAAAACAAATGCAACCAATAATATAACGTTGCCTCCACTTTTCAGGTAGTGCGTAACTCAAAACCAATGCAGTTACAGGATCTTGTGACACTCGCTTATTTCAAGAAACTCTACCGGTAACAAAAACGAACGCAAAATACTTACCCAGAAAGGAAGGTCCGGTCCGCACAACCGCTCCATCGCCTTCGCGGCGGGATACCGTCTCCTTTAGCCCCGCTGCAGGTCGAGACCTCACTTGCCTATCACCTTTTCCTTCTGACGCAAAAAAAACACTCGCTGCCTATCACATGACACACACATACGGACAGATAGCCTAGGTGTGAGGCTCGGTCTGTTCTCTGTCCAACCGGCAGCGTGGAACCGCTTTGGGAGCCGCTTCCGCTCCGTACAGTAAAGTCATCCGCGGAGAGAGAAGAATTAGCTGGTTCTGTGGGAGACGTGGGGTTTAAAGGAGCAGGGCTTTTGCAGAGCGGGCCCCGCCTTTCCGCCCAGTCTCACTTTCACGCGCATTCGCACCATGACTCAACAGAAACAGAAGCGCGTTATGTCGAGTCATGTTGTTGTGGGCACCGAGGAGACAAAATATCCTCTTGACACTTTAGTGGCAACAACATGATGAGCTTTAAGCTACAGCAAGTGACAGAGTAGATATGGTAGATTTACTGGGCATTTATAGTTACTTTATAGCTACTTTTGGGGTAGCCTACTTAACAGAGGTAAGCACACAGCTATAACATAAAATAAGCTACATAAGATAAAAGTAGCCTAAGTATAGCAAGGACCATCTTTCACAAAATACTATTCTTCTGAAGTTTGTGGTAAAAAATAATATTCTTAAACTATAAATCTTTTTTTTCTCCATTTGAACAAATAATATTTACAAACAAACTTATTTTATCTTAAAATGATTTTTCCTTCCGTCAAAAAGTTTTGTTTAGCAAATACTTTTTATTTTGCATTTGTCAAAATATAATTTTGGCACAAATCTGATTTGACAGTGTGTGGTGGATTCCTCACATATTACTCCTGTGATTTAGAAATAGTGGTTTAAACATACATTTTAGGCTGCCACAATTACACAGGCTACTTATTATATTGTGAAATATTAGATAAAAGGTCAATAGAAGGAAGTAGGAAAACCGTGACCCAAATCTAAATTGAAAGTGAGTTATATTATGCCCTTGATAACTTAGGTACATAAACATAGGCCTTCTTGGTTGTAGGTATTTGGAAATGAGTTAACCATTGTTGAATTAACATTTGATGAGCAATATATAACCTTGTGTTGTAGCCGTGTAAGCTAGCTTACAAAAATCTATTATTACATAGTAGGGGAGACCGTGGCATGCTGTCACACTTTTTTCATTTGTGTATTTAAAATGGGCTGTGTACCTCATAGACTTAAAAACTGCATGCAAAAGAGCTAAGTCTTGCAAAAAAATGAATCAATACAGTGGTCACATTATTATGACATAAATACTTGATGCAATGTAATATCCAATATACTTGTAGCGAAAAGAAGTCTCTGTCCTCCAATAATGTGAAATATATCATTTCGGTAGAACATAATACTATCTTGTATGTATTTTCAGTGATGCAACACTTTTTAGATTCTGGTATGTTCAATTCTAACTGTTATAAAGGCTTATATTCTGGCCACCTTTTTGTATTTTACCATCAGCTTTAAGACACACAGACCACTTGATTTCATGACACAACTCTGTGAAGTAGCACAACCATTCGATGAGTCATGACAACCGCCACAACACAAACCAGACAACAGAAGTAGATCAAGAACAGGAAATCTGCTTCTCTTTGCTACAGCTTTCCCACAAACCTGGGAAATACAGAAGTTGGTTCAGACCAAGAAGTTGTCCAGATCATATTTGTGCACAGTTTAAAGATATCTTGATAAGGGTGGTTTAATAAACTAACAACTGCTCTTTTCGACAGCACAAGCAAGGAAATCTTGCACTGACTCCACAATAAAAATCATACTTATTTAGTTATTATAACAGTATAATAACCATCTGAATTTTGAACTCAAAAGAGATCTTGTGTTTTTCTTGTAACAGATTAGATCACCCACAAATTGCACAAGAGAGGTATTTTCTGTGAATCCTGTGCCAAACTACCCCTCAATTTTTATGAATATTCACAAAAACCCAGGGCGACTAATAGACTAATAGAAAGACAGCTGACACAGATCCTTCATGTGACTTGTATTGTGTGCCCAATGCCACTGTTAAAGCACTTCAAAAGCTGTAATGGATCAGTGTAAGTGAAACTTATTTAAACTGTGATTCACATCTTAACCCTTTTCTTTCAGGAGATCATCTTAAAAGCATGGGTTTTTCAAAAATTTCAAAGCATTAAAAACATGTTATATTACCTACTCTATGTTACCTTTTACATACGCAATGATGAAGGTGTGTTAAAATACATAAACATTGTGGTTTTGTAGTGTAGTCTTACAAATTAACAATTAGTAACTTTTGTTTTGAATTGTAACTTTAGTATAGTTTTTAAATGCAGCAAGACTAAAATAAAGTTAAATAAATAAGTAATTTAAGTAAGTAATTTATTTATATAGCACCTTTCTCAGATAATTATCACAAAGTGCTTTACAACAGTGTTTTTACATGAAGTTTCAACTCACCCCATTTACACACATTCACTCCTGGGGCAGACAGAGAGGAGGGCAGCCACACAACCGGCGCTCACAACCTTCTCCTACCACCACCAAACACACCTCTACAGTCACACACATTCCTACACCAGTGCTACAGACACTGGAGGCAAGGTGGGTTAAGTGTCTTGCCCAAGGACACAACGACAGTATGAACTGTGGGGCGAGCGGGAATCGAACCTACTACCTTCCGGTTGAAGGACGGCCGCTCTACCACTGAGCCACTGCCGCCAAATAAATAAATAAATAAATAAATAAATAAATAAATAAAAAGCTGCTGTGTGATGTTAGGCTGAGACATGATAGTGAAAAAAACCTTGTCGTGTGTAAACCATGAAAGCCACCATGAAACACTAGGGCAGAGATTTTAAAAATATAAAGAAATGCACGCCTCTGGACTAACCTCCAGATGTCAAAGCAGGAGCCCAATCAATATTAGAGACATAAACAGGACCAAAGAGGTCTAAACTAAGACTAAATGAACAGGGTCTAAACTAACTTTTTTATAGACTCACAACATGCTAGATTGAATGCTCTGTTTGGCCAATAATTTTAGGGCAAAAGGTACACTTACTGTGACACACATAGTGCAAAAACAATGAGTAAATTACTTGACTGTTTTAGTCACCAAATAAAATTTTTTACATTTCCCTAACATACAATTTTGTGATACGTGTTCAATGCAATATTTGATCTTGCCTGTGGTACAAGCACCCAATTTTTTATTGTTTAATGTGTGTTAGTAAAAGCTGGATATCAGAGACCCTGTGATAACGGGTTTCATTCCACTTATAATCTCTGTGTTGTGGAGGCGGTTATGTGATTTCGTCAAAACAACACTGATAATGGATTAAAAGCCTGGCAGTTTTTGCTGAAAGCAGCTTTCATTTGAGGTGAGGGACTGAGAGTCTTACAATGGCAAAATCCTAGCATGTAATAAATGCCCTTTTCAGCTACTGTTTTTTTTGTACATTACCTAACTGTGTCTACATGCTCATTGTCTTTTTATCTTTGCTGGTGTTGTAAACAAAAGTAGGCTACAATGTACAATGTGACTGGTCGTAGATGTTACTGCAATAGGGCTGGAACAGTACAGTATTGGTCAGGACAGCACAGGTAAGTTTCCATTGCCAAAAGAAGCATAACTTGCCTTGCCGCTTTGAGAAGCTTTTGGGCCAGTGCGTTACTTTTTAAAAGGTGGAGTTTATATTGGTGTGTTATAGACCATTGATAATCTATACTTGAGAAACCAAAAAGCTAAAAAAAGTTTTATATTGTATTGTTCTTGTTAATTTTATTTATAAATCATCTTTCAAAAGAAAATAATTGTTGTGCTTTATTGAAAAATTATCTCAGAGTCTCCAAGCTAAAACCAACCCTTTCAATTACTTTTCCAAGTCATCTACAGTCTCTTTTTTCAAAGACCTGCCTCTAGTGGATAGCTGCATAGAAAAGAACTGAAATTAAATCTGTAGCATATAAAGTGAAGAGGAATGGAGCAAGAATAGTACCATGAGGAGCCCCTGTGCTACTGACAGTCTCTGAGACAGTACCCCACCCTAACATATCGTGAGAAACATTTAAAAAGTAAATCAGAATCCAGTGTAGCTTTTGCAACAAAAAAGTGAGAACCAAAGGTTTAGAAGTAGGCATGTAAATAGCAAAGCCTTTATGTATGTTAAAAGAACCATGTATGGTTTTGTTCCGGTTTTGCAGGTGTCAGCCTTCAAGGCCTCGCCCCGCTGAGGATAATGATTAGCACATTAAGCCTTTCTGTTCTCCTGCTCCTTTCCAAGAAAAGCTATGGCTCTGTCTTGTGACAAGTTAAATGTGTGTTCTGCTGTGGGGGTAGGTGGACACAGTTACCTGGGCAAGTGCTGCAAGGTGTAAACTTTCTAGAGCTTGAGGAAAGCCCTGATGCAGGGGGAGTCCTCTGGGTATCATAGGGGTCAAGTTTTACAAGTAGGCTTATGTGGCCCCGCCCGCAGGCATGTAAGCCCATTTAGCTCTGAGTGCAGCCTGGAAAGTTTATTTTACACAAGAAACCTGGAGCAAATCTAGATATGTCACAAATAAAAAAACTAAAATATCCAGATAAAATCTCAATGCACTAACAGCAGAAGCTATTAAGATTATAAACAACAAGAAGCTGCATGTAATAAAAACACATTGCATAAATCATAAAATTTATTTTTTATTAGGCATATTATTAAGACACTGCATTTTATTGGTTTCTTAAAAACATACATGATTGGTTACTTAATAACATGTTGCCATATATATTTTTAGTGCTAAAACCATTGCATGTCAGTTGTTTACAGTTTTATAATACATTATGTTAAAAGCTGATGGCACCATCTAGTGGCCAACATGGGGAAAACAGTAAGGCATCATTAGGAGAACACTGCAGCCTTAATGAAGCATAAAATAAGTTTTAGTGTGCCTTCATGTTTAGTCTATATTACAACAGTGTGTGTGTTAGTATTTTCACACTAGACAATTATAGTGAGTGATAATTAAATAAACTTAATCCCTAGCAGGATCAAAAGTAAGAAAGTAAAGTTAAAATAACTGTTTACTGCAATTAGATAATTTGATCACTGTGAGCAATTCAAATTTGCACAGCAGCTCCTCAAGAGAAAAGAAACAAAAACGCAACTTGTACTCGGTGAAAAACCCCAAAACTTTAACATTGTGTATGTTGCATGGAAATGGGACAGGGAGTGTAGGTCTACTGTAATGACTGATGCATCCCATTATTTTAAATGGCAGTAGGCTACAACTTACCTTATAATAGGATCTCCAGTCACCCTTAAATAATTTGACAATATATAATATTTCAGTAAAGTAATAAAGTTTTTTAAGATCAAATCGTTTTTAATCCTCTCAAATCTCAAAATACAATTTAATTTCTTTGTTTTTTAGTACATTGTATAATGTATATTTAGCATAGCAGAGATGCTTGTACCACAATATAGCTTAATAGCAAAATTTCATCTGTAGTCCTATATTGTTAAACGTGTCTTTAGTGGTGGGGACATCAGCCCCCTCCTTATGTCCCTGCACTGGCTCCCTGTGTAGTATCGAAGGCCAATTGATTTGAAAATTGTGTTACTTAGGCTACTTTTAAAGCACTGAATGTTCAGGCACCACACTATTTGTCTGACATCTTCACCCCTAACGTCCCGACCAGACCTCTCCGCTCCATGGAGGGGGCCTTACTAGTCAACAACCAGTCGTTTTATCTTGCATAATTTTGATATTTTAGTTTGTGCATTTTATGTATTGTTTTTTTTTTCTTTATTGACTTATGGGTCTTGAAGATTTTTTTTCTTACCCTGTAAAGTACTTGTTTAGTGCCGTATTTTAAATAAAGTTTTTTTTATTTATTATTATTATTATTAGGTCTACTGCCAATTCTAGCCCACATTTACCTCTTGCCTATACACATGTTTGTAAAAAGGCCCCTATATGCTACAAATGTTACTTATTTTAAAAACTAAAAACCATGTTAATTAATTTTTTTTGGTGCACCCACTGGAGAATTGTTCTCTATACAGTTAGGAAATATTATTGGTAGATAAAATACAATAATATAAAAAAAATAATATTATAACTACTAATATTAAAAGGAATTTAGAGCATGTGGAAAGTAGGCTAAGGCTAAAGGCTACTACTAACATGCTAGTGCTAACCATAGACATACATAAGAAAGGCTAGATGTCTCGTCCGCGCTGTCGGCCAATGGAGGTCGACGTCCGCAACTGGCGGCCATCTTGTCACAGGCAGCTTGCTCACTCGTAACATTGTGTTTTAATGGTGCATGTACTTTTTAAATAACCATAACTTGCTAAATTTTCTACCGATTTTTAAACAGTCTAGTTTGTTATAAACGTCAGAGATATACTTATGACACTGCATACTTATGAATAATTATAACCATGGACTTCCATATGAAAATAACATTGAACAGAACATAGAGATGCAATGAATATACACACGCCAAGGAATGAATGAATATATATATATATATATATATATATATATATATATATATATATATATATATATATATATATATATATATATATACACACACACACACACACTTTTATAATGTTAATATTATAATAAAATAATTTGAATTATTATGTTTATTTTAACTTCTTGAGGATTGGGCCATTTACTAGGCTTTTCCCTTGACATTGCACTGCGCCTACTTCAGAGATCACTGTTCCCAGCTATTTTTGCCTACCATCAAATGCCTGACCTCTTTAGAAAACTGAGACCCTGTCGTTTCTTAGGAAACAATCAGAATAATTATGTGAAGTACTTGCACAGAGTTATAGAGGCTAGAATATTGTTTTTCTTTCTGTTGGATAACAAGCATCTCAACTGACCACATTTCAGCTTCTAGGTCTCTTGATATGACTTTAGAAACACAACTGAGCCCAAGCACCAGGTCTTGTAAAGCTGTGTACAAAAGCAGATCAATATAGAATGAAATATGAGTACTTTAGACCATTGATTTGCCAAGGTATGCTCATGCGTTTTGTAAAATGCCCTATCGAAACTCCCCATAGGACTTTTGGTTACCCAAAACATAGACATAGGCTACATAATAAAGGCTTACTGTGTGGTAACCTCTTGGTAACACTCTGAAGTTTCTTGTAGACTATTTGGATTGTATATCAGGGGTTCTGATATAGAATTACTACACAAAATATGGAATAATTACACAAAAGTCTATTTATTCATTTGTTGCAGAGGACATATCTACAGCTGACAGGCTTGTAGAGGTGACAATGACAGCTGGGAGGGACTCTGTGTCATCCTGTGCTGTCACATTGCCTCTGCATGGTTTAACAACCCCACACCGGGCCATCAGCTTCCTGAAGATGTACTTGAACTGGCATTAGGGTTGTTATTCCAGCCACCTTAAAACAAAAAAAAAAAGATATATGGAGTATAGTACACAGATATTCACTACATGCTTTAAAAATGTTTTATGCTTAAAAAAAAAAAAAACACTAGAACTAGCCACCCCTGAATGATCTTTCCGTATAAATTAAGTTTCATGACATTATCCTACAGTTCAGACTGTATCAGTGGTGATAAATCCGGCAAACAGATACAAATACAGGCATTTTTCTATGTACTCAAAATGGTTTGTGACACTTCCAGGTACTGTGTATGTCTTAGGGTTAGGTTAATGTGCATGTCTTCAGAAAACACATTTTACAAAAAATAACAATAATAAGATGTTTTTAACAAACCAAACCGATTGGAAATAATGTGCAACTTAAGTTATATTGAAAAGAAAGAGCAATTCTGCCTCTCCCACTGATGTAAAATTGCTGGGTAGCAGCTAAACTGTAACTACTAACGTTAGGTCTCACTCAAAGCCAGCTAATAACTACAACCACATTCACAATGACTGTAATTTAGATAAAAAAATAGTTGTCATAAAATCGTTATTGGTGTCAGTAAAACTATAACTGAACAGCTCGATGGTGGTCTCAGCCTTGATAACTTGCACAGGTAACGTTAGCCGTGATACACAACTATGCTGCACGATTAAGTCGTCTTTCGAAAAGAAAAGCTGCAATTTCAACATGTTCACGCATCCAGAATTATAGCCACATTATTAACGTTTGTAAGAAATCAAACATTTTGTAAATCCGTCAAGATTTCAGCGAGATAAAAGTATTTATGTTCGTGCAGATCACTCACCTTACATCAGGTACCATGGAGTCCGATAGGAAGCTTGCCTGTTTCAAGATGGCCGCCGGTGATGCCGTCGGAGACTGCGCCGTGAGACATCTAG
The DNA here is from genome assembly GCA_024349245.1 of Neodontobutis hainanensis. Taxonomy (NCBI): domain Eukaryota; kingdom Metazoa; phylum Chordata; class Actinopteri; order Gobiiformes; family Odontobutidae; genus Neodontobutis; species Neodontobutis hainanensis. The sequence continues at coordinate 76,120 of JALDNG010000238.1, read as the reverse complement.
CCTTTCTTATGTATGTCTATGGTGCTAACACTGAACGCCGCCACAAGATGGGAGTCGTGGACGCCGGGAAAGTGTGGCTGCTGGTTCACTCGGTTCACGGAGCACACAAATAACAAGATAGCTTATTATGTTACAACACAGACGTGGTTTAAACTAAATTCCGCAAACATTTAGGGGGCATATATCGCGAGACATTTGGAAATTCAAATAAAACGTTGAAACTCTTAACAGTCTTGAGAGGTTAATTTTGAAAAACCGGAGGCGGCCAGGAGCTGCACTTGGCGGGGACACACACAAAGCTACATCTGGAGGGGCTCGTAGTTAGTTTGAAACCGAAAACTTTTTCCACATGACTTTTTGAAACTGCATCATCTTCTCGCCCTGATGGAACTTGACTTTTGTCCACTCTACCCGCACATCGGTCCTATCCGTCCCAACAGCTGGAGCAGAAGTGGAAACATCTGCAGCGGGTTCCGGAGGGCTGTATGATGAGGCAGCAGCAGTGTTCTGAAACATCCCAGGAATGAGAGCCAGCATTGTGTGTGTGTGTGGTGTGTGTGTGGCTCACAGGCTCAGCTCTGGGGGGACCAGTCTAGAGCACGCTGCCTTCACTAGAGACAGTTGAGCAGAAGGGACGAGTAGCCTACACTGTACAGGAATGAATCCACGTTCCTCCGAGGAGCTGCGTTCTCTGCCGCCGAGACCACCGGCTTTACCTGTAGCCTCACCCAAGAGACGCTTTGTCAAACACGGCAGGAGGACGAGTGATGGGTCCCAGCAGTGAGTAGCCTATTCACACCTGACATATTTAGCCTAGGTTTTCAGTAAGTTATGTTTAACGGTTTGACTTTAAAAATGATTTTATGTAGTTCTGTGGCCAACACTGTATATTTAATGGTTGCATGAGGCGGGGTAAGACAGTTATTTAAAAAAATAAATGCAATGTTTCTGTAATATTGCTTTCCAGTCTGACTGTAGAAAAAAGGTTGTATTGTTCAGTGATAGATGGCTCTTTATTGTACATATCTAAAGAAAGCTGTAGGTATACTGTGGGGTAACTCCAGTTACAGGTAAAATAAAAGCTATTTAATATTTTAATTATTTATTTTTCATTTTATGTTTCCTGTGTTATTGATGATCAGACAAAATATTAATTTAACTGAATGCATACCTAGCCCTGCCTGTACACTATATAGTATGTACAGTATATGGTAATACATTCCTAATGTGTTTAAACAAACATCTCTGAGACATTTGCCACTTTGCTAAATGTTTAAAACGAAAAATCCCTGAAATGGCGTCAGGGCAGAAAACCTTTGAACCATAAGCAGCTTACCGGCTTGTTTAGAGCCACACAAAACGGCATTATTTTCTTAGTGAGTTGGTGCTGATGGCTGTACGGTAAAGGGGACTGCATTACATTGTGGGGACACGATACCATGCAATATGTCTATCGCTCCTTATCATCTTGACTCTTCTTCCTTCTTTAGGTCTGGGACATCCACCAATAGTTCATCCACTGTCAGATCAGCTGAGGGTGTAGTTATCCGACAGCCCAGCAAGAGCCGGATCCGTAACCATAACAACCGCCTCTCGGGTGTCTTCCTGCGCGCTCTTCCTGGTCGTCCGTCCACTTCGGGTTCCATGGCATCAAGTCTCAGGTCATCTCTCTCCATCCAGACCAGGAAGGCAAGCAGTAAGTCACTCAACAATTGTGTAGCTTTCATTTAATCATTATCATTATTGGCAATGCTTTAAAAATATGAGCATTTCTGCATTTTTGGGATATAGACCTTTCTTCATGTATAATATTTCCCTAATGTGCTAAAAGGTTGCCTTTCTTTCATCACTTGTGCATTTCTTTACTTTCTTACTGTTCTTGCCATATGGGGTCTGTGACACTGACAGCAGCATGAGAGAGGTGCTAGCTTTGAACACGCTTTAATTACATTGAGGAGACTTACCTTCAAATGTCTGAGGTCTGTGGAGTTGAATGTGACAAATGTTTATTTAATGTCCTGCTTCAACAACTCATAAATATTACCAAACTAAAGCTGCCAAATTGTGTGCAGATGGCTAATTTTAAACTACTAAATGGTTTTAGACAAAAACATCTAGGCTTTGCCGAAAGGTCATCATTATATATATTATATATATGATGACATACACTAATACGTTTCACGTTTCAAAATACACGATAACAGCAAAGATTTATAACATTGACAGAGTAGAGCTCCTTGGAAAAAAAGATCTACGACTTTAATGCTAGGGCTACCACTCACAAAGTAGGAGCTAAATCATTATTAAAGACTGAACTAGGACTTAACGCAGGAATGAACCAGGTCTATACCAGGACTTTTAAATTTAGACTCACCACAGTTTAGTTTAAGGCTCTGAGGCATTGAGTTCTAAGGGGGCATTTTGAGGCAAAAAGTAAATGTTCATTACATAGAATTGTTATTGTGAGTCATTCTCTGCAATACTGATATTGTGATTAATAAAACTGCGATAATGATAAATTATTTACAGATGTTTAGCATACTAAAGTGTACATGCAAAGTTTCTGAAAAGTAACAGTACGTTTTCCTAGTTGCAAATAAGATAAATAAGTGTATAAAAGTATAAATAACTTTCTTGGATAGATCCGAAAATTCTTTATGCTTCAGGTCTTAATGATGCGCTTTTCAAGAATTTATACATATATGAACAAGCCAACCTGGCCAATGTTTGTGTCGAGTTTAAAGAATATAAGGAAAAGAATGACTTTTTTAGCTAACGAACACCTAAAATTCCACATAAACTCTGGAAGTTGCAGGATTTATGAGAAATGAGGTTTGGCACTGGCGCTCATAAGCTTTAACTGAAAGCTCTTAAAAAAAAAATGTGTCTTGTTGCCAAACAGCAATCTCCACAGACGCTCTGCATGCCGAGGACCCGTCTGAACAGTCTATTCACATCACCGCTCCGGGAGTCCTGAAGATCTTTGGGAATGAGATCTGCGAAGGAGCGCACTACAAGAGCGTCCTGGCCACCACGCACTCCAGCGCCAGGGAGTTAGTCAAAGAAGCCCTTGAACGGTAAGAACGCGTGTCTGCAGGCCACATGTGTGAGTTATGTGGTCTGCTCTGCATCTGTAGGACACATCCTTTGTTTATATGAAAGTAGTATGATCACATTAAATGTTGACTTTGGATAAAAGAACTTTATGATAACATAAGGACAAATATGGGCGCATACCAATACACACATATCTGTTTTATCTTGCATAATTTTGATATTTTAGTTTGTGCATTTTATGTATTGTTTTTTTTTCTTTATTGACTTATGGGTCTTGAAGATTTTTTCTTACCCTGTAAAGTACTTGTTTAGTGCCGTATTTTAAATAAAGTTTTTTTTATTTATTATTATTATTATTAGGTCTACTGCCAATTCTAGCCCACATTTACCTCTTGCCTATACACATGTTTGTAAAAGGCCCCTATATGCTACAAATGTTACTTATTTTAAAAACTAAAAACCATGTTAATTAATTTTTTGGTGCACCCACTGGAGAATTGTTCTCTATACAGTTAGGAAATATTATTGGTAGATAAAATACAATAATATAAAAAAAATAATATTATAACTACTAATATTAAAAGGAATTTAGAGCATGTGGAAAGTAGGCTAAGGCTAAAGGCTACTACTAACATGCTAGTGCTAACCATAGACATACATAAGAAAGGCTAGATGTCTCGTCCGCGCTGTCGGCCAATGGAGGTCGACGTCCGCAACTGGCGGCCATCTTGTCACAGGCAGCTTGCTCACTCGTAACATTGTGTTTTAATGGTGCATGTACTTTTTAAATAACCATAACTTGCTAAATTTTCTACCGATTTTTAAACAGTCTAGTTTGTTATAAACGTCAGAGATATACTTATGACACTGCATACTTATGAATAATTATAACCATGGACTTCCATATGAAAATAACATTGAACAGAACATAGAGATGCAATGAATATACACACGCCAAGGAATGAATGAATATATATATATATATATATATATATATATATATATATATATATATATATATATATATATATATATATATATATATATATACACACACACACACACACTTTTATAATGTTAATATTATAATAAAATAATTTGAATTATTATGTTTATTTTAACTTCTTGAGGATTGGGCCATTTACTAGGCTTTTCCCTTGACATTGCACTGCGCCTACTTCAGAGATCACTGTTCCCAGCTATTTTTGCCTACCATCAAATGCCTGACCTCTTTAGAAAACTGAGACCCTGTCGTTTCTTAGGAAACAATCAGAATAATTATGTGAAGTACTTGCACAGAGTTATAGAGGCTAGAATATTGTTTTTCTTTCTGTTGGATAACAAGCATCTCAACTGACCACATTTCAGCTTCTAGGTCTCTTGATATGACTTTAGAAACACAACTGAGCCCAAGCACCAGGTCTTGTAAAGCTGTGTACAAAAGCAGATCAATATAGAATGAAATATGAGTACTTTAGACCATTGATTTGCCAAGGTATGCTCATGCGTTTTGTAAAATGCCCTATCGAAACTCCCCATAGGACTTTTGGTTACCCAAAACATAGACATAGGCTACATAATAAAGGCTTACTGTGTGGTAACCTCTTGGTAACACTCTGAAGTTTCTTGTAGACTATTTGGATTGTATATCAGGGGTTCTGATATAGAATTACTACACAAAATATGGAATAATTACACAAAAGTCTATTTATTCATTTGTTGCAGAGGACATATCTACAGCTGACAGGCTTGTAGAGGTGACAATGACAGCTGGGAGGGACTCTGTGTCATCCTGTGCTGTCACATTGCCTCTGCATGGTTTAACAACCCCACACCGGGCCATCAGCTTCCTGAAGATGTACTTGAACTGGCATTAGGGTTGTTATTCCAGCCACCTTAAAACAAAAAAAAAAAGATATATGGAGTATAGTACACAGATATTCACTACATGCTTTAAAAATGTTTTATGCTTAAAAAAAAAAACACTAGAACTAGCCACCCCTGAATGATCTTTCCGTATAAATTAAGTTTCATGACATTATCCTACAGTTCAGACTGTATCAGTGGTGATAAATCCGGCAAACAGATACAAATACAGGCATTTTTCTATGTACTCAAAATGGTTTGTGACACTTCCAGGTACTGTGTATGTCTTAGGGTTAGGTTAATGTGCATGTCTTCAGAAAACACATTTTACAAAAATAACAATAATAAGATGTTTTTAACAAACCAAACCGATTGGAAATAATGTGCAACTTAAGTTATATTGAAAAGAAAGAGCAATTCTGCCTCTCCCACTGATGTAAAATTGCTGGGTAGCAGCTAAACTGTAACTACTAACGTTAGGTCTCACTCAAAGCCAGCTAATAACTACAACCACATTCACAATGACTGTAATTTAGATAAAAAAATAGTTGTCATAAAATCGTTATTGGTGTCAGTAAAACTATAACTGAACAGCTCGATGGTGGTCTCAGCCTTGATAACTTGCACAGGTAACGTTAGCCGTGATACACAACTATGCTGCACGATTAAGTCGTCTTTCAAAAGAAAAGCTGCAATTTCAACATGTTCACGCATCCAGAATTATAGCCACATTATTAACGTTTGTAAGAAATCAAACATTTTGTAAATCCGTCAAGATTTCAGCGAGATAAAGTATTTATGTTCGTGCAGATCACTCACCTTACATCAGGTACCATGGAGTCCGATAGGAAGCTTGCCTGTTTCAAGATGGCCGCCGGTGATGCCGTCGGAGACTGCGCCGTGAGACATCTAGCCTTTCTTATGTATGTCTATGGTGCTAACACTGAACGCCGCCACAAGATGGGAGTCGTGGACGCCGGGAAAGTGTGGCTGCTGGTTCACTCGGTTCACGGAGCACACAAATAACAAGATAGCTTATTATGTTACAACACAGACGTGGTTTAAACTAAATTCCGCAAACATTTAGGGGGCATATATCGCGAGACATTTGGAAATTCAAATAAAACGTTGAAACTCTTAACAGTCTTGAGAGGTTAATTTTGAAAAACCGGAGGCGGCCAGGAGCTGCACTTGGCGGGGACACACACAAAGCTACATCTGGAGGGGCTCGTAGTTAGTTTGAAACCGAAAACTTTTTCCACATGACTTTTTGAAACTGCATCATCTTCTCGCCCTGATGGAACTTGACTTTTGTCCACTCTACCCGCACATCGGTCCTATCCGTCCCAACAGCTGGAGCAGAAGTGGAAACATCTGCAGCGGGTTCCGGAGGGCTGTATGATGAGGCAGCAGCAGTGTTCTGAAACATCCCAGGAATGAGAGCCAGCATTGTGTGTGTGTGTGGTGTGTGTGTGGCTCACAGGCTCAGCTCTGGGGGGACCAGTCTAGAGCACGCTGCCTTCACTAGAGACAGTTGAGCAGAAGGGACGAGTAGCCTACACTGTACAGGAATGAATCCACGTTCCTCCGAGGAGCTGCGTTCTCTGCCGCCGAGACCACCGGCTTTACCTGTAGCCTCACCCAAGAGACGCTTTGTCAAACACGGCAGGAGGACGAGTGATGGGTCCCAGCAGTGAGTAGCCTATTCACACCTGACATATTTAGCCTAGGTTTTCAGTAAGTTATGTTTAACGGTTTGACTTTAAAAATGATTTTATGTAGTTCTGTGGCCAACACTGTATATTTAATGGTTGCATGAGGCGGGGTAAGACAGTTATTTAAAAAAATAAATGCAATGTTTCTGTAATATTGCTTTCCAGTCTGACTGTAGAAAAAAGGTTGTATTGTTCAGTGATAGATGGCTCTTTATTGTACATATCTAAAGAAAGCTGTAGGTATACTGTGGGGTAACTCCAGTTACAGGTAAAATAAAAGCTATTTAATATTTTAATTATTTATTTTTCATTTTATGTTTCCTGTGTTATTGATGATCAGACAAAATATTAATTTAACTGAATGCATACCTAGCCCTGCCTGTACACTATATAGTATGTACAGTATATGGTAATACATTCCTAATGTGTTTAAACATACACCGCTGTTGCGCTTCATATATTTCAGTAAAACACTTGGGAAAAAGCGTCTAGTTCCTGTAAATTCTTGGGCTGTCTTGCATGAACTGCACGCTTTGAGGACGTCAGGATGTAAGGTGACTGAGATTGCCAGTCCAGAACCTTTACTGTGGGCTGCTGTAGCCAATGACAGGTCGACTTGATCTTGTGCTTTGGATTGTGTCATGTTGGGACGTCCAAGGACGTCCATCCTTTAGTCATCTTGCCATCAATTTTGACAGTTTCCTGTGCCTTTGTAGCTCACACATCCCCAAAACATTAGATCCGCCTCCATGTTTCACAGAAAGAATGGTGTACCTTTCATCATAGGCTTCGTTGACTCCTCTCCAAATGTAACATTTATAGTTGTGGCCAAAAGAACACTCCAAATGACTTCTGTTCCAGACATTTTGAGGCTTGTCTCTGTTCTTTTTGACGTATTGAAATGCTTTGTGGCATTTACGTAGTAATGGCTTTCGACAATGCAACCCATTTTTCTTCAAGTACCTCCTTATTGTGCATCTTTAAACAGCCACACCACTTTTTTTCAGAGAGTCATGTATTTTAGCCCAAGTTATTTGTGGGTTTTCTTTGCATCCCGAACAATTTTCCTGGCAGTTGTGGCAGCAATTTTTTGGTCTACCTAACCTTGGTTTGGTTTCAACAGAATCCTCATTTTCCACTTTTTATTTAGAGTTTGAACACTGCTGATTGACATTCTCAATTCCTTGGATATTTTTTATATCCTTTTCCTGCTTTATGCAGTTCAATTACCTTTTCCCACAAATCCTTTGACAATTCTTTTGCTTTCCCCATGACTCAGACAGAAACAACAGTGCAGCAATGGATGAAAGATGCAAGGGTCAGTCAGCAGCCCAGAAACTCATTGACCTTTTATACACAAACACTGATTACAAGCAAACAGATCACAACATATCACAGGTGAGCATGGTTACCTTTAGTAGCCATTCAAACCTGTTTGTGTTACTTGTGCATGATATCAGGCTAAAGTCACCAGGGTATGTAAACTTTTGATCAGGGTCATTTGTGTAGTTTTTGTTGTTATTTTGATTTAAAAGAGTAAACACAGTTAATGGCTTCACCCAAAGACTAACTATGAGTGAAAAAAAATTTTTTTTGAGTTATTGTTCACTTTCTCTAAAAATTTTCCCCAAAAAATTACAAAAGATGCCACAAGCTTACGGGCACAACTGTATATGTCCCTTGAGTTCACTAGGGAAATTAACCATTCAAACATCTAAAATAACCAAACATCAACTGTGCATTCACCTCTGGCCTATGCAAAAAAAACACTGCTCAATTATGTCATGTTCAGCCTTTTATTAAACAATGTGCCCTGGACATGCCCTAAAATGAGTGCACCATCCGCCAAGCATTTTGCGTTTTAAGTCATGAAGTTCTAGCTCTATTTCTTTGTTTAGGTTTGCTGTGTCTTTGTTGTTGTATGTTGTGGTCGTTCACAGCGGCATGCTTCAGCAAGTGACTGCATTGTTCTTCAATTCTGGCTCCGCAGTCCGCTCCGACAAACAAACTAATGTAATGTGAGCAGAACTGTCATAGAATCTGAAAACTAAATGGGAATTTACCTGTAACTTCTCCTGTGCTGTGAGAGGACGAGGGCTACAGGCGGTCACCTTAAACCTGTGCCTTGCTGATCAATGTCTATATCAAATAAAAATGGCAAATTGTAATCACTGACATTTACATTATTTGTGATGCAACATTGAATTCAATATTTGGCACAGCACTCATTTCTATGTTTCTATTACTTTTTGTGAAGTCCTTTGGCTCAACCCTGTTGCTTTAAATGTGCAATACAAATAAATTGTCTTGGCTTGGCTAATAATTTAATGTAAAGAATGAAGTAACTTCACTTTAACCAAAAACAATTGTCAGTAAGTATTTCCTCCATACAATAAGTTATCTTCACTTAACAAGTAAAGTTCCATTAGTGTTACCCAATAACGTAAAAGGATCCTTCTTGGCCCGTGCTCTGCCTTTGACATAAACTTGTGTTCTTTATGTAATGCGTCTAAGAAACAGACACACAGATGCAAGTCATTACAAAACCTACTTACCTGGAGGTCATAAATCGGTGTGCTGTCGGAACTGACTCGCTGTGCTCTGGCATTAAAACCCTCACAGACGCCAGAGTCGGCGCGTAGGTGAGTTATATCTCTTCTTTAGTTACAGCAGCTTTATCACAATCAGCTGCTGAGGCAGGTTACTTACTTTCAACTTTTTTTGCTTGACCCAAGGACTGTGATTCCAAGTTTTACCACCATGTTACAAAAGATGGTCATAGGTGGGGAGCAAGGATATTATATTTTATGAGGCTATGATTTCTATTGACCTGTCATAACACAGACTAATATGAATCATTATGACATGATTTACCTCAATCTCTTGTAGCTATGGCCTGAGCAAAGAGGAAGCAGGGTCTTATGTTCTTTGTGACACCATCGGATCCCTTGGCGGTCAACAGTGGAAGACGGAAGGCTTTCGTGTCGTGGCCGATAATGAGAAGCCCCTCCTCTTGCAGTCGCTATGGAAACCAAGAGAGGGCCTGGCGAGACGATTTGAAATCCAAAAAAGGATCTCCATCGAGGAAAAGGCATCCAAAGAAAAGGACACCGTCACTGCTGGTACTGAGCCTGTCGCCTTAGGGTGTTCCACTTCACCACATCCTCATTTTGTATGTTTACGTGTCTTGGAATAAGAAACATGACCATTAGATAAAAAAGCTGTCAGTTTTAAGGCCAGTTTTGGAGTTCTCGCAGTAAAATGTTGTTTCTGGGCACATTATATTTCCAAACAGAAATTTGCCAAACCACAAAGAACAAACTATATTTTAATGGGTCTATATTTTTTCCATTCAAAATGTTTGCTACAAATTTGGACATGCAATTCCTTCAGTGCCAGTTACAATGCTCCTAAAAAGTAGACCACACTAACCAAGTCATGACTGAGAACAGATTTAGTGACACCCAGACAAGACTTTTAGAGTCAAGACCAGTGCATGAAGAGATATCATGGAACATTCAACAAAATTCATACACTTTTTACAATCACATCGAAGATCTTTATATATATATATAAAAAAAACTATAACACTACAGTGTTTTAGATTACAAAAGCATTGTCCTACAAAAACATTTTGAAAAGTTTATTAGAGTTTAAAAATTAGGACAGTATATTCTGATAAATTAATTAATTAAGTGGTTATCAAGGATACTTTGACCACCTGCTTATTTGCCTGTAACACGGCTTACAATTAATTTAGTTATATTACCCTTTTCATATTAAAAGATGAATGCTAATAAATACTCAAGTTTTAGCTAATGTGACTATAAAATGTTTATTTTTTTTATTAATAATCTGTGAAATACACAATATCCTCAGATGCCATCTAGGTTTGTTGTGGACATTACATACAAGTTCTGCGTTAGGACTTCACATTACTGGAAAAAAAATAAAATAAATTCTATACATTAACTATTTGGAAAGATAAAGTGACAATGATACAAACTGTGGTATTTGATTGTTTTTTAAATTTGTTTAGTGATATAAATCAAATGTATTATTATTATTATTATTATTATTATTATTATTATTATTATTATTATTATTATTATTATTATTATTATTATTAGTATTAGTATTATTATTATTATTATTATTATTATTATTATTAGTAGTAGTAGTAGTAAAAGGTTTAACTGATTTGAAAAATAGAAATAAATAGAACGCTCTCCCCTAACTTCAACTTGTTAAAAGCATTGGCTAAGTCAGAATTAAAAACTGAACCAGGACTAAATCAAGAGTAAACAAGTCTATAGGACAAAATCTTACAATGAAACAGAACTTTCACCAGTTTTATTTAATGCTCTGTTTGGACAATTCAAAAAGTCCAAAACATAGAAGACGATGATGATATGGTGTATATTGTGCTGGTCTCTTTTGTGTATTAAAACCTGACACAATAGTATGAATATAGCCTCAAACAGTAAAATGTTTTCAGTTCTAAAAAGAGAATGAACATCATCTGACACACCCTCCTTTTAACAATCCAGTTTTATTATCATTCTATAAAACATTTACACCAAAAAACAAAAGATGATGCAATAGAACTAACTGTATTTTCCATATTATTTTGAGTTTGATGCGATTTGTGCCGGACGTCCCTGCTTGTGGTTGACACAGCTGCTGTTTTTCTGTTATGAATGGCACAGCTTGTGAGAGCACTCTCTATCAGTGTCGGCTTGTGGATGCCTGCTGTGCGGGTGACCTCTTTTTTAATTTCCATGAGCTGTGTCTTTCTTTCCACTGAGCTCGGCTTCCTGTGTGCGGCTTCTCCGTGTTGATCTTGGCTGTGCACTAATGATTGGCAACTCACCAGCCTGCACACACCTTGTTTTACTTTAAAGAAAAACAAGAGCTGAGTCTATCACTGCATGTATTTATACAGAAGGTCACATTACACTTCTATTGCCAGGGCTAATTTTTTTCCCACTATTTTCTTGTTAGGTATCAATGCCCAGGCTCGAAAGCTGCAGAAGAGCCGCTCGAGAGTGACCTCCACGCTCATCGAGAGGACAATCGGGCGAAGCAAGCTGTGGAGAAGCAAAAGCACAATGGACATGTTAGACTGCGACATAGATAACCACACAGAGCAAGATAAAAGTCCAAAGCATCAAAGCCTGACTCCGAATTTACCGCAAAGCTATGAGCTCCCAGAAACCCGCCAAGAACAGAACCACATTGAAGCTCACTCAAAGGAGGACCAAAGAGGGTCCGAGGCCAGAACAGAGGGCCTCTGTCTGTCCAGAGCCAGGGGCGAGCGTGAAGGAGCCGAGTCGGAGAGGGAGGAGACAGAGAGCAGCGACGATAACACCACACAGTATTCCATTCACCCTCCTCACGACTGTCCCTACCTGCTGCTGCTCCAGGGCCACAGCGCTAAACAGGTATTACATGCTGTCACCCCATTCCTCAGTGCAATTATTCAAATTCTGACTGGACTTAATCTGGGTAGTGACAGAGATTATAGTCACCTCTTTTACTTACTTAGACCCAATGTGAAAAGTGTGCATTGCCACAAGTGTACAAACAGATAAGTTCAGTTAACGCTAACCCTGGTTTGTTCCAGATTAAACATACACTTAAAAACACAAGTCAAGTCAAGTTGATACATCTGACAAAATTGATAGGCTGGGCAATATACAGTATTTCCCAATTTGTTTTGATATATATCAAGACAATGGTATAATAATATAAATGACAATGTTGGTTCTAGCAGCTCCACCAATTATTTGTGGATTCATTATTAACAACACTAAGGCCTTTTTGGTATTACCATGATTGAGACTCTATATATCTCTATCTATAGAGAGATATATAGGAAGATTTTTCACAAGATTAGATCTCAAGCAACGGATGAAACTGTTAGTTCTATGTATTAAGGGCCCCTCTACAGTCATTGGTTCTATGCAGTCTCACGTGTGTCTTAACCAGACAGAAATGCAAACTTTAGCAGCTATGCTAAAACAACTTCAAATTAGTGTCTAAGCAACTAGGGACATGGTTCAGAGGCAATGGTTGTTTCTTTTTTAATCTGCAGAAGTAGACATGTTTGCATTTCGGTGCGCAGGGGGAGATCAATATGTGGAGTATAGGTTATAGTTTTGCAGTTTCATGACCTGTTGCTGTATGGCTGTGTGCTATATTATTGATATTGTATGTATGTCATTGTTATTGTTGTGGGCAATGTGATATGGCTGTTTAGGCTGTAGTTTGTCTCTAAAGAAGAATACAGGAGGTTATCGTAAATTACAATGAATCTCTACAGCCTCAGCACTTACAAGAGCAGCAGGAAACAGAGCAGGTCCATGTCGGTTTTTTACTAACATATTATATGGTGTGTAAATGAAGGTAAATCTTATCTTAAAACGGAAGAATATTAAAACTGAAAATGACTCCTTTCACTGGGTTCTATCAAACATGCCTATTATTACAAGATGACAAATGCAAAGAGTTTTGTTTTGATCTGAATATACTCTACCAAAAACAGTTTTGTCTGAAGTGATTTTGACACATTTGGCACATTATAAAGCTAAATATACGTCAAAGGTTTAAGTCTGCGTCGTCAGCGCAGAGAGCCAAAGCCACAGGAGAGAGTCATGTTAACGGTCAGCAAACTGTACTGAGTGAGTTGCCACACTGATCAGGAAACAGAAAAAAGACAACGCTAGCCCTGTTTCCTGACTGATTATCAGCCAGTTCGGAGGGGAATAACTGTCACTCACACAAACTTTTATAACACTGGGATTGTGACGATGCTCTTCACTGAAAAAGTCTTCATGAAGAAATACTATTAGGAAAGAGATTTCTTTGTAAATATATTTAGTGGTCTAAATCTGTTCCGCTGGAAAGAACAGGCATCACGAGGGCATGACAAACATAATCTCTGAATTAATGAGAGATTGTTTGTTTAATCAGGTTCAGATCAAGACTGCAATGACCCCACATTACCAGACTATTACAAAGAATATTACACTCAGACAATGAAAGGAAAACTTTCATTTCTAACTTCAAAGGATATTAAATGATCAGTTTAAATCAATGTTTATTACTGGTAATAAAGCGCTACATGATTTAGTTCATTGTTTCTGGAAACATTTAAATTTGCCAAAATAATAACATGGGCTATCATACACATACTTTTGAGTTTGAAAAATGTCTAAATTGTAGATTTTTGTGGCGACAAACTGTACTGATGATTATTTATATAGCTATTTATTTACTGTAAGAGGTTTAACTTTGGAACTCATCAGTGTTTCCTCTGGGCCAAAAGTCTTGCCTAGTCCAAAACATTTAACATGGCGGACGCTGCTACCGAGAGGCAGTTTATTTCTGCTCTCACCTCGGTTTTGGAAAACCAGCAAAGTATAAAAACAATGAAACTGCTTTGGTGTCCACTCTACTGCTGGCCATGTTAACTAGTGGTCTAACGTGGCTTCATTGTTGACAACCGGCTCTGGCCTGCTGTTGGATAGAGTAGTGATGGATAATCCGACTCTTATGGCTCCCAAATATCTCTTAAATTTGTATCACTAAAAGTAGACATGGGACAATATTAGAATTTTGTGTCACAATTATCCTGGTAACAGTAATTGCGATTATCACAATAATTATGAATTCATGCTTACAGTTTGAAAATTTCACTAAAACATACTGGAATCACTTTATGGTACTTACAACAAGCAAACAAGCTCTACCTGTCTAAAAATATTAGTTATTAAAGGGCTTTAATTATAAAAAAAAAATGATATTTGCTTCATAGTCTTTGTTGCTCTTTTTTGTTTACCTGGACTCATTCACTACACTTAGGAGCACGTGTCCCGCTACCTTCTATCACATAATGGTATGATTGTAGTCTGTCCATCCATTTGACTGGCTGCATTATACCCATCCAAATGAAGGATGAATCCAAATACTGTTCAATGATAACTCCCGATTCCTGTTCCTAACCACTGCTCCTTAACCTTTGTGAGCTACGTCATGAGGTCAGCAGTAAGACGTTAGGATGTTCCTTATTGATAAAGGAAAGGAGCTTCAGTGGTGTTTCCACAATCCATTAACCTCTCAGTGGAAACACAAGAGGAAGTTATGTTGATGCACAGGAGCGTAATAAAAACACATCCCAAAAATGGACTTTAACAAGTGCATCTTATGCTCCACTGAGTGCTGTGTTTCACGACGAAACAGGATTTTAGAGAAATATTGTGAGCAAATGCACACCAATAATTTTTTTCTGTTTTGAATAAAGTGCTCTGTACAACACTAAAGATCATTATTTGACTGTTTTACAACACTCGTCAGCACAGCGTGTGTGCAACCTTTTCAACACAGAAAACACTCACTGATCGTAACATTTCCAACTGTTGTAATCCCCCCATTGTCCTGGTCTGGTCCTGGTCTGATCCTGGTCCTGGTTCTGGTCTCGTCCTGGTCTGGGCAAATAATCCACCAAAGCCACGCCCTTTTCATTTATTAATTAGCGTTAATGACACATGGTGAATGTCTTTCTAGATTTATGCAAACGAGCCTTACAAATGTAAAACAAATGTGAGCAAAGCTGTGTTTTACTTCAGCGAACATTAACATTGAACAATAAAAGTCAGGTATAAGACGCTGGGGCTCTAGAGCAGTGTCTTTTATAAACTCTGGCTTATGCAGATATTTATAGAAGAGCTAATGCTTGATGCACAATCTCTTCAAACTCATATGAAGCTCCTTTCTTAACTTCCTTCCTTACTAATGTTGAACTCTTTTCATGGCGACCATGAAATACACCTGGGTCAGTCCAAGTTAAGACATTTTTTAAACATTTAATGTTATTTGGATTCAGGAATAGTTCCGCTCCTGCCCATGGCTGAAGATTGGGCTTTCCCTGACACTGGCCGGCCGTTCGTGAACGACACATCGCTACTAGAGAGCAAAGAGAGCAGCACAACGTATGACACTTTGTAGCTTACTCAGTAAATACCAGAAGCAGTTTAAATGTAGTAAACTAAAACTCATCACCAAATAGAGAGTCAGTCCATATTAGATTATTCCCCATTTTTTTAGTAACAAAGTGTGTAGCCTACTGTGCATTTATACAGATAGGAGCTTGGCCAGGTGAACTCAAAGAGGGATTTTGGCCATGTCGACCAATATTCTTTTTAAATTAGCATTTGATTGTTGATGTTATTTTTTTGTTTGAGCTTTGTATTGCTTGTTTTTGTACAGCGCTTTGAGAAGTTGCCTTTAAAGGCGCTTTATAAAATAAAGTTTTTTATTATTAGGGGCCAAGCACCGAAGGTGCGTAGACCCTATTGAAACCGTTAGATTTCTTATTATACTTCTGCAATGTAAGTCTATGGCAGCCCATAGAACCGTATGCTAAAAAGTTGTGAAATTTGGTACACTCATAGTGGACATTGTCAGCTGTCATCCTAACAAATTTGAAGTGTCTACCTTAATCCCTCTAGCGCCACCAACTGTCCAAAGTTTGACTTATGTTTATGTTAATAACTTTTGAACCGTAAGGCCTAGAATGAAAATTCTTTTTTCCTCTGATTCCTTAGCTCATGACGATTTGATTGCACCCTATGACGTCATTTTCCGCTATAATAGTTTTTCCGCCATTTTGAATTTTCTAAAAAACGTACTTTTGCGAACTCCTCCTAGGCCGTAGCCCCGATTTTCACGAAAATTGAACCAGATCATCTTCAGACTATGCTGACTAAAAGTTATGAGAATAAAGTTGATTCTTCAAACCGTTGTCAAATACAGCGCAAATGAATTCGACTTAGTGCGCACAAAAATAAATGTCGGGGTATATCTCTGCAATGCTTTAACATATTCCAACCAAACTTAGTACGTGTTATGGCAACCATGATTTGAGGATACCTGCAGAATTTTGGCGAAGCGCCTCCTAGTGGTCAGGAGATATAAAAAAGTGAATTATTTGCTTATATCTTCTGAACGCTTTTGCTAAAAATCATAATAATGGTCTCTTTAGATTCAGTGCGTCATGCCGAGTCCTGCGATACCAAATTTTCCCATATCGGCCATTTTGAGCGTCGGCCATTATGAATATTGTCAAAAAGTGCTATATTTTTTGAACGCATTGCTGCATCATTACGAAACTTGGTATGCGTCTTCGGGACCAAGCCCTGAAGGTACTCAAAAAGTTTTGGGGCAGCGCCACCTTGTGGTCAAAAGTTATAACCCAAATCAATAAATATGCTAATAACTTTTGATTCCGTTACCCTATTGTAAAACAAATTGTCTTAATGTGTTCACTGGATCAAGCCGAGAGCACAGATAACAAATATGTCCTATTCGGACAAACGTCCTGTTTGCCATGTTGTTTTTCTCCAAAATCCTACTTTTTCGAACTCCTCCCACACCGCTTGTCCGATTTTCACCAAAATTGAACCAGATCTTCTTCAGACTATGATGACAAAAAGTTATTAAAAGAAAGTTGATTCTCAAACCGTTGTCGAATACTGCGCAAATGAAATCAACTTAGTGCGCACAAAAATAAAAGTCGGGCTATATCTCTTCAATGCTTTAATATATTCTAACCAAACTTAGTAATTGTTATGGCAACCATGACTTGAGTCTGCCTGCAGAGTTTGAGGACCTTAGTTGTTTCACACATCAGTTTGGTTAGAGCGCTGCCTCTGGATTGGATGTGATAAACCATTTAATCAAAGTGCTAAAGACCGTATTGATGATTTTTCGGCCATTTAGACTGAAGTCTTACTGAAATGTCTTTAGATGCTTACTGCCATTGGTCTGATGCTGCCAGCCATTAACACATTGAGTCTGCCTGCAGAGTTTGAGCACTCTAGTTGTTTCACACATCAGTTTGGTTACTGGTCGACCGTGATAAACCATTCAATCAAAGTGCTAAAGACCGTATTGATGATTTTTCAGCCATTTAGACTGAAGTCTTATTGAAATGTCTTTATATGCTTACTGCCGTTGGTCTGATGCTGCCGGCTATGTCGGCATGAGATTGAATGCCGGCCTAGTGCTTGGCCCCGTCATGGCTGCTTGCAGCTATATTTATTATTATTATTATTCAGGCATGGCAAGGTTTTTATATCATCAAAGGGGGCATGACAAAAAAAAATTGGGAACCGTGTTAATAGTATAAGTCTTGTCTATGTTTCTCTTCAGGACTTAATCATCTATCTCCTTGCAAGCGAGAGCATTGTGGTTGGCCGGGGGAATGACCATGATCAGGATTCGAATGTCGACATAGCTCTGTTTGCTGATGATGTCCTGCAGAGACACTGTCTGTTTCATCGTCATCAGAATGGAGGTGCTACAAGGCTGTGCCCTTGTCTAGATGCGTTGGTCACCAGGAACGGTGAGCCATTGAGAAGAGAATTGCAGCTCAGCCCTGGAGACATCATTGGCCTGGGACAGCATTACCTGTTTCTGTTTAAAGACCCCGCCTCTTTAACTCAGCAGGTAAGATGTGAGATGACTGCAAATAACAAAGTATAGTTTTGTATCGTTAGTTACTAGTTTGTTTGGGCACAACAGAGATATTGGGCTAGAAAAAAAAAAAAAAATATATATATATATATATATATATATATATATATATATATATATATATATATATATATATATATATATATATATATATATATATACTTATGCCTTTCTTTTTTAGGACCTAACCAAAGCTGACGCCGAGCCCAGTATATTTGCCCTGCCCTGGTTGCTGGATCACACTTCCGCTTCTACAAATGAAACGCTCCTCTGCAAAACGTGCCTCTCTGCCTGCACTGATGTCCAGAACCATACTGAATCTCCAGACAGAGGGGCTCCTGAAGGACACAGCTTGACGTTAATCTATGGAACAGAGGCTGCAGATTCTATTGTAAAGAAGATAGTAGCAATGGGACTAAACAGAACCAGTGACAAACCACCACTGACAGTTGTATTTTTGCTGAGCATGTGTATCCAGTATTCATCCACAAAGCTTCAGGCCTCAGACCTACGCAGACTGCTACTGATTATTGCCAGTAATGTACAGAGTACAATGTGGGTGAGTTATATAAGAAGAAACATCAAGGGGTTGGTTATTATGATATTAAAAATCATTACACTTCTCAAAACCAGATTGCAGTATAATGTGAAAGTGTATATTTAGATCCTGTGGCAGGTGGACTTCCCATTTAAACCAAAGTGAGCTGTTAATGTACAATAACTTACACTAAAGCCTCATTTCCACTGGAGTGGTACAAAATCAGGTCAGAACCAAACCAAAAAAACATACCATACCGACTACCTTGGTATTCCTTTGGTTCAGTGGTCCGCTTTTCAAAAAGTGGAGCTACACACTGCATCTGATTACAGATTGATTGGACCATAGGCTAAAACAAGAAACTAGTAAAGTACAAAACAGAAATCTTTTTTCAAATGAAGCATGTTTTGTTCCTGTGATAAATCATATTCCAAGAACAAAAACTGCTAAATGTTGTACTTTAAAAAAAAACAAAGATAGCCTTTATCGACAACAGAAGAATTCATTTTAGAATTAGAGTTTTGATTAGAGATTAGAGTTTGCATTGTACAGCTCTCATTTCGTTAAATGAAGCATTGCTGTGATTCTCTTCATTGCACTGGACACAAGCTATACTCGTCAAATAGTGAGTACCTTAAATGTAGGAAATTGCCAGAGTTCTCTGAATGTGTTTTCAGAAAGCTTGGAACAAACCGTCAATTACTTCTACGACTGTGTCAACTATTTAGATATTAGTTTTTGGAGACTCTGGTTGAAGCTGTGGAGCAACAGACACATAGGACGGATGCTATACTGAACAACATGGACCATCTCCTGCATTAGGTTTTTGAACAACAGAGGGCACAAGAATTCCTTCATCTGCCATAAGACTCTACAATCATTTATTTGAAGAGACCTGGTAATTGAATTTCCCCTTGCTGATTAATAAAGCTGACTTAAAGTGCCCTGCTCCACCCAAGAATTTACAGTTTTTTCATTATTATTATTGACAATACATCCAAGTTTCAGGAATCTGCTTTATGTATGATTTATATCTCATATAGAGACACTTGTGTGACATCAATGTTTAGGTAGCAGACACCACTCTCTGGACATTGCTCAGTGGAAACACAAGCTTGATCAGGTGTCACCCAAGCCAAACTGTGCCGTTATGACCTGACCAGTTCTGTCACTCAGAGGAAATGAGGCTTAGAATACTATGCCCTCTGCCAGTTCCACCAGTGGTCACTCATGGTACTGCAACTAGGCCAATGAGCTATGAAGAGTAATTCTCTTCCCTATTAATTGGTTGACTCGTGAGAGAGATGTAAATAGGGTAGTAAACATCTTTAGATTGAGAATTTACATTGACTTTGCATAAACGAGCTGTAGTAGCTCAAAACACCATCTATTGGTACAATGCAAAAAAAATAAAAGCTTTATTAAGGATCTGTTAGAACTAGGTTTCTTTTAAAACATCACCATTTATTGACAATATCTTTTGGTACATTTTACCCTCTTCTTACTTAGGAGCTCACTAAGGACCTTGCTGATGTTCAGCCTGAAGTGTAAGTATGAACAACAATATTCTTCTTTATTTAGTAATTATTTTCATGACATTTCACAAGCATGTTTCTTGTGGATATGGGGCTACAGTTTAGACACAGAGGACCTCCAGCCTCTCAGCCTAAGGGCGGTGATCTCAGGCCTGCGCCCGATGGTGTTGTGGATGTCCAACAGTCTGGAGCTGCTGCACTTTATCCAGTTCCAGCTGCCTGTGCTTCTGGAGTGGAGAAGCAGGAAGGAGCAAGGACAAGAGAATGATGACGAAGGAAATGAACACAACTTAGGTCAGACACCTGTTCAAGTTTTTATTTGCGTGTAATACAAAAACATTTTTTTAACAGACTATGTTTGTTTTTCCAGCGCTAGAAGTACATCTGTCTCATGTTCGTTCAGCCGTGGAGGAGACAATGGCTGTCCTAGAGGAGGTCATAATGCTGGCTTTCCAACAGTGTGTGTATTATATCACTAAGGTAAACTTTGTAGTCAAATCAAGTGAAGTCAAGTAACAGGAGACATTTGTTACCTCTTTAAAACAAAACCCACAAAACGTATTTGGTTTTAAGGTTAAAAATTTTTTTCACATTAATAAAAATCTGTTACTAGATGCATAAAGTATGGAAGATGGAATCTGAGTGTTGCATAAACATCCCATTATTTCCATATTCTCAAAGTTAAATATTCCAAAAATGACCTGCAGTGGTAGGTACAGTAGTTGATGTGGGAAGAGTAATTTTAGTTTACCTAAGTAATTTCTTCTCATCTTTATCCATATATAAAACTGAAAGGTGGCAAATAAAATGCTTTTATTTTTTTTATTTTTGACATTGAGCTATATTGATGTACAAAGGAAACATGTTCAAGAGTGTAACTCTGAAACCATCTGGGTGGTTATGATGTGTACTCAAAGTAAGCAAAATAATCAGACTGAGAATAAAGAGCCTACAGGCTTCTGATAGACTGACCAGTTGCACGTCGCCAGACAACACTGGGGCATTCTGACACTGGAGAGAGGCAGCAGAACGTGGGCTTTTAAGTGTTTGTATGTATGCTTTGGGGGAGGAGAAAAAAACAGATTCAGCCTTCTTTTTTTTTGTTGACAGGATCTTGTTGGAACCGCTTGAGTTTTTTGTTGATTGGCACCAGAAATTTGTGCAGATGATTTAACAGATGTTGTAGACTGCTATAACAGCAGAATAAACCCTACATGGCTTGTTTAGAAAGCAAAGTATACAAAAAGGAGGGCAAGTGCTAGTAAAATACAACAGTAAAATAGTAAACAGAATGTTTCTTAGTAAATGATTTATTAACCCCACCCTTTGAGCTTGTCTTCCACCCAAGCTTGGCGCCATTGACCAATCATAATCATTTATCTGAAATGGGGCGGGCATTATGCAATGAAAAAAGTGAAGCTAGTCTCATTGTCGCATTGTTTACGCCAGGTCATTTGTTTCTCTAATTGCTTTGATTTGCGTCCATTTGGGTCCAGGCCCCTGGAAATCAACTCTTTAGCGGCTTTGCTAAACCAACCTGTGGCTACAAAACCCTCTCTCTCTCCGCTGCTTAAAGTAAACAAGGCTTATATAATTGGTTTGAAAAGGTTTCTGAGCAAAAAAGGCCTACAGTCCATACTCCAGAGGGCACCGACGTTTCTTTTTGAATCTGCTAAGGTAGTCAAGCAGTTTGAGCAAGAACAAGCTGTTTCTTGTCCATCACTGTTTTATGACATTGATATGATATTTTAGCAACACTAAAATAACACCGGTATTATTGTGAGAGATACGTAATGGCAGAACCATACAACAAAGCCAAACTAGAAAAGTTCAGACAATTTCTAAACCCAAATTGATGCTAAAAAGTTACATGGTTATGCTAAACATTCTTCCTAATCCTATCACACTACATTTGTGTGTCGGTGCACTCTCACTGCTCCTAAAGGAAAAAAAGGAGTATTTCACTGTCGTCTCCAACTTAATGCCCTTTCACCAAAAATGCCACACCCTTTGCATGGATTTATGCTGGGAAAGTTTCTTACAGATTTCCAGTTGCGTGGGTGTATGTCAAAACCCAGTCCAAAAATCCTATTGAGGCAAGTGGCTTGTTTAAAGCTCAAACAATGATACTCACCATTGACCTCAGTGTGTTCAAATACGACCAATTAGCATGGACATGGGCAGAGTAGAAATGACCACTTCAAGAGAAACATTAGCCTTTGACTGCTCAGCTCTGGTGCATGTAGGTGCAGCCAAGTCCACGTTTCTCATGTCCTGCCAGATACAAGTTAGGTTTGAGCAATATCCTATAACCAGCTTCCTGCGAAGGAAGGAAACCAGAGAGGAAGTCAGTGATATTACACCGTATCTCTGAAGAGGAAACTATACAAATTCTCTATTGGTTGCTGTCCATCATGGTTTTAGGGAATGGATGTGGTTATCTAACTATGCCTCGGGCAGCCCTTAAATGACTTCCAGATGCCGCATGTCGGTACACTACTTCACATATCTGTAAATTGTCCGCTGACAATATTTTGTAAAAAAATTGCTAGTGCTTTTGTTTGTGGCATTTTACCATTACTACTGCGGACACATAACACAAACATTTTCACATGGTTGAGGTTAGGTTCATGTTTTTTTCCGTCTTGCCACTTAATCGCGGGGTGCTGTGTCATCCATCATGCCTGTCACGTCACAGCAGGCTCAGATTCATTTTTTGTTTCTTTCAAAAGTGAAAGAGCAAGACTCAAGAAATGCAGTACAGACACCAACCTGTCTTAGGACTTTTGATTTAGTCCTGCAGCTGTCCTTTGGCCTTTGCTTCTCCCAAAGTGGACCCAAATGATTTAAGGCAGGGCTTACTGTAAAATCTGACCCATTTAATGCTCTGTAGAACACAGTTGTTTCAGTATTTGTTTCAGAAATTCCTGTTCTTGAGTGCAGAGCAAACAAACTGTGTACTGCTGAGAAGAAGCACACTTGTGTTTCTTTTGAGCACACATTTTTGCTAAAAGTTGTTGACACTAATTTTTTTTTAATGAAGTTACCAGACCTAGTTATCAGACCTGTTACCACAGAGTTTGTTTATGAACAACAGCATGTCCCTGCAGGGCTACTGTAGTTGTTCATAAGCTCTGAAAAGGAGGAATGTGAGGTGTGGAATTGCAATTTACATGTTCGATGATGCCATAAAAGCACTTTGTATAAAGCATTAACACTCATTAACAGTGTGTTAATGCTTGGCTGGCACATTCTCGAGTCAACATTTAACACCTTGTCACCAACTGCCTAGCCTCTTTTTTTATTTTTTATTTTATTTATTTTTTACATTGCCATAGACTGCCAAGCACTAACAAAATGTGACAAAAAGTAACAATTGCAAGGATGTATAAGAAGTGGGCAAGCTTTAGTAAGTGAAATATTTCAACAGTGAAAGCTGCATTACCCGAAGAACTCTTCCCTCGGGCTCACAACCCCACCCCCTCTCCCCCCACAACAACATAGCAACCTACCTTTTATTTTATTTTTTTTAAATAAAACCATTTGCCACCTCAAAAAACTCATATTTAGAGCTTACCAATCTTTTTGCTCCAATCCAATTTCTCAATTAAATATGTCTCGTCACTTGCTGCATCAAGGCATTGCCATCATTTATGTGTTCCCTTTTCTCTATAGCGTTTCTCTGTAAGTAGATGTAGTCAGCGCTGGAATAAACACTTTACCAGTAGGATTTTCACCACCATTGATTCAATGTTGACAAGTCGTGTAGGCCAACAGCTGATAGAAGATAAGCCTTTATTTGTCCCGAAGTGGGGTCATTTTGCAACAGCATGGGTACAGTAGTAGCAGCAGCATCACACACACATAAGAAGACAACCTGGCCAGAACAAAAATTTAATTAAAACCTATTCTAATAAAAGATAATCTAAAATAGACTGTATATATGTAAAAATAAAATATGATAAAACAGAATAAACTAAAATAGACTATACATAAAGGGGTTAAAAACTATGCTAACATGTATTGCACATTACAAATTAATTACCTGTGTAAATATTGCACAGTGAAAAGAGTTTGCATATAGGCAGTGTTCATTGTGAAGTCTGACAGCAGCAGGAAAAAAGACATTTAAAATCTCTCCATCACAAATCGAGGGTGGAGCAGTCTGTCACTGAAGCTGCTCTTCAGAGCTGACAGTGTGTCCTGCAGGGGGTGAGACTCATGGTCCAGCATAGATGAAAGTTTTGCCAGAACCCTTCCTGTTTGTGAGGTAGCCCAAGATCCACTCTGACAGATGTAAGTCTGTTAAATGAACTGGAGAAATCAAAGAGTAGAATCCTCACAGTGCTGCCTGGCTTCTGCAGGTGAGTTAGAGAGGTACCACTCTCGGCTTGAGTTTAGGTTGAAGATTTGCCACACACAGTGACTGAACAATTATTTTGCAAACACAAGAAAACAAAAAGAAAGAATACAGTCTAACACTGATTGTAGTGAGACCTTTTGCTCTACTGCAGTAACACAAAGCAAAATGTTGCTTTGGCATAGCCTTGTTGCTCTTAGCTTAACATGCATTCTGGAAACAGACTGGAATGAAACTTTATTGACATTTTTGACACAGTGGCACAGACCTCCTCAGAGCAGGTTGTCCAATAATGATAATGGAAAGTTGGCGGTTCAATCCCAGCTCCCTTCAGTTCATACTTTTCATTGTGTCCTTTAGCCAGACTCTTTCTTAGCCCACCTTTCGTCTTTGTCAATGTAGCCCAGGGCAACAGAGGTAGCTTATGTGTGAGTGCTTGTGTGTGTGAAAGGGTGTGAATGTAAGCATGATGTAAATGGCTTTGGGTGCCCAAAAGGGTACAAAAATAAAAAAAGTTATATAAATGCATGCCATTTACCATTTATCAGAGCACTGTTCTTGATGGCCCCAATACATGTTAAAGAGCATAAACGTATAAATGTATTATATTACACATAAATAATTTGCATACTACATGATGTGGTTAGGGACTAGCACAGTCACATATGTGAACATTTTATATTGCATTACTCTACATGATTCTTCTTTCTAATGCTCTGTTTGCAGACCATCTATTTATAATAAAGCAATAACATTAATCCTCCAAGACTCTGCATTCAAATTCAAATCCCAAACAGTAACATATTTGAAACCCTTGTTTACACTTGGGGTTATTTCATGCTTGTTCATCTATTGTTTGTGGGATTACTGTGGGATGGAAAACAAAAGACCCCACTGAGGGCTAGCTATTCATCTGAAGACATGTCAAGATGAATAAGATGCATTTATCTGTCTTTGTGGGAAGACTGTTTACTTGTCCATCACAGTGAAGGCACATATAATCAAGCAGACAGACCGATGGGTAAAACGTGCCTCGAACACATGATGTGATAATCCCCCAAATCAGTGTTTGGTGAATGAACAAGCTCTGTACATTTTCCAGCTAGAATTACTGGAAGATTACTGGGCTTAGTGTTGGGCCAATTTCCATTGTCTCCTGTGACGGGAGCCACAGCGGTCCAGCCCTGCCTTACGGTGCATGTAAAACGATCTGTTCAGGGTGGATTCCTTCAGAAGCCTTCACTCAGCAGTCTTGTTGCTGCACCATGCCAAACCCACACCAACCATATTCAGCTTTTGAGGAATGTGGATCCATGGCTGGCGCTCGCCTCGGAAGCACAGTGGGTGTAAGAGTGAGATTGAACAGGAAGGCCATGTCTGTGTACAATTAGCCGGAACAAAGCTAGCGTTGTCTGGATTCACAGTCTTCTCTGCAGTGTGGACATTTGGCTAGAATGGTGGAAATGGCCTCTTTCATCCCTGTGTATGTCTCCCTAATATAATATCAGCTTGCAACAGTTCGTCATATGGGACAGCGTTAAAAGCAGAGAAGGGCAGAGATGCCAGACAAGTACGGGTGGTCTGACATTTAGTTTACCTCAGAAATCAATAAGTCTGTGCCACAAAGTTCACTTTTCCAACCACAATGGGCCCACTGGAACAGTCTCCATTTCTGCATAAGTGAGTGAGGTGGAGGTAACACAGTGCAGATATTTATTGTTTTTGTATTATATCTGTAACTCTATCTTAAAAGGTGAGTAAATTGTCTTGTATTTCAAAATTTAGGGCGTAAGTGCACAAGAGTCCAAAGCCATGAAATTGAAGAATTGGGACACCCCTGTAACATCAGACCAAGGCCAACCAGAAAAAGAGCAAGCACGAGGCCGTTTTTTGATTGCTGGATTTATCAGAAAATCACCAACTGCAAAAAGTTAAAGAAATTTAGCTGACAGAAAGGCAATGCATGCAGTGTTGTCACTGAGGCAACAGTTTGACACTGTTTTAGTATTTAATGTTTTACATGTTTAACATTTTTGCCAATTGCTGATTTTTACTTGTTGCATTTGGTTACAACAAGGGATTGTAGGTAATATCCTTCAGCAAATTCAGGACTGTTTCACACTTGCTGGAAGTGTGGATAAAAGGAGTTTGGTTGTGTAGTTTTCTGGAGAAGCACACTCGCACTTCAAGTGCATGCTGAAGTGTGGGTTTTTGACAGGGTCTAAATAGACTAGCTAAATAGGTTTAGAACAATCTGCTTATGTTTTCTACCCTCTCACTAACTGCCTACACATAGTCTGTTGGTTGCCATTTGCCAAAACTATCTTGTTTATGCAAAATTTACAATGTTACAAAATATAACTACATTTGTATTGGTCTATATTCAAAGTATTTATTTAACAGCATCCCATTTCCCCTTTCTTCAGGTCTTGTATCCTATCCTGCCTGCTGTTCTGGACTGTAATCCGTTCAAACAGAGTCCTGGTGCCCGTGAGACCGCAGACAGCTCTCCGGTTCTGGAAGGCCCCGAACTCCAGACTCCTGGTGAAGTCCAACGAGTTTTGGAGGTCCTCAACGAGACATGGCAACTGCAATCAATCAGCCAGCTGCATCCGGAAATTTCCTCTCAGCTGATTGCTTATCTTTTCTATTTCACAACGCATCGCTGTTCAACTCGCTCATGGAGAGAGGTACAGGAATTTTGTATTTTAACATAAGAGAAGAAAAACAGGAATGTTAGTTTGTAACTAGTTGTACTGTTCCCTTGTGGGCTCAAAGCATAACTGCACTGACTACAAAACTGAGCACATTTTTAGTGGCATAGTAAGTTTTTCTTGTTTACAGGCTCTGAGTCAGGTTTTTACCAGTGGTCCAGAGGAGTCCACATGAGAGCCAGTCTGGATCTACTCCTGGACTGGGCCCATGCCCAAGGACTGGGAGAAGTGGCATTAGAGCAAACACACAGACTCTCATCTGCCATCAATCTGCTGGCAACACCAAGGAAGAACTTAGTCAAGGTACAATGACTATAAATCTATCAACAAGGCTTATTTATTTATTAAGAGACAACTTTACAACATTTATTATGACAAGTAGACTTTTTTATTTTATTTTTTATGTTTTAACTATAAATGTAACGATTAACCGTGAGCTGTTTGAAAATCGATTCACATATGTGACATTTCCAGTCGGTTGAGATGATAATTCATTCGCAGTCTGAGTTTTGAACAACAGGAGCTGCTCTGTTAACATTGCTTTCAACAAATTGTTACCAACAGTTCCTAGCATTGCACCGAGAGTGTGGATGTTGATACTGAGGAAGTCTCAACCTCGTTCAAATAAAAAGGTGTAGCAGCATAAATAAATCCACTTTAAGCAAAAGGCGTTTACTCGCTCACCGTCTTTCCCCTGCTGCTGCACAGACCAGTCCCGAGCCGAATTGGCTCCGCAAGGTCTGTGTCTGAGCTTTACTCTCTCCAAAACCAAGTAAATAGTCAAGTAAATGTTCAGTCACTGGTGGAGAACAGAGAAAATATGAGAATATGAGCCAATAGAGAATATGAGCAGTAATCTGTGTTAGCAAAGAGTCTGAAATAATAACTTATGGACTTATCCATATCTGAAGAGATGGTTCAGAGATGGACAACCTCTGAGCCATAAGTTATTATTTCAGAAGTGTTCACCTGTTTGATGCCCTTGTCAGAGAGATGTAATAATGTTATGGCTCATGTGCTGCCTTCTCTGAGTCTCTGCTGCAGCCACTGAGGTGTTAAACTTAAGGTCCACTGACCAAATAAATAATAGGTAAAGCACTTTAGACCAGTGTTTATTATTTGGTTTGATCTAAAGAGGTTTTAGGTTTCAGCCTGAAGTTAATAAGAACTAATTATTGACTGTGAAGGTTCTCAGGCATCCAGGACATCTTGAAAATATGGTTTAAGTAAATCTTGACTCAGTTTTCAAGGTGAAGAGGTTTCGTCTCTAAATACAAGAGACTTTATCAATTCTGAGATCAACTGGTAAGAGAGCTGAGCTTATATCTCTAGAGGGAGGAGTTTCTACTACTGGACACTTCATTACAGGACAGGACAAACCCCACCCCGGACCATATTTGCAGTTTACTGGAGATATGTTTGAACACTACTTATTTCCAGTTCAGAGGTAACTTCTCCAGACAAAAACACGGCTGTGCCATGGGATCACCTGTCTCCCTGATTGTGGCTCACCTGTACATGGAGGAAGTGGAGAACAGAGCTCTGGTCTCTTTCTCAGGTGCAGTGCCCAGTCACTGGTTCAGATATGTTGATGACACGTGGGTCAAAATCAGAATCCAGGAGGTAGAAGCCTTCACAGAACACATCCACGCAGTGGACAAGAACATCAAGTTCACCCGTGAAGATGCCACAAACAACCGCCTGGATTTCTTAGACTGTATGTGGTTTTTTGTGAGGACAGGACTCTCCAAATTTATAGGAAGCCTACACAGTGTTCTGAAACCTAAATCACAAGAGCCTCACCCTAGAACAACAAACATAGCACCTGAATAATACAATGTCACTAACGACTCCCACATATGGAGTCACACTTCCCTTTCATGGGTAACGACTGTGAGACCAGAGCAGCCTGGTCCATCAGGTTTAGTTTCAGGTCAAACTCCTGTCTCTTGTCAAAGTCTCTTGGAATTAGAGACAAAACGTCTTCACCTTGAAAACTGAGTCCAGATGCTTTTACTTAAACCTTTTTTTCAACTAATTATTGAACACAAAATAATTAACCAGGTCTAAATCCATCAGAGGCAGATTTATTGGGGATTTTAAGTTACTTTGTTAATATACACTTGTTTAGATTTTATTTAGATTTAAGATTTAAATTAGCATTGTTAGAGACTGTTGGAACTGACTTTTGGGATGATACTGGGACGTTGATAAAAAAAAAGTTAGTCTGGAGCCCTGTTTTGGGAAATAATAAAATGGCACTTGTTTTTTCAGAATTGTGAATTGAATCGTGAGTTGAGTGAATTGTTACATTCCCTTTTTAACATGGGATAACATAAGGTCCTATGTTAAATAAAAAAATGTTTTTGTTGACCCTCTGTAGTATATTTGTCATTTTGTAGGTTTATAAAAGACAACAGATAACAAGTAGTGTGTTGGAGTGGTTAATGCACCCAGTTTTGGATGCGTGAGATTTGGAGTTCAAATCCGGTCCCAAGTCTGTGAAAAATGAAGAGGCAGAGGAAGGGCATCTGGTGTAAAAACATTGTCATGCTACTCATGTACCACTTTGCTGTGGCTGGATAGGGGTTGAAAGACTTGAAACACTTACTAGTGTGTCCTTGCAAGGTACCATAGCTGTTCACATGTTCTAGTCAAGGAACAACTGAGCAACATTTTATGTTACATTTTATGAGCATAGCATGTAGCATTCCTCACTAATCATTGCATTTACATGCTTCGGTTCACGTGTTTCCATGTTTGCGCAGACCTCATGGGTGTCTCTGCGGTCCCTGTACCCTGCTCTGTGCCCGGCCCAACTCCACCACCTGCTGAGTCTTTACAGCCCAGTGTCCAACTCCAGACGCACCTGGGCCCCATCTGTCCCTGACCGAGCGTCGGTGTACCAATCCAGTGAGTGCTCTCTAATCAACTGACCTTTACGACTTGGGAGTAAAAAAAAATAAAAAATGAATAATGTGTTATTTACTCTCGCTCCTTCTGTAGCTGATATCCTGGAGAGCTTCGATACTCACCACCCTCTCGTGCTGCCAGATGGAGGCTACCAGCTCCAGTTGGGGAGAGCTGTGACAGACAGTGCCCTGAGGGAGCAGCTGGACAAGCTCAATGAGTTTATTTCCAACGAGTCTGAATCGCAGCACATTAGGATTACCACAGCTACTGAGGAGTACCAGGTCAGGCTTTTTATGACTTTGCACAAAACATGGAAAAGTTACAGTGACAAGATAAATATTTGGTCGGGAATTATGAGTTATAGGATTTTTAGCTAAGATAGGACTGTTGTTACAGGTTTTATTTTTGTTTCCGCTGCACCACAATAAAAGTCAAGCTGGCCACGCAGTGCGCTTCCACTGGAGCAGTACAGCGCCTCCTGTTTTTAGCTCTAACTGGTAGAGTTACTAAAAGCTGAAACTAAACACTGCACTGTGATGAAGCATGGCTTGTGATAACAATAATCTATAGTTCATTTGTAGATTATTATTCTAAAATTTTAGATGTCAGTTGTACTGCTCTTACTTCAATTGCCAGGATTTTTTACATCAAATAATGAGACCCTACAATGGCCAAATATCTATGAGTTTAATGTTTAGAAAGATGGGAATAAACCAGAAACAATGTAGGTATTCCTTCTCTCTTCAACACGCCAACCTCCAGGTTCTTCTTTATATTAATTTATTGGCAGAACATCCAAGTTTTTTAAGTCAGCTCGTATAAAAGTATTTTTTAAGTATAATTCTCATTCAGAAAAACTTTTGTTGCACTTGAAGGACATGGCAAACACCACTCTTCTGCACACAGCACAGTGAAAACACAAGCCTCTACAGGAGTTACCTGAACCAAACTGAGCCAAACTGAGAGACCTGTACCATACTAGTCAGTGGGAACAAAGATTTTTAGTTTTAGCCTGCTCTGTGTTCATAGACCGGGTGTAGCCTTTATTATGCACTGCTAAAGTCGCCATCAAAAATCAATGCAGCTAAATGACATAAATCAACAGAGTACAGCTATATATCAAAGCTTTAAATGTGTATATCTGTTCACCCACTTCATTAAACCAGGGCATTAGACAGATATAGGACCTGTCTTTGGTGATTCTTAGTCATCTTTAGCATATGCAGGGTCATTATGGTCATTATTTGGTCTGCTCTGGCTGTTAGTAGCAGTTTAAGTAACTAGATTTAAGTGTACAGCACAGCAGTTAGGAAATTTCACAACACAAGTGTGAATAGAATTCAAGGTTTCATCTGCTGCTTCATACTAACCATGGCTACTGAGCTATTTAAGCAAATAAATCTCCTCAAAAGTGCATACATTTGATTGACAGTCACTGTAGAACAGAAGCATACTTGTACGATGCCATGATACTGTTGGCCACATGGGGGCAGCAGATCCACACCTGGCATAAAGAAAATTCTTTGTAATAAATGCACAAATAAATAGTTCTGTTGCTGGTTTCAAAAAGCAGTAATCAAGAATACATAGCTATTTCTGACATTGTTAAATCTTAATTGCATTTATTTAATTTTTTACCTCTAGTGCAATCACTTTTTTCATCCAGACTTTTCCAAATGGTCACTCCAAAGCCTTTGCCCAGACAACCGTCCACAACTACCGCTCTCCTTCTCCTCCATCCCCTTCTCCTACCCCTCCTCTCTACTACGACTTCACCTCCTGCGGCACACAACTGTTGTCGCAGAAACTACAAAATCTGGAGCTTCAAGACAGAGATAACATTGATGAGTCAGCCAGGCCAGTGCTGGACCCGTCCTGTCTCCTCACCCCTCCCAACACCCCTCACGTCGTACATCATCTTTTAGCCACAAC
This sequence comes from Neodontobutis hainanensis, assembly GCA_024349245.1. Taxonomy (NCBI): domain Eukaryota; kingdom Metazoa; phylum Chordata; class Actinopteri; order Gobiiformes; family Odontobutidae; genus Neodontobutis; species Neodontobutis hainanensis. The sequence goes on along the minus strand of JALDNG010000238.1, from coordinate 43,952 downwards.
AGAACAAGAGGAATGGACAAACAATGGATCCAATCCATCCTATAATGAAGGTATAAATAAGTTCTTGACTTCTGCTCGTATAGGACTTTCAAAACTAACCTAGTCTTTTATCTTAGGTGGATTAGTCTTTGAGTGTCTGGCTGCTCTTAAAGCTGACCGCTCCAATAGGAAAACTCTCACGGAGCTAAAAGAAGAAGAGGAGGAAGAGGAGACAGACTATGATAACCAGAATGATGAGGTGTTCAGCTTGGAACTGGAGCGAGGAGAAAAAGGAATTGGGCTCGCTCTGGTTGACACACGGGTGAGGATGAGACAGATGTGGGTTTCATGGTTGAAGCTGATATTTGACTAAAGACACCTGAACAGTAAACACAAAAATAATGCTCAGGTTCTTCCAGAACCTCCAAAATGATATACAAATGTGAAAAAGAGGCTGTCTCCAACACATTTTAGCATTAGGCTCATACAAATGTAGTAACTGCAGTAATTGTACCACCAACATATTAAAAACGATATTCCAGGAGTATAATACACAAAATTACAGGGAACACAAACTTTTCCATAGCCAGACATTTATTTACATTTAGTCATTTAGCAGACACCTTTCTCCAAAGCGACTTACATTAAATACCACTGAAGGTAAGGTGGGTTAAGTTGACTTGACCAAGGACACAACAACAGTATGAACTGTGGGGAGAGCAGGAATCAAACCACTAACCTTCTGTTTAAAGGACAACCTCTCTACCACTGAGCCACTCCGCTGAGACATATAGAAAATGTACAACAGTAACCCAGCCAGAATGTATACAAATCTATAAATACGTCTCTTTATTCTTTTAAAGACTTTAAAGTAAAACTCATAAAGAAACAAACAAACCTAATACTGTTGTCTCCTGTGTCCTTTTTAAATGTTTTATACTTACAAGTCGTAACAAATGTACAGGTTACACTGTCGTCTGCTGGTTTTTAATAAATATATAGTATGTTGCCTCCTGTGAGGTACACAGGTAGAGAACTCCTATTGTTGGTCTACACCTTTACATTCTTTAGTTCACAGAGGCATCTGCTGAGGCTTTAATGCTGGAACATGAGTCCTCTGTTACCAAACCCCAGTCATTAAAGGCTTTTTAACTGAAATGGAGCGTAAGGGGTTGAATGAAACATGGAGTCCTGTTCATAACATGTCACTGCTGGCTTTATTTAACACTCTCACTTTAACCATTTTTATCTGTAAATCCTGCATTGATTTAGTATTTTGTAAAAAAAAATTAAGTTTGACAAGAATAGGTAAAGAAAAGGTTAAAGCAAAGGCATCTGGACTTATTCCAATAGACTTTTTCAATCCCAGAATTGAAAAGGCCTCTTGAAACTAAGAGATGAAACATCACCTTGAAAAACTAGTCCAGATGCCTTTACTTTAACATTTTCGTTACCTTTTCTTTTCAAGCGTGTAATTGTATGTTACAGGATACGTCGGTAAAGGTTAAAGGCATTTTCATCCGTGCGGTGGTGCCAGACTCACCTGCAGCCCGGTGCGAGAAGCTGGCTCCTGGAGACAGGATCCTTGCCGTCAACGGAGTCAACCTGCTCGGCCTGGACTACCAAGGGTAATCCATAAGGCGCCCCAAGATAATCTTGGGGCGCTTTAACACATAAAGGTTTGGCAAAAAGAGGTGGTCACGGTCCAGGCCCAAACTAAACCAAGGTCCTTCGTGGCTCATGTTGCTCTAAAAGCAGGGCTGAGACTGATACTGACAATATCAGTTATATTTCACTCTGTGACAATATGTTTTTGTTATCAATATTTATTAAATAAGAATGTAAAAAATGTAAAAATCAGACTTGTTTATCTAAAGGCTTTAGGCTGTAATAAAGACCAAAAAGTACATTGTAGTTATTAACTAAGGAAAGAATAGACCTAGACGCTCACAAACACGATACTAGTAGACTAGATACTAGATACTTAGTTTAGCGTGAGCTTAGCTTCATTTTGAAGATTTATTAATTAATATCACACTATAATAACACCATGACTCTGTGAGCTCCACCCCCGGTCCACACAGAACACAGATGGAGAAAACTTTTTCAAGGCAAGGCAATTTTATTTATACAGCACAATTCATACACTGGATTATTCAAAGGGCTCTACAGAAATCAAAGACAAATTTAAAACGCATAGAAAAGATTTAGAATAAGACATTTTAAAATGAAGAGTGCAGATACAAAACTCTTCCAGTTGTCTTTACTTATGTAGGCGGAGCTAAAGAGGAAGGTTTATAAATTCCTCTTAAACATTGTTAAAGTTGAGTCTGTTCCAGGTTTTTCATACAGGGCTCTAGACTAACTTTTTGCTCTGGTTGCACTGGTGCGCCTAACCTTTTTTCTTAGGTGCACCAGCACAAAAGTGAGGGCCAAATGTTTGATTGCAGTGCATTTAACATCCACTCTGGCTGTGTCCGAATCAACAAAATAATCATATAGTGCACTATATCGTAATTATGCTGATTTTTAGTGGTGTCCAAATTAGGGACTAGTGGAAGTGTAAGATACAGTATGTGTTCAGCTATATCCAAAGCTTTTTATTCATTTATTTTTTTTGTCATTACTTTTTATTGTATTGTATTTGGCAGAATTATATTCATTTATGTACCTGCTTGTATTGATCATATCTTTTTATATTTATATTCGGACCCCACTACAATACAGTGTGTTGATTCAGACACAGCCTAGGTGCTTAGCGACATCCCACAATTCATTGCGCATCTAAACTTTTTCCGAAAACGTCCAAAGTAAATCTCCATGCAATGAGTTTGTGATGAGTTTGAAGTAACTCTGCATCAACTATTAGCTCTTCTCTAAATGTCTGCATAAGTCACATTTTATAAAAGACGCTGCTGTAGAGCCACAGTGCCTTATGTCCTTGTGGACTGTAACATTTTTAATGCCATGTTGTTTAAAAACAAAGACAGGCACTGGTAAAAACTCTGTTTCAACATGCATTATGAAGTTTTCTCACCTGTAGTAATGAATAGTGTCTCCAGTGAAGTTATTGGGCCAGTATATTCAACAAATGCTGGATCTGTTAGAGGGCCCACTACAGGCTGCCGGTATCTAAGCAGCCGCTTCGTTTGCTTATGGCCATGTCTAAATGTATAAATATTGTAGCAGCTAATATTTAGCTTATCTTAATGGAGAACTTTTCTGTTCTGTAAGAACTCATCAACTAGGGAAAAACAACTTCACAATGACATGAGATTAAATATGGTTTACTGAATATAATGAAGTGAATTAGAAAGAATGATTACAGGGCAGGGAAAGATGAAAATATAAAACTGGTAATGCATTAAAATGTAGGGAACAGATTGAGAAACAGTGGGATATGTATAATAATGATAAACTAGGTTAGGGATTATAGATCTAAAAGGGGAAGCGTCATAGATAGCCTCAATTGATAGAGACGCCAACTCTTATGTCACGGTGCGGGCTTACACTGTTCAGAGCAGCATTAGGACGACAGCCAGGGATCCTCGGTGGCGACACAACCTGGAGTGATACTCCTGGTGACGGCCACCAGAGGCCGTGGAGAGGATTGGTCCTAAAGTTTTTGGACTGCCTCTAGAACTGGAAAACAACTTCGGCCAATACTGAACATTAGAGCAAGCTGCGTCAGGGTTTGGCTGTCCAACGACACTTTTGATTCAGGCTTTGGTTAGATTGGTAGAATCTTTTGTACCATTTTACAAAAAACATTGATGTTTGGCTAGTCACAGGAAAATCTAAACATTTGTTGTTATTAAAAACAATTCAGACAGCCCATTGGAGAAAGTCTGAGAGGAGGGATGCTGCGGGAAGAGAACATTTATAAATAGTAACATTTTTAATAATGCTTCAGCACAACAAAAATAGAAAGAAAAAATTAGAATCAAAGAAAAACAGGTGCTGCCACAAGACGAGCAAAAAGCAAAGTCAAAACGAGACCAAAGGAGATGTTAAAATAGACATGTAACAAGAGCGACAAACAAAGGAAATTGGATGTTTTTATAACTCAAACTTGGTTTGGAGAAATGCAGAGGTAACTTTAGTTTAGCTAGGTTAATTTGACTAATATATGCAGCCTCAGCCTAAACTCAAACGTCCCGTTGTTTCACAAGGAGCAATCAAAGATAAGAAAGAATAAACAAATAAACACATCGTGACAAAATAAAACATTAACACATAACCCACAATAAACTTTGTGTTTGTAGTATTATCATATATACTCTGGACAAAGAATTCTCTGATATTACACCTGTTCTGAATTTACAGCATTGGCTCCAGTTCATGTCAGAATTGAATTCAGAACTCTTCTAGAGTCTACAAAGCTCTTATTGGCCACGCTGCTCTCTACATTAGAGCTCTACTGAATCCATACGAGCCGACAAGAGCTCTCTGTTCCTCAGCAGCTGGTCTCTATGGCCCTCGTGTTAGGTCCAAAGCAGGTGACGCATTTGCTCATTATGCTCCAAAAAATGGAACTCACTTCCAGAGAGTATTGTACCAACCATAACTTTTCAAAAGACTCAAAACACACCTTTTCTCACTAACGACAACTGTAAAACACTGTTCATGTTGTACATGTTCATTTATTTTTTACTTTTGTGTTTTTCTTGTTTATTTCCTTTTTTTTTTTTATTCCAAGCTTCATCTTCTTCTCACCGGTCACCCCTGGGAAAATGAGAGTTATGTGGCGTGGGTTGCAAAGTCAGATGCCCTTGCTACAATATATTTTTAATGTTAGAGCAATGGCAAAGGTATTCTGATAAACTATTCCAAAGGTAGAAAACCTTCAATTTACTATTGGGTCCACGTAAAGACCTCTGTTTATTTTAAGCTCAGTGTTTTATGATGCATTGAATATTAGCTGACCTCATAACTTTACATACGCGTTAGGGGTGTGCACGGACATTCGAACATTCGAATATTCGGTCTGCTGTAATTATTCGATAAATAAAAATGCTATTCGAATTTCGCTATATTTTTGCATTTTCCTTGATGCGAGTGGCGCGGATGCCGCCGCCGCCACCAACGATGAAGAGGATGCAGCAATGCCCGCTCGTCGGAAAAGTCTGAGCCAGTTCTTCGGCAATGATTACAGAGAATCCAGCCGAGACAAGTGGGAACAGTTCTTGCTGGAGCCATATATTCCACTAGATGAGGATCCCATTCAGTGGTGGAACGAAAACACGAAGCGCTTCACAAAACTTAGTCGCTTAGCACACCGTTACTTGTGTGTCCCGGCAACTTCTGTGCCGTCAGAGCGCATTTTCTCCGCAGCCGGCCTCATTGTTAACAGACTAAGGAGCCGACTTTCCCCCGATTATGTTGACATGCTTGTGTTCCTTAACAAGAACATGTAAAACAATAGAAAGAAAGCAAAAAAGATTTGCTGACAGTTTAAAAGGGTCAAAGTTAAATGTAGCCTAGGCTGGGTTCTGTAGCTACAATAGGCTAATTGCTGCAGGCGGCTTTATTTACGTTTTTTTGTTTTTTTTTTACACACGATGTAGCGTAATGTTTAAGCTTATTGTGTATAAGCTTGTTCAAAAATGACAGAAACAATAGCCTAAATGTTACTGAAAAATAACGTCTGTCTCATTAAACTTAATTTAAATAAACGAATATTCGAATATTCGTTTTTTGTGAGCTCAAATATTCGAATGTGATATTTGCGGAAAACGCCCATCCCTAATACGCGTTTGGGATTTTTACATACAGAATTTGGGATTTTTTTTCTGGCCATTTTTCAGAGAATATGAATAATAAAAAAAACTTTTTTTTACTCATAGTTAGTGTTTTGGTGATGCCATTTATTGTCAAACAATTGTGTTTACTCTTTAAATTATAATGACAACAGAAACTACCCAAATGACCCTGACCAAAGTTTACACACCCCAGTTCTTAATACTGTGTTCTGCCACCTTTAACATCAATCAAGTCTTTTGTGGTAGTTGGGGATGAGGCTCTTTATTTTCTGAGGTGGTAAAGCTGACCATTCTTTTTGGCAAAAAGCCTCCAGTTCCTGTAAATTCTTGGGCTGTCTTACATGAACTGCACATTTGGGATCTCCCCAGAGTGTCTCAATGATACTGAGGTCAGTATTTTCTGATAACATGCTGCATTAATTTTGGCAATTTAGACCAAGTTTCCTGTGCCTTCTGTAGCTCATACATTCCCAAAACATCAGATCCACCTCCATGTTTCACAGTAGGAATGGTGTACCTTTCATCATAGGCCTCGTTGACTCCTCTCCAAATTTAACGTTTATGGTTGTGGCCAAAACGTAAAATTTTTGTCTCATTACTTTGACTTTGAGGTTTGTGCTGTTTGGCGTATTGAAGCAGGATGCTGTGTGGCATTTGTGTAGTAATGTTTTTTTGTCATTATAATTTAAAAGAGAAAACACAATGGTTTGACAATTAATGGCTTATTCTTTTTTGGTCAGTTAATATTTTCCTTTTATATGTTGTCTTTTAACTCCAACTTGGATTTGATATGTGTATGTTTTTTTATTTCTTTGTTTCAGTGGAAAGGAGCTGATCCAATCGTCAGGAGACAAAGTGAGATTGCTGGTTGTCAGATCAGATTGGATGACCAAGGCCTTGCAGACTGAACACTGACACCCTCATTTTTTATATTATCTGGCCCTGAGTCTTTACTAGACAGAAGAGAGCACAGAAGCAAACATACGTGAAATGGCAGGCAGCTTATGAAGAAAGGAAGACCATTTATACTATTTCAATGCTAATAAAAATTTAATAAAAAAAGTTTTTTTATTCCTCTCATTGACCTAACACAGTGAGCATTTTAAATGTCTAACTGTGTTCTTTGCCCCTGTTAATAATTAAACGTTTGATTTAATGCTGTATAGGCTGATGATAGAGAGACACTGCTCAGGGAGTCTCACTCCACTCTGCATCTCTCCAAGATGACAGAAGCACACTTATGTTTTGTACACTGTTAAAAAAATCCGTAAATTTAGGGGCCCGTTACCATGGATTTGCTACGGATTCGCTCCGTTTTGCGAAATACGGAAAGTTTGCTGTTGCGCAAGGCAGTATGGGTAGAATTTTCTCCACCCTGCCAGAATTTTCCGACGCCATTACACTCAGTGCGGTCACGGTCAGTGCCAGTCTGAAGTTCTGCGAGTCACATGTAAAGTTGGAAACAGGTAGGTTGTGTGTAATAAGAATAGGAATGAAGTACCACCTCTCAAACAAAATATATTGAGTTAAACATGGTAAACACATGATAAGCACGTTTTCTGTTCATTTATGTTTGCATGGCGGGCGTTCTGTTCTAGCACCCCTCGCCAGACAGTCGCCTTTCGCCCATGAAATCTAGCACAAATTATTAGTTGGTTAATTTTGTCTCGAAGGTTTCTAGGTTTTTAGCAGAATTCCAACCGGAGCTATACAGGGTAGTGTGGCTCGCAGCTGAGCGCGGGACCTTTGCTGCTAGCTGCGTTAGCATTAGCATGTCGGCTGCGCTTCCTAAGTACCAGGTACATCAAAAACCTATTTATTGTTCCCCCTCGTACATTAAATTGGTCTCGATAGGCAGTTGGTAGTCTTGTGTGTTTCATGCCAACATCTGAATGTGTGCGTTTCGCGCAATTTTGAAGCGTGAGTGGACGTTTGCTGCTAGCTGCGCTAGCATTAGCCCGCCGCCTGCGCTTCGTAAGTACGTCAAAAGCCATTTTTTTGTTCCTCCTCGTACATTAAATTGGGTCTCGATAGTCAGTTGGTAGCCGTGTGTGTTTCATGGTAACATTTGAATGTGGGTGGACAACGGCCCGTTTGCCCAGTGAGAGTTAAGTTAGCCCATAAGTTGGGCGCGTGTGTGTAAATTAGCCACGTGTGTGTGTATTGTTATAGCTCGCTGTATTACGTTATTTTAATGCAAGTTTTCTGAGACTACAAAGGTTGATTAAAAAAAAAAAAAAAGGTTGCCATTATCTGTACATGGCAATAACTACCCTATAATTGTTTTTTGTAAGTAGGTCCATTTGTATTCCTGATGAACCCAAACTGGACATTGAGGACCAATGTATTAATTGATTTGTAACATTCGGGATGTGCTTAATTTATGGAGATGTGTGTCATGTCATCCATAGATTCACAAGCTCCACCACAGTTCACCAGGCTGGGCTCCTTAACAACACCTGAGCCACAGAGGTTTCAGCTGTCCTCAACACCACCTGAGACAGCCGACTCCCCATCCCAAGACACATAATCTGTACCATGGCACAAATTTCCCTCAAAAGTCATGGATAAGTTGCATGAAAAAAAGTACATAATGGGGAAAGACAAACGAGAGATGGTTCGGATTGTCGCTGAAGATTACTTCCACAAACAACCAGGAAGACCTGGTAAACAAAAGCTGAGGGAACTCGCCAGTATGACCGTAGGACAATATCCTGCCTCCTTCAAGCTGACAGAGCCGTTTGGAAACAAACCTTTTGCAAAAGATGGTTCTGAAACTCATTCGTCAGCTAGAACACAGAATTGAAAATATGAAGAGAAGAAAAAGGGGAAGAAACGGCACTTCATTCCTCCACAGTTGTGCAAGCTGGTTTCTCAGCTGAAGGAATTTGAATGCAAGCAGAAGGAATCTGAGTGGGCCATGGGCGATATTTGTCATTCCAGGTAGAGCTTTGCCTGTCAATGCGGAGTTTGAGGGGTAAGATTTATTTTTTGCAGAAATCTCTTTATGGCATGTTGCACAGAGTCATCATTCTAAGGTCATGGTTATTATTGCTGCACTGATGTTTTATATAAAAGTTGTATAATGTAATACTTATAATGTTCTATTTGTTTTCTGTAGAAAGGTCAGACACTGGTTGCAAAGCTCTGCCTGTCGGTGTGATATGTGGAGTTGGAGGTGTAGGTTTATGCATCCTCCTGGTGAGGGCTCCTCATTTTGCACTGACAGGTGAGACAGCAACAGCAATGGTGGAAGTTGAATTGTCTTATTTTGTCAATGTCTTTAACAAATCCACTTGTTATTAATGCCTGTCAGCCTGTGGGTGCTAAAAAGTTACTAGATTTGGCAGCTCTCTGTTAAAGGACATGGCTGTAGTTCTTTGAGAGAACAGCTGGTTTATGTATGTAAAATTGCTATGAATTTGAAGGTGATGTTCTGAATGTTTTAATGGTTGTAATGTAAATATTGCAATTCATTCACGACAAAGTGCAATCACTTTAAAGCACTGGCAGCTGTTAAAGGAAATAAATAATTGTTGTGATTCTACATTTGTGCTTTATTGATGATAAACGGTATAGAGAACTGTACAGAATTAAACATTTTAGGATGACTGAAGTGTCCGAAAATGGTATGGATTGAGTACTTTAATAATACGGAATATTACATTTTAGGTTTGATGGAAGTGTCCGTAAATGGTAAAGAAAAAGTCTAGTAAATCTACGGAAATATACGTTTTAGGGTTTACGGAAGTGCTCAGATAATAACGAAAAAGTGCTGGTAATTAATTACCAGCACTTTTTCCGTTTTTTAACGGAACTTTTTTTAACAGTGTACAAAGGTGTCTACATGCTCAAATGGGTGAATGCTCCCACCAGCCGGAAATACTTTGAGGAGTTTTTGTTCTGTCCAGATGATATTCTCATCATCACATATACAAGGTCTGGTAACTTACTCAAAGACTCATACTGACTTTTACAATAAAAAGGAAGGAGGGTTCAACTTTAGTTTGTAATATTAATATTGTATTAATCAACTTATGCCACTTCTTTTGAAACTCTTCACTGCATGTTTTCGATCAAACTTTGCAAAAAGCAAGAGAAATATTCTTCTCAGAGCTCATCAACAACAGCAGTAACAACTCACGTGTCCTGTTTGCTCCAGTGAACAGATTAACAAACCCTCCAGCTCCATTTCCTCCAGAATTAGTTTCCAACACTAAATGCAATGAGTTTGCATTGTTTTTCAACGACAAGGTTCAAGGCATTAAACATGATACAGTCCACAGGACATACAACAACACTGCAGTCACTTGGTTCGGTTAACACACTTTATAGCCGTCTGTGGAGGTTCTCAGTCATCCAGGTCATCTTGAAGAAAAGGTTAAAGCAAAAACATCTGGACTCAGTTTTTTGGGTGAAGACGTTTTGTCTCTAGTTCAACTGGTAAGAGAGCTGAGGTTATGTCTCTTGAGGGAGGGGTTTAAGATAAAACCTTCCCCCACCACTATAGACATATTTTAATAATAATTACTTTATAATTGTCTTTTTTTTCTTTAAAGCACTTTTGAGTTTCCCTTGTATGAATTGTGCTATATAATTAAAATTGCCTTGTCTTTTAGTATTAATGGTTGTTGATTCAGGAACGACATGGATGCAGGAGATTGTCCCTCTGATCTTGAGTGAAGGGGACCCACTGACGTGTCTCCAACCAAACTTTTCTCCTTGAGTCTTTGCAAACGGATTGCGCAGCGGTGGTTCCATTAGCTTCATGTGTGTCCCGGCGGAGGACAGGTGGGCCTCTACAGTCCTGTCATAGCCTCCAGATCAAAGCGTGTGCAGGTGTTTTTCTTCCCTTTGCAGCAGAGTATGTGCCTTCTATTGTTCTAGTGATGCGTAAACCTGGACTGTGCAAAAACACAGCACTAATATTGCACATATTTCTCACTTTGAAGCCCTGACCTCAGAGGGGCCACTGCCCTTAACAATCAGTATTTCATACAAAGGCCTGTAAAGAGGCTAAAGCTGCAGCTGTTGAGAGGCGTTTGTCAAACAGAGGTAGAACATTGTGATGGATTTTAGGGCAATAGCCCCTGATTTAGGAGGGTCCCATCCCATAAGAGTTGTCAGCCCATTTTAGGGGTTTAGCAGCCCTTAATGTGACCCAGCCTACACTTACCAGACCAAGTTAAAATAATTTTTAGTTCAGATCAATGGAGACAGCAGTTTAATTTAAATAAAATGGTCAGGTTTTATTCTTGCAACAATGAAGTAAATCACACACATGTAAACAATGGTACAGGATAATGTTTGCTTGCAAAGGTAAACATGAGATTTTATATCATGCCGTACATACAGTGGTAGGAGGCGTAGGTTCACATCTTCCCATGACAAGTTCCCAGGTGCAGGACGTAGGTGGTTATGTCTATGTTTGGATTAGAGACATGACATGAGCAGAACTAAGAGCAACCAGTAGCTACTTAATGACAATATATATAATTCCTTTAGGCTGGACTATCTGTAAATGATAAACTTCACAAATCTAACCACCAACAGTGAAAAAACAAACAAAAGGACGAGCAGGAGAAAATAAGTAAACTGTTTTTTATTGAACTCATATAGACCCACATCCTGCGAACACAACATGCTACAGTTTGCTGAAACAGCTAAAGTTAAAAAGAGTAAAGAGGGTTTTATTAACAATGTTTGGTCTGTATTCTGTTTAAACAAAAGCCTTTGAGTCTGAAATTTTGAGGCCAATTAAATGAAAAGTTTTTAACATGAAATTTTCTGACACAATGGCCAGCTAAAAATATATTTAAGATCCTGAATTCAGAAAAAAACAACTCCCACCACCTTTAGTGTCCCACATAATTGTGTCTGACTACACGCCCAAAACTGTGTTAACATGTTTCTTTTGGGGACCTTTACCTGCTTGGCTAATGAGGTGCTCAGCTCATCTTAAAGTTGACACCCCCCACACTTTTAAGGCTGTACGGGACAGGTGCAGAGGTCACAGGTCACAGGTGAGGCAGACAGTATTTACATTATTATTGAAGCAACATGAACATCATGTGTAACCTCACATTTAATGCAGAATGCCTAGTTATGTATTTATTTATTATTCACATAATGAGAAATCTTTAATTGTATTAAATTTTCAGTTATTTTTGTTTTCTGGTTTGATCATTTAAAGAACTGGTTGAATTACAAGTATAAAAATGGAATTTTATTAGATCACATTAGGCTATAGAAAATATTTATTTTAAAACTTTTACCAGTATTTTTTGAACTTCTACAGTTGCTGATTATTCCTTCAAGAGCAGATTGTGTTGTGAGATCTGTGAGCTGTGAACAATTTTGCATAAAAACAAATCTGTGTTTAGGCATTAATTAAAGGTAAACGTTTACAATTAAACGGTAAATGTTTACAGCCTTCGTCTTATTTCTTCCCGGCAGTGTAGACGCTACTTGGCGTATATCTTACACCGGCCTTTACCTGCTTTATTTCTGAATAGAATTTGCGCAGTCCGCCCCCCACTCCCCATCCCCTTCACGCGCCCCAACAATCATGAATACCAAGTTACGCCCTTGCGCCAGTTAGACCGGAAGTTAAGAGAAGAGAACTCACGCGACTTGCTGTTGAGGAAGAATAACAAATAAATACATTACTACACATCCATGGTCATTACTTGCAAATATGACTGAAGCGGAGTTATACACGCTTTATAAAGACGTCTTCTTACCAGCGCACGTGCACACACCGGAGAGCCTCAAATACTTCGAGCAGTTCTGTTTTCGCCCTGACGACATTCTCATAGTGACATTTCCCAAGTCAGGCAAGTGCTACTTCTAAACTTCTCTTGTTTTATGAATTTTCTGGTACTTTTGGAAGTAATTTAAACAAATCAAAACATGAATGAAAAGCCTCCCCCAAAGGGATGAGAACAGTTATGGCATTCAGTTTTTGTGTGGACCTGAGTTTGTTAGTAAAAATATTTATTTATTTTTTTGACAGAAAATAATTATTGACGATACAAGTTTGTTAGCATAGACTTAGTCTTGTCATTTCAAGTTTATTATTCATAAATTACACTGTTTTTATTGGAACACAAAGGCACACCGCCCATGGCGTACTTCGGTCAGGCCAGCCTCATTTAGATTGAGCCACTCGTTACACTAACGAGTCTAAAACCAGAGCAGCCTGGTCCATCAGGTTTGGTTTCAGGAGAAACTCCTCCCTCTAGAGATATAAGCTCAGCTCTCTTACCAGCTGATCTCAGAATTAATAAAGTCTCTTGGAGTTAGAGACGAAAATTAGAGATTCTTATGAAAAAATACATTTTATTTCCTTAAGTAGAACATTCCATAAAAACATTGTACAAGTACTTCTAGTACCTACATTTGAAGTACAATATGAGCCCTACAATAATCGACTTAATACTTCTACTACTACAAATACCCTTAGTATCAAGTACTTGTACTGTGTACTTTAGGTGTAATCGATCTTCAAAGTACCTACCTCAGAGCAAACAATAACTACATAAGAAGACTTTGAGATCGTTAAAAAGAATAATCCCCATGAGTAGAACATGAAACCTGCACTAATGCACTGAGTACCTCTAGTACTACTACCACAAATAGTATCAAGTACCTTTACTGAAATGTTGTAGTGACTGTAAAAATATATAATTACATTATCCCACTTTAGTCGTTGTGTGTCTCTATTTGTGTTTCATAAATCCATAGTGTCTTTACTTTAGCATGTGTTGATAAAGATGAACAATTTGATTGTTCACTAACATTCTCCAGCAAACTAAACTAAAACCAACACAATATGTTCATGAGTCACTAGATTTGAGTGTGCATATATAATTTTTGTACTTTTGTATGAATATATGCATTATTTCGTTAGGTTGTGCAGTGGGAGATTGGTTAGCACTGGTGAACAAGTTTGGTTTGATACCTTTTGGAAATTTGGAAATGGATTTTATTTTTTTTTGTATTGCATGTTTCCAACAGCTTCGTCTGACACGACAAACGTGAAAAGTGACAAGATGAACTAACTAACTGTAAACTACAGGAGTTAATATTAAAAGTTAGTCTGGGAACATATTATCGTATTTTAAATTAGTTCCTCAAGCCTAACTTTTTCAGAATAAACATATATAAAATGTCATACACACAGTGTATTGGATGTGTTTTTTAGGTCTGCCTTAAAGTATCTAACTGCATGTTTGTAGTACTAGAGGTAATTATTACAGGTTTCATGTTCTACTCATGGGGATTTTTCTCTTTTTTTATCTCAAATTCAGCTGATGGAGTCATTTTTCATTTAAAAGTTGGTACAATTGTCTCATTTTCTACTTATAGGAAAAAACATTTGTATAAAAAAAACATGTTTTTGTTTATACAAATTTGGCTATCTTCCTGTGTAAAGATGCTTAATGTATTAGAGGTATTTGGTACACTGGTAAAAGTTTCACGTGTACTCATGTCAAAGTATTCAAAACGTGTTTAGTAACTTTCATAAGCACTTTATGACCTTATATCATAAGTGTGGTTATGGACTATCTCCTATCTGGTACACTCTATGATTGATAAAGTGACACTCTTTCTTTGGACGCTACATGTCAAGGTTACTTTTGTTCCTATGCTCCCTGGCTGACAACTTATTACTTGAAGCTGTTGTTGATCCTTATTGTTTGAGGTTATGCACAGCAGAATGCTATCCAGGACTATGACTTGTTGCTGTGTGTATTGACATTGTGAGATGCTAAATTATAATATGACATGGCACAGCCCTAGTGCCACGTGAACCCTGCATTTTATTTTATTTTTTAAGTGTGAAAAAAAAACAGTTTCTGTTTAATCATAAGTGTGTTAACAAGAACATTGTCATGTGTTGTTATTCAACCCACTCCCTCAGGGACCTCGTGGATGCAGGAGATAGTCCCTCTGATTGTGAGTGGAGGAGAGCCGGCGTCTGTGGAGTCTCTCCCAACCTGGGACCGTGTGCCCTGGCTGGAGGAGACCCGGACGCAGCTCCTGAACCTGGAAAAACGGCCCTCTCCTCGGATATTTACCACGCACTACCACCTCGGCATGATGCCAGCGGCCTTCTTTAAAGTCAAACCCAAGGTGAATCATTTCTGTGCTTTATTTGTTATTTGTATTTTTTTTAAAGACCCGCACAAAACAATAGGAAATGATGGAATGGACTGTACACAAGCCCAAGAACACTTCACCCTCTACAAGCTTTAAGCAAGTAAGAGACAGTTATTTCCTCTCAGGCTCTGTCTCAGTCCAGTCTCTGTTCAGACTGTCTATTTTCCGTCTTGTGAATACTGAGTACATATTCTGGGCATGTGGAGTTAAAGTTCATGTAATAACAAAATAACAACTCAAATCCTCCCGACAGGTCATCTATGTCATGAGGAACCCCAAAGATGTCTTCACATCCTCCTTTCACTATTATGGGATGGTATCGTTCTTGGTCAACCCCGGGCCTCAGTCGGAGTTTCTCCACAAGTTCCTGGAAGGAAAAGGTTCTTACTGTTGAACTGTTTGCTTTTAAATTATGCTATTACTTAAGTATCCTTGCTTTGTAAATAGCTCAGTGCAACATTTCTGTAGCAGCTGAGTGAGGTACTTCAGTTATTCATCATAAAAGGGCATAAGTCTGCAAAATTGTTTATTACAACTCTTTGTAGATGGCATAGATATACAGGTGCTGGTCATATAATCTGAATATCATTAAAAAGTTGATTAATTTCACCAATTCCATTCAAAAAGTGAAACTTGTATTCATTATATTCATTCATTACACACAGACTGATACATTTTAAATGTTTATTTCTTTTCATTTTGATGATTATAACTGACAACTAAGAAAACTCTTAAATTTAGTAGCTTATAATGATGTGGAAAGGTTCAATATTGAAGACCCCTGGTGCCACACTCTAATCTGCTAATGAACTCAAAACACCTGCAAAGACCTTTTAAATGGTCTCTCAGTCTAGTTCTGTCGGCTACACAATCATGGGGCAAACTTCTGACTTGACAGTCACAAGGAGGCCAAGACACAAAAGGTCATTGCAACAGAGTTCTGTGTCTAAGCACATTAATAGAGGCAAAGGGAAGGAAAAGATGTGGTAGAAAAATGTGTGCAAGCAACAGGGATAACCACACCCTGGAGAGGATTGTGAAACAAAATCCATGAAAAAATGTGGAGGAGATTCAGAAAGAGTGGACTGCAGCTGGAGTCAGTGCTCCACTGCGCACAGACGTATGCAGGACATGGTTTTCAGCTTCGCTTTCCTTGTGACAAGCCACTGTTGAACAACAGACAGCGTCAGAAGCATCTCACCTGGGACTGCTGCTGAGTGGTCCAAAGTTATGTTCTGATGAAAGTAAATTTTGCATTTCCTTTGGAACTCAGGGTCCCAGAGTCTGGAGGAAGAGGAGAGTTGCTTGAGGTCCAGTGTAAAGCTTCGACAGTCAGTGATGGTTTGAGTCCATGTCATCTGCTGGTGTTGGGCCACTGTGTTTTCTGAGGTACAAGGTCAACGCAGCCGTATTCCAGGAGGTTTTAGAGCACTTATTGCGTCCTCCTGCTGACAAACTTCATAGATTCCAACAGGACTTGGCACCTGCACACAGCCAAAGAAACCAGTACCTGGAGCCCCAACTAAGTGTTGAGTGCTGTACATGCTCATACTTTTCATGTTAATACTTTTCAGTTAGCAACAATTTCTGAAAAAAAAATATTTGTATTGGTCTTAAGTAATTTCAAATTTTCTGAGATACTGAATTTGGGATTTTCCTTAGTTGTCAGTTATAATCAAAATTAAAAGAATAAAAGATTTGGACTATATCTGCCTGTGTGTTTGATGATATATGAATTATATGACCATTATCTGTATACTGTATAAGCTTATTGTGTTTTTTTTTTAATTAATTTCTATTTTTAAATTTTTTAAGGGACATTTATCAGAGAATAGGAATGATAATACAAAACCTTTTTTCACACATAGTTAGGCATTTATTGTCAAACAACACAAATATTTATTCATTATCCACATATGTTTTTGATAACTTTATTTGTATTCAATTTTCAGTTATTTTTGGCTCCTGGTTTGATCATATAAAGGGCTGGCTGAATTATGAGCATAAAGACCGAATATTGTATATCTGCTACGAAGAAATGATCACGGTGAGTCTCCTTGTACTATATACACTATAGGCACATTTAAGACACTGAACAATGAAACAGACCCATACTGCACTGCTTTAATTAAAGCAAGACTCTATGACATTCGGTCTGTGTGTAGGACCTGAAGGAGTCTGTGAGGCAGATGTCTAAGTTCTTGGACAAACCTCTGGAGGACGAGGTGATGGAGAAGATTGCAGACAGATGTGTGTTTAAGAACATGAAGAAGAACAATATGTCCAACTACTCTCTGGTCCCTTCTGAATTTATGGATCAAAAAAAGTCAGAATTTCTCAGAAAAGGTTGGTTTTGTGTAGTTTCCCAATACACAGAAAACAACTTATTTGTTATTTTATAAGTTCAATGCACGTCTCGTTAGCTCTAAAGATTTACTTGAGTGCATGATATGTTGCAGGAGTGGCTGGAGACTGGAAAAACCTGCTGACCGTAGCAGAGGCGGAGTACTTTGATGCAGTTTATAAAGAGAAAATGAAAGATGTTGATTATAAATTTATGTGGGATTAAATACAACAAATGAAAAAGTTGATCTTTTTTCATTTGTTGAAAACCAGAAGAAGATGACTTCTGGTTGTGTGATTTTTGCCGGAGCCAAAAGAAAGACATTATCAAAGACATGGATCTCACACACAACACATGTTGGAACAAGTCATTACCTGAGCAAACGTTTCAATGCAATCATGTAGCCTTTAGGTACATATTTTGAAATGTAGGAAATAGTGAGCCCCACCTTAAAAAATTCTTTATGACGGCATATTTGTGTCTGTATAGTTCTATTGTATAAAGCTTTTCTAACTACAATGAACGAAAATTTAAACGCAACACTTTTTGCCCCCATTTTTAATGATTAGAACTCAAAGATCTAAGACTTTTTCTATGAACACAAAATACCTATTGTTATCAAAGATTGCTTTCAAATTTTGTTCACAAATCAGTCCAAAAAATTTAAACCAAAACTGCAAGAAACAATAATAAAACAGGACAGATCCAGGAATCAATAAGGATCACCCAGACATATTCCTGTAATAACTAGAACTAAACCTCTACAAAACCAGGACTATGCTAAGTTTAAGACCAGAACTGAGCCAGGATCATTCAGGAGCACTACGCAGGTCTAAACCAGTCCTGCAGCAAGACTGAACGTGGATTACACCAGGAGTTCTTATCTAGGACTAAACTGTGCAGGAATGCACCATCCTTTGGCCTTCAAAAGTAAAAACACTAACCCTGTTTGCTGCGCACCTACAGGGCATTCAGCGTTTTCATTACTAGCTTATACAGGTGCTGGTCTTTTAATTAGAATATCATCAAAAAGGTGATTTATTTCACTAATTCCATTTAAAAAGTGAAACTTGTATACTATGTTCAGTCATTACACACAGACTGATATATTTCAAATGTTTATTTCTTTTAATGTTGATTATAACTGGCAACTAAAGAAAAAAATGTATATATATGTGTGTGTGTGTGTATATATATATATATATATATATATATATATATATATATATATATAATATATATATATACATACATATAAATATATATAAATATATATAATATATATATATACATACATATAAATATATATAATATATATGTGTATATCTATGTATCTATATATATATATAAGTGTGTGTATATACTTGCCAGCTGGACCGCAGTGTGCATGATGAACAGAGTCATCAACACTGCATCCACGAGGTTCCACAGAGAATGAGAGTAGGAGCCCTTTTCGAACCATGTTAGTATTTATAATATATGAGCATATATGAGTTCAATGCTGAGGATAACGTATGGCCTTATAGGGCTGTTCTATGACGTGACTATAGTATATAAGAAGTTGTGTATCTGTGTGCCCTGGGCCGCTTTCTGTCATGCACGATGAACAAAAAAACTGTCTGAAGCTTCGACAATGAACCTAAAGGCATTATGTTCTTGTCTCCGTGTCTTCTCTTCCCAATCAACTCACATCAGAAAGTCATCACACCATACATTAAGTCATTAACTTGTTGTTTGGCATAAACAAGAACAAAGACCAGTTTTTACGCTCTTTATACCAAGACGGGGTAGATTTCTCCATTCATATCTGCAGGATTTGAAAGCAATACAATTATTTTTTTATGGCTAATGAGGTTAATAATATGTGATAATGTTAACGTAAACTAAACTTTATGGAACTTTTGCCAGTTGTTTGTTCTTCTGAGTCTGGAGTCTGGAACACCAGAGGAGCCCTGGACACAGACATGACAGACCATAGTTTTGGAAAGCTGGATTTAAAAGCTTTAGAAGCTTACATGGTGGTCTGTTGCTATGTTGTCTTTAGAATTTTCCAGAACGGGGCCGACGATTGGGTCGAGCCTTGGAGGATTCTGCAAACATAGGTCACTGTTTTCTGTTGTATTGGTCTCTGCTGGATTGGCTTCAGAGTTTGCCATAATGTCTGTGAAGCTGGCCTTGAGGTTGGAAGGGCCCTTGGCCAACAGAGTTACAAAATTCAGAAGTGGCGTTTTGGACTGCAGCAAAAAAATAAATAAATAAATAAACCATGTGAAATGGGTGAGTAACCATTAAGTGTTGAAAAACACTTTGTGAAGTCAGCTTTTCAGGAGTTCATTGAGGAGAATTTATGGAACTTGCTTGTCCTTCTGGCTTATCTTTTTTGTGGCTGCCCAGAACAATAGCAATTGGTAAAAAAAAAAAAAAAAAAAAAAAAAACTCTTAAACTATTAAAAAGAAAACAAAGATTATTAAAAGATGGCCTATTGTTGTATTGTAAGTTAAAAACAACATGCTTTAAAATTTTACTAATTACCATAAACCAATGGAAAGACATATGGAAAATAAGTTTTTCAAATAGAACAAATCACAAAAGGCAGTGTGCCGTTTTTAAAAAGATCTGGTGGTCACAGCATGAATGAGCTGTCAAAATAATACATGCAGTATAAAGTGACTCAAAGCTAATAAAAAGCACGGGAAGGCTCTCACTTTGTTTCCTGTGGTGCCAGCTGAACACATCCACTTTGGGAGTACAAGGGAGCCTCAAGAATTTTTTTTACTTCATAAGATTTTTGTACACATTAAAACATTGATTCAGCAGTGCATTTGACCCTAACCCTTGGGGTCCATTAGAAGTCTAGTTAACAGTTTGTCTCATTTTTAACCCCGATGCCACACAACAGAGCCAGATGATAGATTTTATTTTTTCAAATTGCTGACTTAACTACAGCAGAGAGAGGTTGTACCGTTGTTTGGAAACCATGTGCACACAAGCACATTGAGAAGCAGGGGCCTTCCCAGCACAATAATGACAACAAAATAGATTGATGCCCATGAGCCCGTGGCCTCATCCCATTGTACATCACATAATTCCAGTCTTTTTGTGTCAGAATCTGTGATCATAAAAAAAGTCAATAAGTAAAAAGATACTTTGACTGACTGAAAAGGCACTGCAAGTCGTCAGCTCCCATAAAATACAAAAGAAAGTCAGGGTTGTTTCCTGGATGGATGGATTTAGTGGTGGAATATAAGCCGATGTATATTACCTGACAATTACAGTGACAAAGTCCAGGACATTGTGTTTGGGTCTGAAGTAGTCCCACAAGCAATCAGTTTTAGGACCATCTCCCCAACGAAAACAAGAGTAAATGATGTTACAGATCCGGATGAACTGTGACAGCTTGGGAGGCAGAAAAGTTGTCTGGAACTTTACCTGTGCTTCTCACCTGTTTGTCACTTTTTATAACAGAATCCATGATGGTCCACTGGAAAAAAAAACCCTAACAAGTTTTCTGGCATTTTGCCTGACTGGAGAGCAGATTTTTTTCACCATGAGGGAATGAAAATGGTTCTGTGATATCTTATTGTAGCAAGGCAGGAACCTAAAAACAAATAAGGATAGCAGCTTAAATGCCTACGTCCAGAGTATTGAATAAATAACTTGCTAAATGGATGTTGCTAAGTGATTTTCTCACCTGCCCAATCGCTTAAAGATCATCTGTAGCCAGCAGATGTATTTTTTGACCGGCAAATGAGGTGAACGCTTTTTGCCGTTCTCCTCCAAATCCTTGGAAAACTGGTTGGTGATGATGACAGCAGATGTTCATCAATAGAAAAGAACCTGGTTGCTATCTGGTTAGATGGATTGCAGACCACATGAAGAGGGAAAGCCGGTTAACTTTCTGACTCTTATCTCTATTACAGGTCTAGATAGTGTAGGAGACGGGTGTGTGCAGTGTGTGTGTATGTAAATAATGGGAGCAGAAGGACACGTTCACAGAACTCCTCCTCCTCACATTCATCTGATCACTGGAGAGCTGAGGCTGACCTGGCAGCTTTAGCACCAAGACAGAAGTTGCTTAAGGAAAGACATGCATTGGAGGAGGAAGTCGAGAGACTATATGCAAAAGAAAAGAACTGTTTCTTAAAATTAATTAAAGCCAAAAAGTCCCAGATTGATGGCAATAACATAGCTTATGATACAGGAAAAAGTATATATATTCAATTGTTTTTACTTAAAATGTCTGTAGAAATTAGAATGGAAATAAGAAGTGCTGTGTAATGTGATCAATTGTGTTCGGACAATATTTATATTGTATACATACTTTCAATAGTGACAATTAGGCCTACAAGTTCTCATGTATTAAAATCCTTCTAACCTGAAATATGATTATCCACGCATAACCAATGTGGTCAAAGTTGATGGCTCCCATGTAAGGGTTTTGATCACTGACACGGCAGACGTTGTAGAAATCGTTCAAGTCGTAACAGTCGCCTGGACCTAATGCAGGCACTAACTGACCACGGAGTGAGGCTTTGTGATGGGTGACAAATTCTTGTCAATGGAAATAAAAAGCCCAACATTATTTACATTGAAAACGTTGCTTTTGTCCACATGTAGCTAGTGTTAATTAAGTATTTTAATTTAATTTAATTACCATTTCCTGTTGTCTCTTTTGTTTGTGTTTAGAAAGCGCCCAGCTGTATTTTGCACAAGTTGAAGGCGGCTAAGATAAGCCTAGGAGACACCAGCATACAGGGCATTGCAGTAATCCATTCTCAAACTAATCAGAGCCTGGTCAAGGTCAAGGTCATACCAGCTCAAAAAACACTTGACTCTGGCCAGAAGACGTAGCTGAAAGAAAACTTATTCTGACAACATTGTCTATTTGTTTCATGGAACTGTCAAAAATACTCTTAACTTTTGTGCAGTCTGGATATTGAAGGTGCCAAATTCAGTCAACTCAGTCGACCCCCAAAACACCAAACATTCTGTTTTGTCCTCATTTAGTTGTAAAACATTTTCAGCGCAGAACAACTGCACACAGCTGGAGTGTTAGAATCAAACTGTTGTGATAAACAGGATATTGGCTAAAACGGAGCAAACACCACCATAAAGAACCTGTTTTTTGTCTGGTTTTGTCTCAGTGGGGAAGTGGCAGAAGCCTGGGGAGCTGAGCGCTGGTACTCCTGGAAGAGAGAGAATCGCTTGCTTCTTCTGGCAGGGACGGCACTCAGGCGTCAGTGAGAAGAGAACCTCAGCTCTCATGACAGTGGAGCTGGGCAGCCACAGGGGGCACAAATGAGTTTTATGTCTAAGCCTTTTGAAAAATTTAAAAACGTCTACTTATCCACTTTCTTTATACTCTCTTCTAATAGATTTAGAGGATAAATACTTATTAAAAGGAACTCTTCAACTGTTAATGTCTAGATCCTGGTGAGTCAGGGGACTTCCTCCAGCTGTTTCAGGAGGTTTGATTTTCCACAAAGGAAGCAGAGACAAAGCAAGTACAGGTAAAATATGACCTAATATAATCCAGTAGCTTTATACTGAAACCATTTGTGGTGGTTAGTGTGTTAACAGTCATTTGTCCTGCCTCTGCAGAAGTTTAGAGGTTATTCTGTGTGCCTGGGGAGACAGAGCCTCACTGGTGGACTGCCAACATGCCAGTCTGCGCTCCAGAGCCAGTCTGGTTCTGCTCAATGCTCAGAAAGGCACAATAGTGCACAATAGTGCAAGTCAGGTGGCCAAAGGGCAGTGGACAAGCTGACTCAGTGTTCAGGATAGTGCATGCATAATAAAGCCTATTGCCTTTGTGAGCGTGGAAACTGGAAATTAAAATGTTTTTGTGAACCTGCTGAGTTCTTAAAAGCTCTTGGCCCACAAGACAAGAAGGCCTACGACTGTATGCTGCAAGGTACATCCTCATTTCAACACTTTCAACACATCCATCTGCCAACGGTTTCCCCTAGGGGCTATTGAACTACCAACAGATGAACAACAACAAGAGAGATATGACTTAAAGTATGTGTTGTTCTCAGATCCAGGAAAGTACAACTACACGCCGCGGCTGTTCCAGCTCAGCGCCAGTTCAGAGGTGTTTGAATGAGAGGAGCAGCTGTGTCCCACCAGAGTCACTGAGGGGGCCATGGCATTGCCTTTCCTGCAGGAGAACCTTTATTCAGCACAACAGCCAGGTGACAAAAATGTATTACATAAAAATTAAATGACACACATACACAGGGCTATATGCCCCTGGTAGGGTCTCCCAAGGCAGACAGGTCCTAGGTGACGGGCCAGACAAAGCGCGGTTCAGAACCCTTTATGGAAAGTTTAATATCGAGGACCGTTACGTCGCCCGGTATGGCGCAACCGGGGCCCCACCCTGGAGCCAGGCCCGGGGTTGGGGCTCATATGCGAGCGCCTGGTGGCCGGGTCTTTCCCCACGGGGCCCGGCCGGGCTCAGCCCTAAAGAGCGACGTGGGACCGACCTCCCGTGGGCCCACCACCTGCAGGAGGAACCGTAAGGGGCCGGTGCAATGTGGATTGGGTGGCAGTCAAAGGCAGGAGCCTCGACGGCCCAATCCCCGGACACAGAATCTGGCTCTAGGGACATGGAATGTCACCTCGCTGGCGGGTAAGGAGCCTGAGCTTGTGCGGAGGTTGAGAGATACCGACTAGAGATAGTCGGGCTCACCTCCACGCACAGCTTGGGCTCTGGAACCCAAATCCTCGAGAGAGGCTGGACTCTCCACTATTCTGGAGTTGCCTGCGGTGAGAGGCGGCGGGCTGGTGTGGGTTTGCTCATTGCCCCCCGGCTCAGCCGCCATGTGTTGGAGTTCACCCCGGTGAACGAGAGGGTCGCCTCCCTGCGCCTTCGGGTTGGGGATAGGTCTCTCACTATTGTTTGTGCTTACGGGCCAAATGGCAGTGCAGAGTACCCGACCTTCTTGGAGTCTCTGGGAGGGGTGCTGGAAAGTGCTCCAACCGGGGACTCCATCGTTCTACTGGGGGACTTCAACGCTCACGTGGGTAGCGACAGTGACACCTGGAGGGGCGTGATTGGGAGGAACGGCCCCCCTGATCTGAACCCGAGTGGTGTTCTGACTTCTGTGCTAGCAACAGTTTGTCCATAACGAACACCATGTTCAAGCATAAGGGTGTCCATCAGTGCATGTGGCACCAGGACACCCTAGGCCGGAGGTCGATGATCGACTTTGTAGTTGTTTCATCTGACCTCCGACCGTATGTCTTGGACACTCGGGTGAAGAGAGGGGCGGAGCTGTCAACTGATCACCACCTGGTGGTGAGTTGGATCCGATGGCGGGGGAGAAGGTCGGACAGACTTGGCAGACCCAAACGTACTGTGAGGGTCTGTTGGGAACGCGTTGGCCGAGTCCCCTGTCAGAGAGATCTTCAACTCCCACCTCCGACAGAGCTTCGACCAGATTCCGGGGTGGTGGTCCCCCTTTTTAAGAAGGGGGACCGGAGGGTGTGTTCCAACTACAGAGGATCACACTCCTCAGCCTCCCGGGAAAGTCTATGCCAGGGTACTGGAGAGGAGAATGCGGCCGATAGTCGAACCTCAGATCCAGGAGGAACAATGCGGTTTCGTCCCGGTCGTGGAACACTGGACCAGCTCTATACCCTCTCCAGGGTGCTGGAGGGATTATGGGAGTTTGCCCAACCAGTCCACATGTGCTTTGTGGATCTGGAGAAGGCATTCGACTGTGTCCCTCGCGGTGCCCTGTGGGGGGTGCTCTGGGAGTATGGAGTCCGGGGCCCTTTGCTAAGGGCTGTCCGGTCCCTGTACGACCGGAGCAGGACCTTGGTTCGCATTGCCGGCAGTAAGTCAGACCTGTTCCCGGTGAATGTTGGACTCCGGCAGGGCTGCCCTTTGTCACCGGTCCTGTTCATTATCTTTATGGACAGGATTTCTAGGTGCAGCCAGGGGCCGGAGGGAGTCTGGTTTGGGGACCACAGGATTTCATCTCTGCTTTTTGCAGATGATGTTGTCCTGTTGGCTCCATCAGGCCAGGACCTTCAATGTTCACTGGGGCGGTTTGCAGCCGAGTTTGAAGCGGCTGGGATGAGGATCAGCACCTCCAAGTCTGAGACCATGGTTCTCAGTCGGAAAAGGGTGGCTTGCCCCCTCCAGGTTGGTGGAGAGGTCCTGCCTCAAGTGGAGGAGTTTAAGTATCTCGGGGTCTTGTTCACGAGTGAGGGAAGGATGGAGTGTGAGATTGACAGACGGATCGGTGCAGCTTCTGCAGTAATGCGGTCGATGTACCGGTCTGTCGTGGTAAAGAAGGAGCTGAGCTGTAAGGCAAAGCTCTCGATTTACCAGTCGATCTACGTTCCTACTCTCACCTAGGGTCATGAGCTTTGGGTCATGACTGAAAGAACAAGATCCCGGATACAGGCGGCCGAAATGAGCTTTCTCCGCAGAGTGGCGGGGCGCTCCCTTAGAGATAGGGTGAGGAGCTCGGTCACTCGGGAGGAGCTCAAAGTAGAGCCGCTGCTCCTTCACATCGAGAGGAGCCAGCTGAGGTGGCTCGGGCATCTGTTTCGGATGCCTCCCGGACGCCTCCCTAGGGAGGTGTTCCGGGCATGTCCCACCGGGAGGAGACCTCGGGGAAGACCTAGGACACGCTGGAGGGACTATGTCTCTCGGCTGGCCTGGGAACGCCTCGGTATCCCCCCGGAAGAGCTGGAGGAAGTGTCTGGGGAGAGGGAAGTCTGGGCTTCTCTGCTTAGACTGCTGCCCCCGCGACCCGGCCCCGGATAAGCGGTAGAAGATGGATGGATGGATGGATGGACATACACAGTGAAAAGGATTCCAGGGAAAGACATAAAAACCCAACTCCCAATAAACTTGTATAAAACTATAAATGTAAATGATTACTTAACCTCTCGTGTTGTGCCTTTCCCAGCTCTGTTCCTGCTGGACAACAGGATGGAGGTGTATCTGTGGCAGGGCTGGCAGCCTGATGATAGTCATGAGAGGAAGTGTGCAATGGAGACTGTGATGCAGTTCTGCAAAGGTCAGAGCTCACACATGGTCATTAGGACTATGTTAGGTGTATGGATTAAATCTGAGTTTGTGCTTTATAATACTGTAGATTATAATATCTGAGACGGCTGTGGAATTCACTGTCAGACACTTTTCAGACACTTTTGGGAATGAGTGGAGTTCAATGCCCTGCCAACCTGGAAACAAAAGAACCTAAAGAAGAGCAAAAAACTGTTTTAAGGTGCTTCTTTTTGTCCCTAATGCTGCCTGTTATTATGTCCATTGTTTTTACATTTTTTTTTATTTCAAGCAAAGTATGTAGTTATTTTTGTAATGTATAAAAATATGTACAATTTTGTTAAAGTGTATTATAAATTTTACAAATGAAAGTCATTGAACTATCATTTATGTGCAATCCTTAGTCTTTTTATGGTATTATAAAACTCCCTCTCATTTTATACATATGTATTTTATATAAAGAAATGTTGTTTTAGTATTTTGTATAACATTGTGTACAAAACAATTACTTTGGTTTTGTATTCATTATTATTCATTCAGTATTCATTCTCCAGTAACTTACTATTGTCATGTCAGAACATGTCTACACATCTTGTATTATGGTTATTATTCATTTTGCTGCAGTATAAGGTAACCTTCATTTGTGTTTATTATGTATCTAGCAGATTTCTCTGTTTGGTAACTTCTGGTACAAAATATTGCCTTCAGTAAGTATTACGATCACTAAGCTGGAGGGAATCAGTTGCATTCTGCCTTTATGACCTCCACAGCTCACTACAAACTGTCCTTACAAAACATGCCCATGCTGTCTGAATAAACTGTGCTGTTTCTGCCTCGTAACTGTTTTGTCTAACAACCAGCAGTTTGTCTCTTTGAGGAACATTAAATATGCCTGTGGAGCATTGCAAGGTTGGCTTTTATTCACCACATACAAGCGAACACTGGTGGATGGGAAAATGTGCAAAGTCCTTTCAAAAAAAGGAAATATATAATAAAAAAAGAAACATCAATTGTGGTCCTGTTTTTTAAACGCACCTGCATGTTGTTGTTGCATATTATTGACACAAAGTTAGTGTACAGTCCTGTTTGAGTGGCTCAGTCTCAGATCAACAGGAGCTGCTCCACGTTTATAGCACACAGCCTGTGTTAATGTTTTTAGTCACACCTGAGTTTGACATGTCACAGAGTCCCCTGTGTCGCACCTGTCTCTGTTTATTAAAAAAAAACTACACCCGAAGGATGTAGAAGGGTTTATTGAAAATTAGGCTTATTTTTCAGTTCAGCCTCATTAACAATTTATTTCCTCCTCTTCTGTCTGTTTTGAAATGGTTTCAGAGGCTGGTTCTCTGTGTGATTAAGAATTATAATCAGGTAAGCTGTGAATCATTTATTGGTTTGACAAAGAACGAAGTCCAATTTCAAAAGTGTGTTTAAAAAGGTTACCTACAGAAGTCATGTTTGTTTGAGTCCTATATTATCTGTTTGTTTGTTACACTGTCATAACTTCGTTGACCCACCAGGGGGCATCATCTGCCCATTGTTAGTCTTTCTGACTGATCAGAAATGATAAAGTACATTACAGTTCAAGTAATGGAAGCTGTTTTGAAAGTTAAATGTTTGGGAAAAACAACATGAATATAATTAGATGAACCTGTGCCTTAATGGTTCATACATACTCTCACTATTTTCTCTTAAAAGACAGTTATTACAGAGATCTCACTAAAACACAAAAGCAAAGTGTGCTCCGACAGATGCCTCCCTGTTCTGACTGTGGATCTGCTTTGTTTATTTATTATCCTGTGTGTCCTGTGAGCATTAAATACCTGCCTCTCTGTCTCTGAAGAAACAGTAGAACACAGGCTTTAGAAGCTTTGGCAAAAACACACAGCTTTTGTAATTGATTATTTCAGTGTTTTAATTGTTTTTGATGTCTTAATTTACTATAAACTTTTATTGTGTAAATGATGTATACCTCTGTTAGTTTCTTTTTGTGTGTATTATCTTGCTGTGTGCTATTGTACTGTGTCTGCAGGCACTATTGTAAAAGAGAACTAGACTCTCAACTGGTTCTCCCGGTCACAATAATGGTTTAAAATGATATTGATTAAGCTCATTTATATGATGAATAAGACACATATATAGTCTATTGGAGGAAATAAAAACAATAAAACAATGGGCAAGGCTACAAATTCTACCTCGTGTCAATCCAAAGTACCATTAGTGAGAAAATGTCAGGTTCAAACAGAGACTGTAGGGCTCCTATTGACTGCACAGACGGCTGCAGAAACCTTGAAACGGTCCTAAAACCATGTCCCGGTGATCTCTGTGAGAGCTTCAACATTAAAACCAACAACACAGCCCTCAACTATGTTGAACTGCTTCTAGTAGGAAGGGTATTTCTTTCATCAAGTGAAAAATAAATAGTGTATTGAAATGACATCAACATTTTAAATAAATGTAATGTTGCTGCTGTGGCTGCTCTGTTCAACCTTCACCAAATGTATTGAAATAAATACAATGATCCAGACTCACTGCTGACTAATAAAACTTTTGTTATTTTCTGACAGTCCTAAAGAGCTGTGGTTAGTATTCATTTTAATTTCCCCTCACACTCTCCAACATGTCAATAGAGTTTGAGTTCAGCACTTTGTTGTTTTTAAAGGTGCTTTGAGACATGTTTAGGTGAAACTAACAACCCTCATGAATAACATGTGTCTGTATAATATTGTGAAGGAAAGGTACTGTTACTCCTCGAGTTCAATCATAGGCTCAAGTTGTTCTTGGTTTTAACAGACATTTATTTGGAGAGAATTCTTCAACATGCCTTATACATGCTGTTAAGAGAAATTTGGTTACAGATTAAATGAGCAGATGATTGAGACGGTGTATGATTTGACAATAATAGACAGGTTTAATCTTTGCAAAGAGAAACAAAACGGACACACATGAACAATGGTAAGTGGAAGGTTTTGCTTAAAGGTGTAAACAATACATGAAGCTTTTATGTGTTTACATTATGCCAGCCTCTCAGCTCCAGGGTCGTGGATGGACGTGTATTGAGCTGACGTGTCAGTCATAGATGTGTGTCACTAAGTGTACAGGACAGAGTGTCCCTGTACAATGATTAGATGTAGTGCATTGTTTGGATTAGCCTGGCACCAAATAGGAGATATAGCTGAAGACATTAAGTCATACTTGTGTGTGGATAAGCATGTGAACTGGAGCAGGAGTGAGAGCATAATATTTAACATTAATGGAGATGTACAATTCCCATAACACATGCTCATCTTCCTTTCCTTTATATCCCAACAATGCCGTCAGAACTAACAAAAAAGAAATACATAAAACTTAAATTAGCCATCTAAAAGCAGTGTTTTACACATATTAATAAACGAAAAATATGTACAAAACGAATAAATAAAGTGCACATTCAACATATAAGAAATACACTTAATTGGCTAATTATACATTAACACATCGTTACGTAACTTAAAGATGTTCACATACAGCAAAGCAATTAACACAATAAACCACATACCTCATTGGCCTCTCTCACTCAAGAGAAATAAACTTGGACGTTTAGAACTTAAACTTAAAACAAAACTTAAAACTTCACTCCCTACAGACGACACATTACTAACGCAGCACCTCGTGTGGCTCTTCAACTTCTACTGCACCAGTAAAAACTATCCTAATAGCAACAATTAAACCAAGCTTTAAAGAGTAAAGTACATAACAAAAAACTGAAATATATATGAGTTGCATCTGACGACAGCTACACTCCCACCAAATCACTTTTGTGATTTTCAAAAATTAACTTATAAACTGTATTAGTTTGCTTCCAATAATGTGACAATCTTGTGGATTGGTCTTACAAGATTAACTGGTTTATTCAGTCTCTTCCCATGGTCATCTAATGTTGAGTCACTGATCAGCAACTGCACCTTTCGTACGATATCCATCTTGACTTGGGTACACGGCAGTAACTTTAGCCAGCTTCCAATCGTTTCTGGGTGTTGTATCTTCTTGTATGATCACTATGTCATTGACATTCGCATTTCTCTTTGTCTTCTGCCACTTTTGTCTTTGCTGTAGGCTCAACAGATATTTTTTCTTCCATCTTTTCTTCCAAAATTCATTGGCTAGGTACTGCACTCTACGCCATCTTCTACGAAGATAAAGATCTTCTTTTACAAATTCTCCTGGTGGAGGCAGTATTATTGATGATTTCATTGTCAAGAGGAGGTTGAGTGTAAGTGGCTGAGGTCCAGATGGATCATTGAGAAAGTGTGCTGTTAAAGGTGGGCTGTTTATAATTGCCATCACTTTATATAAGTAGGTTCTTAAGGACGAAATATCAAGTGTTTGGGATGATTGATCAAGTATAGATGTTAACACACTTCTAATTGTTCGAATTTGCCTTTCCCAGACTCCACCCACATGGCTGGCACAGGAGGGTTCATGACAAACTCACAGCCTAGTTGTTTTAGACAATCTTGGTCCATTTCTTTTACTGCATCCAAGAACTCACGTCTTGCTCCCACAAAATTGGTGCCTTGGTGGGATTGCAATTGTCGGATGTTTCCATGTAGAGCAATAAAGGCGCTAAGTGAGTTGAGGAATGCGTCAGTTGATAAATCATCAAGTAATTCTATATGTACTGCACGACAGCACAAACATGTGAACAGCAACCTGTAGCGTTTTAGTCCTTTTCTTCCCTCCTTAATATAGAATGGGCTGAAACAATCCATCCCACAATACGTAAAGGGAGGAGTTGTCTCCATTCTTTCGCTAGGCAGGTTTGACATTTTTTGTTCTTCTGTTTGACGTCTGAATTTTCTGCACTTGACACAGTTGTAGATAAACGATGATACTGCTTGACTACAGCCAAGAATATGCCACTAGATCTCAGTTTGTTTATGGTCATGCCACGCCCTTGATGTCTCACTTGCTGATGATAGTGTTCAATCAGTAACTTGGTGATGTGGCTGGTCCTTGGTAAGATAGCTGGATGCTTGATGTGTGGATGTAAAGTTGCATGCTCTAATCTACCTCCCACTCTGAGGATGCCCTTGTGATCCAGGAAGGGATTGAGTTGATGCAATCTGCTTGCTTTGTCTTTAGTTGTTAACTCATTTCGGGAATGAAGTTCTTTGATTTCTTTGGAGAAATGTACTCTTTGTACAATGTCAATGATTGTAAGCTCAGCTTCTTGCCTTTCTTCAAGACTTGTAGCATTGTTGGTTCTCTTAATAGAACCTTTAAACTCCTTGACAAATCTTGTAAGTCTTGCAATAGCTTTAACAAGTCTTGTCCAGCTGGAGAATTTCAGGAAACGCTCTGCCAGAGACTCAACTGTCTTTAAGGTGTGGTGTACAAGAACTTTGCGTATTTCTGGGTCCTCTGTGTCAAGTTCTCCCACCTTAATCTCTCCACTGGGAAGTTGATCTTGCCAGAGAAAACTTGGACCATTAAACCAGTTGGAAGCAATGAGCTCCTTAGATTTGAGTCCTCGAGACGCATGGTCGGCAGGATTATCTTCTGAAGTCACATCCACTTCCACTGTGTTGGTTTAGTACTTTCCTTAATGCGCTGAATACGATTCGCTACAAAGACATGAAAACGCCTCGCTTCATTGTTTATATATTCTAAGACAACTTGCGAATCCGTCCAGAAGAATTCTTGAACATTGTCCAGTTCTAGTTCTCCTTTGAGCATGTCACTTATGCGCACTGCTACTACTGCTGCGGACAACTCCAGTCTTGGCACAGTAGTTACTTTGGTGGGTGCTACTCTGGACTTGGCAATAACAAGTGAGCAGTGAACTTGTCCTGATTTACTGATTGCTCTTAAATAGGTACAGACACTATATCCTGAAACACCTGCATCTGAAAAATGGTGTAGTTTATATCTCTGAACTTCTTGAAAATCTGCTGGAAGATAACAGCGATCAATCTTGACATGAGCAAGGTTCTTTAGATCTAAAAGCCAGGACTCCCACTGTGGCTTTAGCTCGCTTGATAGATGGTCTGAGGCGACACTCCATTTAACACCTAGGGCTCTTTCAATTTGTTGCTCACCCAGGGCTAGGTCTAGGTTTCTTACTGTCGCTACACAATCTTATTTTGGGAGAGAGTCAAGAACTTGTTGTCTATTGGAGACAAACTTGTGTAGTCGCAATTTTCCAGTGCTGCAGAGTTGTTTTGCTTCATGGACTAGACTGATAGCCTCTTCTTCTGAGTGTAAACTGATAAGACCATCATCCACATAAAAGTTTCTTTCAATGAATCTTATAGTTGCCTCACTGAATTGGCCTTGACCTTGTGCCGCTATGTACTTAAGACCAAAGTTTGTGCAGGCTGACGAAGAGGCGGCTCCAAACAAATTAACTCGCATTCGGTAGACTGACGGACTTGAGTGAAAATCTCCTTTGTTCCACCACAGGAATCGAAAGTAGTCTTGATCTTCGACTTTGACTCTGAACTGATGAAACATACGTTCTATGTCAAACATCACTGCCACTGGGCCCTTGCGAAACCGGCACAAAACACCAATGAGGGTGTTAGTTAGTTCTGGTCCTGTGAGCAGGTGATCATTTAATGACACGCCTCCATACTTTGCTGAGCAATCAAACACTACTCTTATTTTTCCAGGTTTTTGGGGGTGACACTCCATTGTGTGGAATATACCAGGCAGGGTCATTCTCCAATTCTGCTGGTGGAACCATCTCTGCATCTCCACGCTCTATTACTTCACTCATGAATGTTGTATAGTCTTTGTGATATTGTTTGTCCCTTTCAAATCTTTTCTTGAGACATTTGAGTCGATGCTCTGCACAGTTTTTATTGTTTGCCAACTTTGGCCTATTCTCTTTAAATGGCAAAGGTAGCTCACAATGTCCGTCTTCTTTCATTTTTACTCCTTCCTCCATCATAGTAATAAAGCGCAGATCCTCTTGGGAGAAGTGAGAATCTTCTACCTTTCTTTCATTGAAGTCAGATTCAAGGACTTTAATCACATCAGAGGGTGTGACTACTTCTTTGACTTGTGTGCAACAAATGTAATGGACTTCATTTGGCATCAGATTTGATGACTGACCGTATGTCACTTCCTTGACAATGATCCTTTGGCTGCTTCTGATAGCATCACCATAGTCAACACATGGATTAACACCACCAACTATTGTCCAGCCTAAGTCTGTTCTTTGTGCGAATGGCTCATTGTCTTTTCCTGACACAACTTCTCTGGGTAACAGTGCCTGTGAGCAGTTGTAACCTATGAGCGGCGCAATATCTTTGGCAAGATGCTCTAGGTGGGGCCATGCTCTTGCCATCTTCGGAGTGGGAATGTGACTTAGATTTGCAGGAATAATATGGGCTGAAATATGTGCCACCAGAAACTGAATTTGAACCATTTATATTTGAATTTGAATTGCTAAACTTGAATAATTGCATTGAAAAATCGAATTTGAATAACATAATTTGAAATTGTATTGTTTGATTTGAATCATTGCATTAAAAACTGAATCTGAATTGTATAATTTAAACTTATTATTATTAAATTAAACTACTCTATATATCTTCACATTCACTTCTCACAATTCAAGATTCAGATCTCAAATTCAATTTCAAGTTACGGAGACAGACATCCGGGTAGTTGGAGGATGAAGGAAGAGCAATCGTTCACAGATAGATAGATAGCGTTCATTGGCGCACAGGACTCCTCATGGGCCAATCAGCACCTACGTTTTGAAGCATTGTACCTTTCGCGCCATGAAACAAGGACGAAGTGCTTGCCTTGCCGACTAACTTGACCACCATGGATCCGGCTGGGACAAATACGGTAATGACCATTTATATTTTAGCGATCTAACGAACTTTTGTTTAACTGTTGTTATTGTGGTAGCTATTTTGTAGAAACGTTTCGTTTAGTCCGTGAGCATACACAAATCTTTGTTCTACGTCTATGACTAGCACATTAGCATTGTTACAGCTATTATTTTAGTAACGCAGCAAGGTGCGCTGGAGTCAGTCCACAAATAGCAGTGCGAACAATAATGACCCATTTTTACTGCCAGTGAATAGCACTGAGTGAAATGATTTATTTATATCTAGTGACTGTGATCGAGGTTGTTAGCTCATATAAGTACTGGGAAACTTAGTCAGAAGATCTAAGAAATATAAGGCAACGTGCTAGCTAACTTGCCTTGTCAGCCGGTGACTTAAAACAACCTAGCTAATCTTTTGGAGATTAAATTTTGACTTATTCTGTGATCTGCACAAAGTTTAGCAGGGTGAAATTTAACGTTCTAGTGATTATGGGGGCGTTCCATCCAGTTACAAATTAGTCTTTACAGTTACCATGGTAACATATCATAGGAAACATATCTGACAATATTGTAACATTTGTAACTAGTTGGCCTGTAGTCACATAACTTGACATTTACTACTTCTAGAATATTATGTTACCAGCTACCTCTCTGTAGCTCACATCCCCTATTTGGAATATTATTAGTACCGAAAACAATAATATTAATGTATGACATAATGTCAACTAATTCATAGTATGACAGTGATTCTCAGTGAAATCAGAAAAGAATAGCTCCAGCTGATGAAATGGGTTGAATTACTAGATGGTGTATGTTAAAAATTCATTACATTGCTTTTGCAGAACATCGTCATTCAGGAGTGCTTAGCCAGACTGAGGGAAAGACTGCAGTGTGCGCTCAACAACAACCCTCCTGATCTTGATTATTTGGAATACGTAGTGACCCAAGAGAGGGCCTTCATGAATGCCATGGAGAATGTAGCTCTTCCTAATGATATCTTTGAAGCCCTCCATCAACTGAGCAGTTTGTTAGACCTGGAATAAAACTCCCCCTCAATATCTGTGGTGAGGACTATAGGTCCCTATGGACGTTTTAGACTACAGGTCAGAGGACCACCTCCAAAGTCTTCTTCATCTAGGTCTACCTGCCACATGTGTAGCAGACATTCTTGGAGTCTCAAGAAGAACTATCTACAGGAGGATGCAGGAGTACAACATGTCAGTTCGGAGCCTGTATTCCACCATGACTGATGATGCGCTGGATAATAAAGTGAGAGCCATCAAATCTAGACTACCTCATGCTGGATACCAGATTGTCAATGGGTGTCTTGAAGCAGAGGGCCACCATGTACAATGGACCAGACTCAAGGCATCTATGCATAGAGTTGATACAGAGGGCATCTTGTCAAGAATGACAAGTATGGGCTGTGTTGTCCGGCGAAAATACTGTGTTCAAGGCCCACATTTTCTGCAGCACATAGACACCAATCATAAACTCATTAGGTGTGTTTATTCAATTTTAATATAGCAAGAGTTAAATTAGTTTTCATTGGCATTATTTTTGTGGGTAATTATCCTCTGCCTCTTTATTCATAATTAAACCACATCCTTTTTTTCACCAGATATAACATGGTGATATTTGGTGGCATCGATGGTTACTCGAGGAAGGTAAGTTTCCTTCTGTAATAAAGTACATACTCATGAAAATATTACTGGTATAATCCATCTTTTTTTCATAGGGTGTCCATGTTATGACAACCATCCCATAACAGTTATTAGTATTACTCATGTCCGTTTTCCACCCTTTAGATCATGTACCTCAATGCTGGGTCCAACAACACAGCGAGTACTGCACTTCAGTTTTTTCTGGAGGGAGTGAGGAGATTTGGATGGCCTTACAAGTGAGTAATGCTGTTCTCATATTGTTTAAGCAATATGAATGATGTGTGATGCGTTTATGAAACATTTATTCAATGCTGCATTTAGTTTTCATGAACCTGTGTGAGGAAATGATCCAGTATTTTTAGTAAAGTTTTGTTGATTCAGTTGGATGGATACTAATTTCAAAATGTGATGTGTGTTGCAGAGTAAGAGGTGACCAGGGTGTTGAAAATGTCAGCATTGCCCAGATGATGTTCACTGTGAGAGGCACAGGACATGGAAGCTTTATAAGTGGAAAAACGTGCACAACCAGAGGTGACCTATTCCTTTGCAATAATTATCACATTACCTCAATATCCAAGTAGGTACATTACATGTCTTGTAGTTTGTGTGGCCTTCAGTGTGATATTTACTCTAATTGAATGGCTGTTTGGCTATTCTTTTGCATGTTTTGATTGACACATGGGATCTATGTTTGAATTGTAGAATAGAACGTCTGTGGAGGGACGTTTGGACAGGAGTTACACACGTTTACTATGACGTATTACACAGCCTTGAGGAAGAAGGATCCCTCGACATCTCGGATAATCTCCATCTCTTCTGTGCTCAGTACACCTTCCTCCCAAGACTCAAGGCTGATTTGGCCAGGTTTTCTGCTGGATGGAATAATCATCCCATCAGGACAGAGGGCTTCCTTACCCCAAACCAGTTGTGGGAGCTTGGGATGCTGCGGCACCCCGTCCGCGAGCCAGAGACGTCTGAGGAAGATGTGGCAGTTGAGTAATAATGACATTGTTGTCCTGTCTCTAATTAAACTTTTTAATATACTGATACTATCTTCTATTGGATTTAAGGGAATCCAAATTGAGGATATTGATTGGGAGAGCGCAGGGCTCTCTCATAACTCTGCCAACACAGGTGTTACCGTGCCAGAAATGGAATGTCCATTGAAGACCGACGAAATTGAAACTCTGCGCCTTGCCATTGATCCCCTTTCTCATTCAAATAGTTTTGGAAGAGACATTTATTTGACCACACTTGCACATGCATTGTACCTACTTCACCATCATTGACAGTCATGTATGAGCCAAACGGAGGACTAGGCACCTTTTATAGTATACTAGACACTGTAGTAAAATGAATAAAATGCTACAAAAGTTTGTATCTTTCTTCCAAAGATTTTGTTTTTAATCAGACTTCTGTCAAGCTGATGCAACCACAGAGAAGCAGGAAAGAACACAGGGTAGGACATCTTCTCTGACAAACATTGTAATGGTACGATCTTGATATGTAACTGCTTTTTGAAGTAACATTACACCCATGAACAATAAATTGAATTAACAGGTACAGGCACAAAAAAAGACTACACAAATATTACTATTGAGTAGTCTAATTAGCATTGCATATTTGAAACTGCAACATTTTACTTAAACCTGAAGAAATGCCTGCCCTAGATGGAAGGCCTCCGTCATCACTTGTTTAAACTCAGTAGAAGTTTGCATATGCTTAACAGGCAGGTGGATTGTATTACTACATGCAGAGACTTTTGGATAGCAAACTGTATGTGAACCATACTGGATGTCACAGGTGTGATTAAACTGCACAAAGACTCTGAAGTTTCTCTTCTCTTCTGGTAAGACAGGAATGTGGCCCTGTCCTGTGAGCCACTGGAGAAACGTACTGGGGGACAGGTGACCTGGATAGTCTGTGTCACCCACTTCTGGATGTTCAGCTTTTCAGAAACAAAAAGCAAACAATCAAGTAAATTAAATGTTTGGTTTACCTGTACCAGCACAGAGGTAAAATTTAGAAATCTAATATCTTACAATGATAATGTAAACTACATGAAAACTTTATGAAATGTGAAAGAAACTATGTCAACAGAGTTTACAAGAAGAAAACTCAATGAGCAATTACATTCTTCCAACTCCTGCAAGAAGTCCTGTAGATGGTTCATAACGCTCACTTCCACCTGTTCTTTGTTGGAGCCCTTCTCGCTGAACTCAGGTTGGCAAGCCGCAAAGACAAAGTCAGCATCAGCCTGGTGTGAGAAACAATTTATTGTTATGAGTTGATCCAGAAGTAGGGAGAACAGTGGTGACCAGGTGAGCTAGAGAGTTAATGAATAGAGCAAGCGGTACTGGTGAGAACAAAATGAATGAGAAATAAAACTGTCAGTTAAAACAGAAACACTGACAGACAATAAGCAGCACTTTAACACACAATTATGTTACCTTGTTGCTATGCTATGAGTCCCAACCTCACACATGCTGGCTGTGGGCTAAACACCCACTGCCCAAAGGTTGACACAAATGTCCCAAACACAGCAAAATAATAAAAAATACAGAAAATAATGACAGAAGGCAGTATCTCTGTAGATAAATACACTAGGATTACTTTTGTATTACACTATACATTGTTTTTTAGGAAAATTCTGCATTGTGGACCTGTAAAATCTTCACTACTATTGTCTAATGACTCCACAAAGTCTATTTAAAAAAGTTAAAGTAAAGGGCATGATTGGTACTTTAAATAAGCAGAGTTTAGGACTTGGAATCACTGTTTTTTTAAAAGTGGTATCAGTACATACCCTACTAAAGCCTACATTTAGTAACTCACCTTCACCTCCATCCCGGGGACAAAGAGTGGTTGGCAGATGTTTGGGTATTGTTTCATTAGATCAGCAAGTCCATAAAGTTTCAGACCTTCACGTAGTTGGGAGAGAAGGGGCAGCAGCCGAAGTATGGCATGAAGAACAACAGCACTAAAATATATAATCAAAAAATAATATCAATATGACGTAAAATGTTAAAAATAAAAACATTAATATTAACATCCATTACAATGATTAGCATAATGAAAAAAACAATTATACCGAAGAATTTCTTCCTTCTTTTCAACATTAACAGGTCCATTATAGCCACAGCTCAAAATGTCCTCAATCAATTCAGTCATTGTAGCCTCTGTGGCCAAGTCAATCTTAAAAAAGACACACACACGAGAAAAGAAAAAAAAAAAAAAAAAAAAAAAACACTGAATATGTGTTGCCAAACATTTTACAGCACTAAAACCCTTAAGAGACTTACCGGGAGAGAAGTGATATATACTCGGCATCAGAAACATCCTCTTTGGAAATTTGGTGAATCTGTATCTCCCCATCACACAAGTACTTGTAGCACCAAAGTTTGAGGCAGCAGGGTGGTGGTCCGCTTTGAGCTAGACTTGCAGCCCAGATTTCACCAGCAATTCTGAAATAAAACCATATAAATTAGTAAAAACATAGTAATTCCCTGAGGAGATACGTGCATTATGCCGTGTTAAGATCACAAGCCACAACAGAGGACCAGAAGGGCAACAGACTGAAACGGAAAGCTCTTGCATACAAAGTTTAATCAGAGAACAATGCTTCGGTCACTGGGACCTTCATCAGGTTATTTTAGGGTGTGAACGGAGAAAGCAATTTAAATAGACTCAATGGACTATGTGAGCCAATCAGAGCCCATGTAGGCAACTACACGGTCAGTGCCTAAAATTATCAAATATTTTCAAAATCATCAAACACAATTCCTTCTTTTCCTTGTCATATGTGGCCTGGCTCAAGCCTAAATCCAGAGTTCTTTCAGCCCTCTAAAATGTAGACAAAATATTGTTTATGGACTCAAGCTTATGGAGTCCACTGTATGCAAGCATGGCTTACCTGAAATTTGCTTGATCAAGATCCAACAGGGAATATTTGGGACATTTTCCAGTCTGGTCACCCTCAAACAGCTTCTGCTCAATCCCTGAAACCATCTCTTTGAACACAAAGAATCATTCCATTCAATTAACTGTCACTTCTATTGCAATAATATATATTTTTTTTATTTATAATCATATTTATCTCTGCCTAGGAGTTTGTTTGTTAGCAAAATAACTCAAAGTTAATTAATAACTTAAAGTTAAGAATGGATTTCAACAAAACTTTTCAGGAAATTTTAGGAAAAAATAGGAAAAGGAACAGATGATTAAATTTTGTTGGTGATCGGTTGAAGAAAGGTGGATAAAATAATACAATGCCGGGAAATCCAAGCTGCTTGGCGGAGGTCTCTGATTTCCAAGTGCTTTTCTTGTTCAAATATGTGTACCTGTGAGAAACTCCTTCCGTAGCGCCCCTGTATCAAGGCCTGCCTCCCCTATGAACTTGATTTTTAACTGACAGGTAGGCAATGCCTTCTTTTGTCGCTTCCATTGAGCAAGCCCCCGCTTCTCCACATGGGATCTTGATACAGTGAGAGGAAATTCTGTGTTGTTGTTAACAGCAGCAGAGATGGCCTGCAGGACATCATCAAGACTGAAGAAGAAATAAATGTTAGGTAGTGCGATTCTGGAAAGCGTATATTGTCTGTTTAATTCCTTCAGGTTAGAGGTTGTCTATCTGTGGTGTATGTACGAGACTTATTCTTTTTCTATTGTGTGTTATTATTTGCATAATGGTGACATTTAATTTTTTTGTTGCTTTTGTAGGGTCATAACTTACAGGTGGTCCCTGGATTCTTTGCCATGATATGAGTTACTTGGCCACAAAAGTATGAGAGCCTTAGATTATTCACTTTTGAAGGAGACTATAGAAGCGTACAAACCTTGAAATGCTCATCTTTTGTTTTGAAGTTGAAGGAATGAAGTCAGCTCCGCTGAATTGACTAAAACACAAGTATGAAGCTGAGAGTGAAACCGATATTCTCTGACCTTTAACGTAAAAATGTGTATAATAAACTCAGTAAAGATGTCACATAAAAAAGTTAAAGTCAAAAGGTGGACTTTTTGAGAGAAAGTTTTGTTATGGTCAGGACTAACTGAAATCATACGGCAAAAGTGACAACACCAAAAAAACTTGTTTAACGTTGAAATTAAATGTATACACACACAGCTAACTAAAATGCTACAGTACTTTGATATATTTTTATATTGACTAAATTGTGCTGAGATTCTGTTACCTATCTCCACACTGGCTTGCATGTGCCTCCAGGTCATCGGGAGGAAAATGATGGCCACAGATTGGGCACACGGTCTGCAACTGGCATCACTTAAATGTTTAACATAAAAAAGAAAATACCTCAAAAATAAACATTCAACACATCATAACATACCTCTGTCTTTGAAGACACAAAACAAACATCTTCCTCCGTAGGCTGTCAGGAGAAATAACAAAATTGAAACATGATTGCATACATCTGTTGTTACTCATCATTCAACAAATTAGTTAAGACCAAATCCAACTATAATGGTGAGCCTCCAGACATTGTATTCAAGCTTAATGGTCATACATTATCCATCCATACAATGGGTCTGTACATACCTCCTGTGGATAAGTATCTGAAGGCTTACATGTTTCAACATGCAGCGCTAGGATTGGCAATGGATAGCTGGTGTGACAGGAGTGGCACATTTCCTTTGGCATACTGGAGAAGGACCTGGAGTCCGGAGGCAGTGGTTGAGTGTCTAGTTCCTCCTGTATCGCAGCAATATATAGGACACCCTTTCCACCTATACTTGCAGTCTTCAGCATTAGACCTGTATATCCACTGTCCCCAGGAGGCACCATATATAGTTTTCTAGAACCCCACCCTCCTAACAAGAAAAGTGATTTAATAGTTGAACTCTATTGAAATGTGAAGGTACTCATCACTCAATATATTGATTCAAATGATTTTATACCAAGATTAGATTTGCCATGTGTAAGTGCTATGTACCTGCTGCTTTGTAAATCAGCCAGCCCCAGACACACTTTCCAGTTTTGGATAAAGATTTTTGAGGGTTAAACATACCTTCAAGAGTTGAGAATAGAGTAGAGAATATAAATCATTCCATCATATTGACAAAATAACATTGGTTTTGATAGTGGACTATATTAAAATATTACATGACAAAGAAAATGTTTCCTCACCTCATCATGGGTGTAGTTTTCGGTTATCAGCGTGGACCTGCGTCCCAAACCAGCTTGCAGATGGAAAACTTCTTCACTGCCTTTGGGAGTGCGCTCAACAATCTTAGGTAACAGATAAAATGTAACGTCTATGTCTTTGACTTGGGTTAAGTGGTTGGAAGGCCCTTGTACGCGCGGCGCTTTCCCTGGCTCCAAAAAGGGCAGGAAAAGACCTGTGATGATAATTGTTTTAATTTGACACATTACACAATACAAGTACAGTACACTCACTAGCTATAGTTTATCAATTTAAACTGATGAATGTAAAAGGATAAGTCAGTCTGACAGAGGAACCAAACACAGTGAAGACCTTGTCATTTCTGTGTGGACACTGGGTCGGGCATCTCTCCCTCTTTCCTGACTCCTTCCCTGTCTGCTAGAATGACATGCGGTGTTTAGAAAATGCATCACATTATTTTATACATGTTATTCTCTGTGTGTGTGTGTGTTATCTGTTGGAAACCTTGGAGTTTCTAGACCAGTTTGATGTTGGGTACTGGGCCCAGGAGGACCAGGAGAAGGTATTGCATTTGTGATCAAATTTAGTAGGTGTGTCTTGCTGAATTGACTATTTCTGAGTTGTCACCCTGTCAAAACACAGCGACACATACATGCTTACTACTTTCTCTCTCCCTCTTAGTAAGCAATACCCTGAAAATGAAAATTACGAGTAGTAGTTATCGGAAATAATCACGTTAAAGAGATGACCAGTCTACTTGGCGGCAACATTTTCACCGGAGGAAGAAGAAAACGGTTAGAAATAATAAACACCAGGCAAAGATTTTACAGGAGCTAGTAGACTACCATAAAACGTGGGATAATAGCTACTGTGCTTGCAACGTCGGGAGAAAGGTTTAATTTTCCCCATTTCTACAAATTAGCTACAACATTAACAACAGTTAAACAAAAGTTCGTTAGATCGCTAAAATATAAATGGTCATTACCGTATTTGTCCCAGCCGGATCCATGGTGGTCAAGTTAGTCGGCAAGGCAAGCACTTCGTCCTTGTTTCATGGCGCGAAAGGTACAATGCTTCAAAACGTAGGTGCTGATTGGCCCATGAGGAGTCCTGTGCGCCAATGAACGCTATCTATCTATCTGTGAACGATTGCTCTTCCTTCATCCTCCAACTACCCGGATGTCTGTCTCCGTAACTTGAAATTGAATTTGAGATCTGAATCTGAATTGTGAGAAGTGAATGTGAAGATATATAGAGTAGTTTAATTTAATAATAATAAGTTTAAATTATA
The DNA here is from genome assembly GCA_024349245.1 of Neodontobutis hainanensis. Classification (NCBI taxonomy): domain Eukaryota; kingdom Metazoa; phylum Chordata; class Actinopteri; order Gobiiformes; family Odontobutidae; genus Neodontobutis; species Neodontobutis hainanensis. The sequence goes on along the minus strand of JALDNG010000238.1, from coordinate 753 downwards.
CAATTCAGATTCAGTTTTTAATGCAATGATTCAAATCAAACAATACAATTTCAAATTATGTTATTCAAATTCGATTTTTCAATGCAATTATTCAAGTTTAGCAATTCAAATTCAAATATAAATGGTTCAAATTCAGTTTCTGGTGGCACATATTTCAGCCCATAGAATAAACTCTCTTGTATATGTTACAGGAAGAAGAATTCTTTTTGAGGAATTGAAGCCTCTGACTTGTAGTCCAGACAGCATTTCACATGAAATGACTGTAGCTCTAGTTGACATTGTAGAAAGCTTTAACTGTACATGTTTCTTTTCAGTGTCCAGAGCATCTGCCTTTTCTTGCAGAACGAATGTGGTGTCGCTCTGACTGTCTAAAAGGGCATACAACAGGATTTCATGATCTGGATTACTTGTTGTTGATAACCAAACTGGACTAATTCTGGATGTGAGGTCACTGCTGTCATTTTGAACTGAACGGTGTGATATTGCCTCATTTGGTGCTTCTTTATGTTGGTTAATTTCTTTTATATCTTTGTTACCTTCTTTGTTTTTTCTTATTACTTTGTCCCGGTCCTCGTGCAAACATGTTGGATGTTTTCCTTTGCATGAGTCACAAACACTTCTCTTTTCACATTTCTTTGAATGGTGTCCAGTATTAAGGCATCCAAAACATAGTCCTTCTGTTTGTACAAACTTGGCTCTTTCCATTATTGACATTTCTAAGAACTTTCGACATGTGTGAACACTATGGTTGAA